>OY855911.1:2825575-3393075 GCA_963693305.1 Meandrina meandrites
ATAAAGTGAGTTATGTGGTGGAAATAATGCTCTTTCCATTTCTAGCAACCATTTTACATTACAGTCGAAGCTCTCGTAAGTGGACACCCTCGGGACACAAAAAAAGTGTCCGTAACTGGAGCTGGCTACTTACGAGAATGGTTCTCGTAAGTGGCCACTAGAGGTGTAGGGGATAGATGGCCTCTTACGAGAGCTTGCCCAGCTAACAATAAATATCGTATTGTAACTGGACGTGGATGACGACAAAACAAACGCTGAAATATGGTACTGTAATTACTGTAAAATTATTGTGGCGAACGGTGA
The DNA here is from genome assembly GCA_963693305.1 of Meandrina meandrites. Classification (NCBI taxonomy): domain Eukaryota; kingdom Metazoa; phylum Cnidaria; class Anthozoa; order Scleractinia; family Meandrinidae; genus Meandrina; species Meandrina meandrites. Next base: position 2,825,879 of record OY855911.1, read on the forward strand.
TGTGAAGTTGAGTGATAAAAACAAGATACAGAGGTTGTTAATAGGATTTTTCTTTCGGGTGTCCGCTTACAGAGTTTGTAAGCAGAGTTTGTATGGGAGTTAAAACGGGGTTTCAAATTAAGAGAGCTTCAACTGTATAGTGACTTATTGACAAGGTCACATGACTGTGTTCTGCAAAGGGCCTATTGAATATGGTTTTAATTTTCCACCAAATTTACAGCCAAATTGTCCATAAACGGAAAGGAGCTCAACATTTTTATTGGGTCTGACTGCATCTCTGAGTAGTAGAGGCTTTGGAATGCAGACCTTGAAGATGGTCTGTCAGTCCTGAATTACTTTTTTCTGATGATTCTTTGAACAAAATTAGAGCAGAAAACTGTGTCTCGTTGCACAGAAATTAAGCTTTAGTGATCTGAACAACAATTTGTTGAATCTCAATAAGAGACAGACAGGGCTTTTTTATTAATATCTTGCTAGATATTTTGGTATCAAGGTAACTGCTCTCATTCTTAGTTTACAGACCACTATGTCTCCGGGCCAGCTTGTTCAAAGTATCAGATTAAGCTATAATCCTGGATTAGCGTAAATTTTGACCTGTGTTTTTTAACTTTCAGTGAGGTTTTTTGTGTGTATTTCTGGCTGCTCTCCGGGTTTTGACAACAACAAATCTCAAACTCTACAAAACAAAAACAATTAAAACACTTCTATACAAGAGAAACTGAAATGTGGATCAACTTTAAATCCTGGGTTAGTACATAGTTAATAGAGGGAAATGGTTAGGAAGCCCAGCTAACATCAAAGGAGCAAACAAAGAGGCCAAGATTGAGGTTGGAAGGTCCATGACCGTGCACAACTTTTGTTTTGTGCTCATACACTATGCATGAATTACGTAATTGCAATGTTTCTATTGGTTAGTTGTATGAACACACGTAACAACCTATTGTATTTTGCCAGGTTTTGTGCACGGTCAACCCCCAAAATAGGGAACAAAAACCTATAACAAAGAAATTTGCCAGGCTTCATAACCATTTCCCTCTATTAACTATGGTTAGTGCTAATCAGCTTTCAAGCAACCCAGCCCTGGCCATATTAAATTACTTAGCTTGGTCCAAAAACTTGAAGAAATAGTTAACACAGGACCAATATGTATGCAAATTATACAGATCCAAGCTCATTCAATAAAACCTAAAACTTACCTAACTCCTTGACAATGCCAACTTTATGACTTGCTCCTACCACACCCACCACGTGACAACCATGGATCTTTGCGAGCTGCACCAGCATACTTCCCACCCCTCCTGCAGCAGAGTGCACCAGTATCCAGTCCCCAGCCCGGGGTCTTGCAAGTTCAAACATTCCATACCAAGCAGTAAGGGCCACAGCTAAAAACCCAGCTGCCTCGTTCTCATCAAAATTTTTCGGCAGCGAAAAAATCTGTTGTTTAGGTACCCTGATCCGCCTTGAATAAGCTCCAAATAAGGACACGCCGAAGACCCTTTGGCCGATCTCAAAGTTTGTAACATTTTTGCCTTTGCTTTCGATTTCGCCGCTGAATTCAAAGCCAGGTGTGATAGGCCAGCCGACGAATTTTTTAGCTGACTCATACAGGCCCCAGCGAATGCCTATGTCGGCGTAGTTGACACCGCAAGCATAGGTTTTGACAACAACTAGGTCTTCTTCTGTAATGCTGTCGTCCCTTTTGATGTTAGCACCTTCTGTGTACTGATCATCGGCTAGATCTGTGTATATTAGCCTGTCGTATCCCCCAGGGGAAGGAATTTGAATCATTGTGGAGCCGCTCTGGATCAAAACAGCCAAAATACAAACCAATGACGGAAGGACTGCAAAAACCGATCCGGATGAAATAGCCCAAATCAAGACTCAAATTCAGCCAGGCGCAACTAATTGGCGCAACTCCAGGCGCCCAAAGTTTGGACTCGACCCAGCCTCCCCATGCCTCGTTTCCGGTGCGCTACTTTGGATGGTGCCACAGCTTACCAATCGGGGTAGCCGATAGCCCAAGAGATTTCTTTTCTTCATTGACGTGCCTCAAAGCGGATAAAACGTGTCCCGAAAGGCGAAAGAAGAGGTCTCTCTCCCTGTTGAGACTGTACGGGCAAAGGCCAGACCACAACACCGGGAGCTTTGTGCCCCACATTTTGCAAACCCTGTGTGTAAGTCGTAACGCACGGTCGACCCAATGTACTTGTCAGATATAGCGAAGCTCCCGTTGCCCTGTTTTTTTTTCCGTCGTGACAGCAGTTTATTTTTTGACAGCTCGGGTACTATGTTTGGAGAGTCATCCTAGCGGATGATCCACAAATCCACAACCTGCGTGCCGAGTAGACCCCCAGGTTCCGGCAACGGATCACGTCCACATTCGGACATTCGTCCACATTTCGGACAGTCTCGGTGGATACTACTGCCACTGTAAAAACATTACAATAATATAGCAAGGCTGATACTACGTGAAAAAGTAACTTTGCGAGAAACCAACAGGTTAGGGTTGCAATCGCGGACAGTTGTTTCGTCCTTTTGGGACTCATCAGTGCGGTGTAGCAAATCTAAAACGCCGGCTTGAAGGCCAGCGCAAATAAATCAGATTGCAATAATCTCTTGAAGATCCTACGTTAGCAGCATTGTTTTTTTCGGTCCCTTGTTGTTTCAAGTTGTGAAAACATTGCGTGCTGAACGTTACGCTACTTGTTAATTTTAATTCACCTTCCGGTATCTGAGAGTAACTAAAACCCAAATTTTTCCAGGGTAGCACGCCTCCAGACCCCCCACCCCCCAAGCTGGCTAACGATTACGCGTTCACGTTTACACTCCCCCCCTTCCCCCCCCCCCCCCCCTACTCGAAATCTTTGGCCCCGTCAACATGGAACCAGCAAAGACTGATTTAAAATATTCGAAAATTTGCATTTCTGACGGTACGCCTGGGAGTCGTGCTAAAATTTGATTTATCGAACATGGGCTATTGGAGCAAAATAAGAGTCAAAAGACTTGGCTTTATGCCTAGAAAAAGAAAGGTATTGTTACACAGTCACTTTCATCTCGCTTTGAGTTCCTTTGTTCAATGTCTATGAACTACGTCAGAGTAAAGAAATGAGACTGAAATACGCCGATTCAGGGAAAAACCGGAAGATTTGTGGCTAATTTGTGAATGAAATGCTGTTTTCCGACTCGAAATTCCCCACACGCTTATATTAATAATTTCTGGCCAGCAAGGGCCCTTAGGCCTCGCTTTCAAGCAACTTCCGGTTTTTTCCTGAATCGGCGTATTGAACAGATTTTTCTAGATATATGCAAAAAGCCCCTATTGAGAAAGTATTATGGGATAGTGGATGTAGGGCTGCTCCCTTTCCAAGAAACAGTAACTAGAAAGCAACATTTTTCAGACATCGGATTTTGGAAGCACACTCAATCTCGACATGCCGTCCTGTACCACATGTTCGGAGGTCTTTGAAGCAAAACCCGTGCTGACTGACCAGAAGCACATCGATGAATACTGGGAACAGCTGCACGAGCTTGAAAGACAGGGAATGCTGCCCGATCTTACAACGCAGCTTCAATATCACGTCTATACCATTAAAGGAGGAGGATTCTGTGCGCATAAGTCTGTTGTTCTTAGCAGCAATAAAACCCATTTTGTGACGGTGGAACTTGGCCTTTATAAGGAGGGTGGAGATTGGCATATCTATCCGAGGACGAGGGCTTTGTCCAAAGAGCATCACTCGAGGCTGACATATCATGGCGCAGTGGAGAAGACCGGTCACCAACTTATCCAGACAGCCTTGGATGTGATGAAGAAGTTTGGCAGTTACAATCGAGTGAGCCGTAACTGTCATGATTACTGCAACATGTATCTTAAAGCTAATGGTTTATGAAACATTAATAACGAACATTAAGTAAACGCGGTCAAACTCCGTTTATAGCTTTGTTACACTTAGTTTCGTACAGTTGCCCACTGGATATGCAGTTAACAATTCAGGGTAGTCGACATGCCATAAACTTTCTTTAGAATAGGTTTTAATCTTTTCTACATGAGAAATTTTATACATCGAAGCTAAGAACGTGCTAGAACAATAGGAAGAATAAGACAAGCTTAATAAAACTGTTAAATCGCGGTTGTTTGAAATTAAAGTTCGATGTATGTTTCGCTCTTCGAGCCTCTTCAGTCGTCCGCTATACAAAAATATGTAAAACTGTTCAGATACGTAAGAGCCATTCAGCAGGAGTACCCAACGACGGTTTCGAAGAAAATCCACCGTACTTTGTGCTTATCATTAGGGTCTTAAAGATACACTACGGCGAGGCGCTACTTCGGCTACCATGACTAGAAAGGTCTGGGGGAGAGTACGTCTCAGCAGTCTGCCAAATTTAGTGTAAGAAGCAAAACAAACTACAAAGAAGCACAGTCTAAGGAATGGAAGGTCACTTTTATTTAGTTTCTTACAGCCGAATGGCTTCGCTTAAAGAAAGATTGTTATTGTTTGCTTTGGTAGGTCCAACAGATTAGTTCTGAACGAAAGCTTATGCTATACACTTTCTAGAACGATAATAATCTCAGAATTTGATTAATGAAAATGTTTATAATTTGAAAGAGACGAATATCCCATAGAATATCGAGTTAAAAGCTGAAAGATACAAGCTATCACAGAACCAAACTATTATCGGATACTTATCCAGATATAGTGCATCTTCACTGAACTTTAAACAACTCGCGCTGAACAAGAATGTTTGTCTTCGCCATGCCGCGACACTTTCATCAAACGAATTCAATTGAAAATTTACAAGCGTATGAGTGACAAAGTCAACACATATTCGACTGAAGTTGACTTCACTGCCAGCAAGCAGGATTTTGAACTTATCGGACTCCCAGCCAGCGCTTGACTTCAAGGTCTTCAACGAGCCAGCAGGCTTTAAATTTGTCACCTAACAAGACGGAAGATGACTAAAGGGCTGGAAGAGCGAAATATATATAGAACTTCCGCGATTTGAGTTTTGAACGACACACACATAGAAGTTACTGGTTCTAGCGCAAAAAAATAAAAAGATACAAAACAAAGCTGAATTAAGAAGAAACTCGGCTCCCATGCTCGCCTCGTTTCTTGTTAATTCAGCTTTGTTTTGTATCTTTTTATTTTTTTCCGCTAGAACCAGTAACTTCTATGTGTGTGGTGGTAGTATTAGAGAGAACGTAAGCAAGCAAGGAAGTAACAAAGAGCGGATGTGACACAAAAAATAATTATTTTATTTTGAAGAAATGTATGCACTGCCAATATACAAAGTGCGCCAGAATTATTTTCCATTTGAACAATTATCTGCACTTGTATATAGCGCGATGGCAGAAACGTTAGAACTGATTAAAGCACTTCCACAAGAACTTCAAGAACAAATCTTAAAAGAATATATTAAAATAAAACTCAAAGAGAGAGAAGAATTAGGATGGGGAAAGGTTAACGAAACAATAAACAACGCACCATTTTGTGAAAGCAATCAGCAAATTGTAAAGTGCTTGTTTTGTCCAAAATGTGAAGAATGCGGGAGAAACAATCAATGCAACCTGTGCAAGAGAAATGGAGTTAATCACTTTTTCGAATTCCCATCATATTGGGATATAAAACAAGAAGTTGATGAATCCTGTTATAGGAGTTGGTATAACAGCTGGATGGGGAGAGATTACTCACCCTGGGATGATATTATAGCCGCAGCGGCTGAGAAATTCGCAACACCACCAAATTATTCAATACCCATATAAGACATTGAACATAAAATTGTAAAGAATATAAATGGCGGCGCAGGATCTGGTAGAAAGAATCCAAAATCTCCCGGAGCGGCGCCGTAGCGTGATATTTCTGAGAAGAAGAACAGAAACCAATATTTATATTACTCAGTTCCTATATCGAGTGAAGTTAACTTACCAAGCGAGACTGTTTACTTTTTTGTGCCTCTCTCATAGCCTCCACTACTTGATATGTTATCTGTCTGACCTCATTCTGCCAAACGGGTGTAGAAATTTCGTTTTTTATAACATACATAAGAGCATGAAACAGTAAAATCATTTTGCGTGTAATTATATGTAATTAACTTCAAAAACTTTTTGTGTTTACATAATTTTACTAACGTCTAATGACTGTGTAACTTTCACTTGCTTATTACATCAGTTAAAATCTGTAAGATGCATCTTACAAGGGAAAGTCCCGCTATATTACATCATCAACTTCCTGTTTTCCGAGAATATCATTAAAACAATAGCTTTTGATGACTCATAGCAAAGGGAAAGCCCCGAGACATTACATCAGCAACTTCCTGTTTTCCGAGAATATCATAATCATATAATTCTTTAGAATTTCACGGGCCATTTCTCTGAGACCAAGTTTCGGTTGAATAAAAGCCTGTTGCCACGCATTCATCTGTTATTTTGTAACACTTAGATAAAATCTCGTTTTTTTCCCCTCAAAAGTTAATTCAAATTTGTTCTGGACGCTGTGAGTTTTTTTAAAATCTCTTGTCTTATTTCATTTTTGATCTTTTTAAGATCAGGCTCGTCAGGCTGACGTGAAGTTGTTTGTTTTTGAGCGAAGTGTGAGCGTAAATTTTCTTTAAGTTGGCGATATTTATGCATTTCACGTGTGATCAGTTCGAACTCCGTGTCAGAAACATGATTATCATTCAGAGCTTTTGAGACAGAGCTGTTTATAGAGTCATGCTTTGCAACTGCCAGAGCACGGATTCTTGAGTGTTTATTAACTTTACGTTCAAGCTTTTTGTTTATAACTGACAGGCCAGCTGAGGCGCCACCTGAAAAAATAGCAATAGTTCCTAATGGCACACCAACCAAAGCGCCTAAACCTGTAAGTGATGTTGCGACAGCACCAGAAGACAAAACTGTCGTCATAGCGCCAAGACTGACCACTGAATAGTGAATCACTTTCCTGACCTTTTTATATTTTTTTAGAACAAGTCTGTAATGTTCGATTTCAGTGTTTATTTCTCTCAAACATTTACTAATCTCAGTTAGCCTGAAATTCTCGGCATTTGGTGTTGTAGGGAGGTTTGGATACAATGTATTTTGCATTTCTGTTTCTCGATAATCTGGTGCAGATGGTAATACGTTGGATGCCATGGTTATATTTACAAAATTATTTTCTTGTTCAATTAATTTCAATTAGAAACTGAAGAGGCATGCCGTTAAAGTCAAATAGATTATTATTTTGGTCCCTGACAGATATTGTCATATTTGAGATATGCTTATCAGCAGAAACATCGCGTAAGACATGTTGTGGGCTGCTTTGATAAAAAACTTTTTCAAAAGGTTTTCCTGTTATGTCAAAAGTTTGTAAAACAGTAGACGGTTTTCCATTTAACAGATTCTGTTCTTTGTCAAGTAGGTCGCAATGAATGTAATATGTCGTTTCGGAATTCAGCTTTTTTATGAACGTTTTAAATTCCAATGTAAAAGAGTTTAAATTGAGTAAATTGCCTAAATTGGAATCAAAAACAATATTTTTAAACTGTGGATTTGTGATTACAAGCTGGCCAACGGTAGTATAAATATCTGTTAGCAATGGGACCTTATGTTTGGATAAACTGTGTTTGATTTCACTCGCCAACGCATCGAGTGTATAATGGCCCGGCAAAAAAGTAACTTTGAAAGGCTTATTGACATTATCTAACAAAGTAATTGCCCCCTCTTCCTTTAAGTTAAACCACGAATTGTAAAGAGAACAACTTAATAGCCGGATATAGCTTGGTTTTTGAATAGGCTGGGGTTCAAAATAGACCGTATGCGGATTTTCTGTTGTAACAACAGTAAGAATAACCATTTTATAATTAGAGAAAAATATTTTGTTTAAATAATGGATAATGAATGGACCGGTGGTGGAGGATGGTTGAATGCTTATTCGAGGCAGCAAAGAACCAAAAGTGCAGCGAAAGCTGATGCAGCAAAATACAAGGCCCCTCAGCCCTCACAGCACAGCAGCGCATCTGCGCTTCTAAAATGGATTCAGACACCAGAAGCTAACAGCATTGCCAAAGTAGCAGAACAAAAGGCATGGAAAACTTTTAATGCAAAATACCCGAATGCTGATAAATCAAAGTTTGAGCCACAGACCGATTTCACCAAAGACCACACAGCAACCTCAGAAATTTATTTCAAAGCAGGGCCAGGCCATTTGATAGACGTTTTAGGTTCAGACAGCAAATATTGGAGCCCGGAAATGAAAAGTGCGCTGGGTGTTAGCCAATCATCAGAAGGTTTTCCGCAACAGCTTACACCAAGTGGTTTAAAAGGTGACTCTTTGCCGATTCCTGCTGTTGGTTTCACGATGCCGCACCGAGTTTGAAAAAAATATTTAATAACCAACTGAATATTTACGTAACACCGGACCAGTATTTCACAACAAAGTTCAGAGAGGTATTTCAAAAAACCAAACTCACCCACCATTCAGGGAAAGAGTCAAAAACATGGCTAGCCGGCCCAAATATGAGATATTGGCCACAGCAGCTGAATTTTGCTGTCTGGTGTGCGACAACGGGCTGTGGTATAAGTCGCGAAATTTTCGATAACAACTATGCTATGCCACCGAATGTGCGAGCTTTTTACAAGTTCCATATATATTTTACTGTCAGGCGAATATTGTTTCAGATGGGAGGAATACAAAGCATAAGCGCTTTGCCTGGCGACCCAACTTTTGACCAGATTAACAACAAATACGACGTGGCTTCATACAAAAGAATATGCAATGAGTTCGGAGTCGACCCGTCAAGCGATTTTCGTTTTACAAGAGGCGCAAACCACGGCCTGGGAAGCGTTTACATCTATGTGTCAAACATTGGACCGTCTAAAGAAGAGGGAGACATTTACCCCGGGGGGTCAAAAAAGTTCTCAGACGAAGGTGGATTAGGCTCAAAAGGTAACTTGATTTATTATATCGAGCCAGATGACGCTGCCTACGGACAGGCAGACTGGTTTTGTCCAAATGTAGCAGAAGGTCTAACGCAGGCGGGTTTGTCGCGAATAAACCAGTCGATAGAGGCGTTCGTTTACTGTGTTTTGGGTTCACAGGTGAACGTTAGAAGTAGCATTCTGGGGTCAGGAGGGCGCGCAAAGGAAGCGCAAAGTGAGTTCCTTGTTTTAGTGGAAGACTCAATAAGGCAACCGGATCTGGCAAAGTCAGTTCAAAGGTACCAACTTGCTGTAGATGAGGCTAAGGTGAGGCTTAACCTTGCTGTGTGTCCGGGGGCCTGGCTGATGCCTGCGCGGATGGTGATAAATACAGAAAGTGTAATTGGTTACAACAACCAGCTAAAACAAGCTATACCAGGTATGAAGCTAGGGGTTAACGACGAAGTAAATAAGGGCACAAAAAAAGCAGCGCTAAAGCTGATGGCAGGAGGACCAACAAAGATAAACCCACCAAACAGCCACCCCTCAAACCCGATACACAAGGAAGCAATGCAGCCTGAAAAAAATAGGCCCGAGACTGAAGAACAAACACCTCAGCCTGATGAGCCAGTAAAAGATGTAGGTGGCACTGAAACACACGAAAATAACAAAGCAGCTATTGCTGTTGTCGCGGTAGGTGTTGCGGCTTTGATTTACGCTTTTATGCGTTAACGCCGCTTCTTTATGTATTTTTCTACAAGAAAGGCAACCACAGCCAAAATAATCAGCCAGGTGTGCTCAGCAAGAAAACCGATAGCTTGACCGGCGGCTTTGAAAAGAAAGCTCACAATTGAGCCAATAAGACCTGGCAGAGCTGATGCAATCTTTGAGCCAATATCTTTTAGACCTTTTCCCAACGCTTTACCGGTGGCTCTCAAAGCGTTTGTAATAGCCCCAATGACAGCACCAATTGTGACCCCGGCAGCAAGAACGATAGCCGTAACGGTCACACCATATTTTTTGAATATCTCCTTTACCCTCTCACGAAGTGGAAGCGCTCTTTCTCTTTCATCAATCTGCGTTTGCAAACGAGCAAGCTCCTCTTGTCTTTCCGCTACTCTTCCTTCGGCAGCTTGTTTATCAGAAGGTGATGTGTTTTCATCGTCGATAACTGCCTGATCTTCCTCATTTTGGCGCTGCAGTTCTGCTTCTTGTTCTCTCAGCTCATCTAACGTTCTTGTGTCGTTAAGCCTCGCTTCCATTGTGTTTCTTTCGCTCTCTTTGGCCGCCAGGCTTGCTCTAAGTTGGTCGACCCTGGTTTGTTCTTTGGCTTTGGTTTTTGCTTGTTTCTCGAGAGCTGCTACCTCTTTTTTTGCATTTTCAAAATCCTTTTGATAATTTTTTTTCAGTTGCTGCAGTCTCTGCAGTTCTGATTCACTTTCAACGTTTGATCCCAGTTGATCAATATTGGCTTGAGTTCGATCGATTCTGGTTCTCAGATCTTGCACTTCTTGGGCGGCTTTTTCTCTTTCAGAGGCTAGTTTTTCTGCATCTCTGAGTTGTTTTTCAGCTTCTCTTAATCTTTGGCGTTCATTTATTATTTCTTCATTTCCTTGAGCAATCAGAGATTCAGCTTCTGGACCAAGTGATGTTTTGAACTTGTCTTTAAATTTTTGGAGAAGACCTTTCCCATCTTTTCTGAAAATTTCAGTTTCGCCACCCCTTGTTCCAAATGAAACGATTGTAGTATCATTGTTAGGCTTTTTGCTGAAACCGATTGGGCCTAATTTCCCAAAGTCAACTCTTGGAAACTTCCTTTTAATAAAATCTCTTGCTCTTTCAAGAAGTGCTGGTTTTTCATCTTGATGAATAAAGCCACCCAACAAAGGTATATCTTCATCAAATGATTTTTCTGGAAGTCCGCTCAGTTCATTCAGTTCAATTTGTTCACCATAGCGTGTGGATTCTGCTTCAGGCGGAAATAGCGGCTGACTTGTGTCTATCTCAGTATCAACATTAAAATCATATTGATCATCACCATTTTTATTGTCAAGATCCTTGTCAAGTTCTGGTTGTTCTATAGCAAAATCGCCACCTTCTGCCATCGATTATCAACAAAGTTGAAAAGCAGAAACTATGTTTCTATTTAACAAAGTTGATGGAGTTATTTTATATTTACAATTGAAATTTTTTAATTGAATATTTTATATTCTTTACAATAATGGACGGTGTACAGGAAAACCTTCGGCCAACACGCAGTGAAAAAACTCTCGGCGCGCTAAGAGCGGAGCGCGCGGTGAAACGAATCACTTTCAACCCCACAGAAGCCAAACCAGAGGAAACGCTTTATGTTTCGGTTCCCAAGCTGAATGAAAACGAGGTCATTGTTCCCGGCTCACTTGCGCTGCGCTTTAACATTGATTTGAGCGGAGGCCATGCCAACAACTTTCTTGTCGACAATGTTGGACGGGCGCTAGTTGAAAAACTTGTTGTGAAGTACTCTGGCACCATACTGCAGGACACAGTCGGTTACGACATTTACAAGATATTCGAGGATCTCTTTCTATCGCAGGAGGAGCGGGACAACATGTTGCAAGATGGAATCCAGAGTGTGGGCCTCAACAAAATTCGCTCAAACGCGGGTGACAAGCAGACCACAGGCGTCGATTCGGAAAACAAACTGAACGGGATTTACGGATCAAAATACAGGATACGACTTGACCACCAGATTTTGAACGACCACGGGACCTTTTATCCGCAGGCTCTATACAACGATCTTGTGTTCGAACTGACACTTGCGCCAGCCTCTCAGGTTGTCAGAGGCTCCGATAAAACAAAACTGGAATACAAGCTGAAAAACGTCCAGCTGGAGTACGAGATGATAAGAAGCAAAACACTGGCAGATGAAGCCCTCAGCGAGTACACAAATGGAAAAGAATTTGCGTATGACCACATCCAGCGTGACGAAGTGGTTACCTTTGTCAAAGCAACAGACACAAGTCTGAATCTCAGAGTTAACCCGCAGAGAAGGTCCCTCAAAGGCATTTTGCTACTGTTTATCGAGCCCTATGTTGCTGGCGCAAGGCATTCAGAAAATTACTTTAACCCAGACCTAACGAAAATTAGTGTCACAGTGAACGGCTCGCCCAACAGGCTGTACAACAACGGACTTGAAGGAATTGATATTTGGAAGGAGGTCAAACGCTTCTTTCTAAAATCCAAAAACAAAACACAGCACATGAATGCAACAAAGTTTTATGCAGATAACAAGTTCGGGGTTATGATCGATCTGCGTTCCATGGCTGATCACTCTATGCACGGAAGCGGCACGCGACTTGTAAACACAAAGGATGGAGTACAGCTGGAGCTTGAGAGGAATGTAAGCGGCTCTGGCAATGACAAAGTTAGATGTCACATTTACGTCATCAGTGACGCGCAGATGAATATATTAAAAAGGCAATTAGAATCTGTGCAGTACTAGTGGGGGTACCCCCCACACCCCCTTGGGTGGCTGATGAATATTTTAGAAATGCAATTAGATTCTGTACAGTACTAATAGAATAGCAACAAAGTTTCTTATAGCGGGGTGTGGATAGCAACTGAGTTGCTGATACCCCACCATGGATCCGAGCAAGATACCCTTTAACGCTCTGATTGTGGGGCCGACGAATTCAGGCAAATCTAAATATGTGGTTGACCAGATCTATGGCCCTTTCCGCGGCAAGTTTGACTACATTGTGCTTATCTGCCCAACATTCGCGCACAACAAGACCTACCACCGAATTGGTGAAAATGATCCAAGAATGTTTATAATAATATGCAAGCAGCACGAGGTTGAAAGTTGGTTGAAGGTCGTGAGCTGGCTGTTTGAGGGCACCAACACGCTCATAATCCTTGATGACTGCGCAGCCTCCAAAGATGTGAAAGGGCGCACAGGCCAGCTGGTGAATCTTGGCTTTTCCGCTCGACATATCGGCATCAGCGTTTGGGTGCTGACCCAGAAGATAACCAGCATAACACCTTCCTTCCGTGAAAACGTGGCGGCTATCGTTTTATTTTACACTCCCTCAGCCAAAACTACGAAGGCAATCTTTGAAGATTACGCCGGTGAACTCTCCCACGATGAGTACAAAAATCTGATTTCAAAGCTGAAAGAGCGGAAGTTCTCTTATCTCGTGTTCTCGCTTCGCTACCCCTACGGATTATTAACAAGTTGATGATTTTGAATTAAAAAATAAAAGTTGTATATAGTATTATCATATCAACATGGCTGAACAAGAGTTCGCAGAAGTTATAAACCTACTGGAAGCTGAGCCATCAAGCAGCCCGGCTGATAGTAGCCTTGTGCCACAGTTGCTATCCGGACCTAACATTCCTTCCCTTCGTGAGCAGCTGGCCGTGCTTGTATCAACAGGCAAATCCAAAGAGGCCATCGGAGTGCAATTAACACATGAGCAGTTGAAACGCTTGACTGATAAAGAAGTTGAAAAGTACTACAAGAGATATGAAACCTTCGTTGGCAGCAAGACAACCGAAAGCATGGTTGACAGCCTGCTTACGCTTCTGACAAGAGGCCTGCAAGTGGTTATTGAAATAGATGACGTTGATGCAATGAAAAAAGAACTAAAAGAAGACTTCATTATTAACAAAGAAATGACAAATTTTGTTGGCAGTCTCTCTTTGAAATATGGAAAATTTCTTGCTCCTATTTCTGCTGCTTTGATAACGGCGAAGCACATTGATTTTAATTCGCATTTGGAGAAAAATGACAAAGCAAAATTAGAAGAAATTCCTGAGCATTCCTCACCAACTACTGAACATTTGCAGACAAATTCTGAATAATTGCTTAATAATTTTTTATTTGCTTAACATATAATGTCAACCGAACAATCCGAGGCAAGTGAGACCACGCAACAAAGTTGCAATCCTCAGGTCGATATAACACAGCAAGCAACAACTCCAACTCCAACTACAGCCCCGCGTGCAAAAAATCCCAAGCGTGTGGCTGCAGGCAAAATGGTTGCTGAAAAAACGCGGCTGGCCCGTGAACAACAGAAAAAAGCTGCAGCTGAGGCTGCTATCATAATCGCAAACAACAAGGCAAAGGCCACTGCCCCAGTTTCTGAGCCAGACCCGCCTACAGAATACGAAACACCAAAAAGTACCAAAGTTGATAATAGCAGTCTCAGCACCACCCAATGGATTGGTGTTATCAGCATAGTCATTTCACTGATTGGGATTTATTACAAACGCGAAGAGCTTAAGGCCGCATTTAGCAAAAAAAACACACCAGAGCCCGCAAGTGCTGAGCTACAACCTGTTAGAGGTTTAAAACAACCCAGAGGTCTAAAACTTTTGGATTGAATATTTACGAATTAATATTATACCTCATCAACTTTTTTGTTGATACAATATATCATGAAGAAAGTTGATATTCCTCAAGTTCTTATCTCAACCGCAGCCATTTTTGGGATCGGACTGTTATGGTACGACTTCAATGTGAAGATTTTTCTTACAGTCCGCGATCTTATGAAGGCCACAATATTTGACCCGGAAGCAGAAGAGACAAATAATTAATTTTGATTTAAACTTTTGTTGGTTTTTTTATACTTACATAATAATGTCAGATAACAAGCTTGTTAAAACAATCACAGACGCGGCTACTATCACTGGTTTTGCCGCCGGCATCGGCTGGGTCGCAAAAAAGGTTGTGAAAGAGAATTTTACTTCTGACCCCAGCAGCAGTGCAATGAACTACGTGAAGTTTACAGCCGTTGTGGCAGGGAGCATTGCGCTCAAACAGTACCTCGAGGACCAAAAAATCCTTCCCACCAGCATGTAAGTGGGGGATCAGCAACTGAGTTGCTACCCACACCCCAAGATTTTTATTTAAAAAATCTCTGCTCTGATATATAATTATCAAAGTTGATCAATGGCAAGTATCGCGATTATGGCTGGTGGGGCTATTTTGAATGCTGCGGCTTTTATCGGTGGCAATTATCTTGCGAAGGCACTTGGCGGAGGTGATGCTGCACTTGATGAAAAAGTACGACATGACAAAGCTCTCGAGGCGTATCAAGCTGCTTACGCCAAATACTCCCGTGACCGAACCAAACTTCTCGACTGGATTGCGACTAACACGCAAATAAAAGAGCAGGCCAAACAGAACTTTACTAACACTGACTACGCCTTCAAACTGTACAACCAGGCGCACCCTGACAAACAAATGATACCCCCCAAAGAACCCAAGTTCTCAGATTTCTATCAACCAAGCCAGCAGCAAAAAAATGGTGAACTCATGTTCGTGGGTGCCGGGGCTCTTGCTTTGGGCTACGCTGCCTTCCGTTTCCTTTAAACTTTTTTAATTCCTTACTTATAGATGGATGCCAAACTCGCAAAGATATACTATAGCCCTGGGGGCTACTGGAAAGGTTTTGCCGCAATCAAAAAATTATCTGAAGCTGCAAAGGTACCAGAAGAAACCGCAAAAAAGTGGCTGTTCAAGCAAGCACTCTGGCAGATATTCCTCCCAGCGCCGAAGCGCATTCCTCGGCCGAAATTCGATGTACCTATACCCAACAAAGTGCACCAGGCGGATCTTCTTTTTTTGCCGCATGACAAACTACCCCGCGGACGTAAAGTTTTTAAGTATGCACTCACCGTTGTCGACGTGGCCAGCCGATTCAAAGAAGCTGAACCCTTGACCTCTAAAAACTCTGATGAAGTTGCCCTTGCTTTTAAGAGAATTTACAAACGCTCGCCTCTGAAATGGCCTGAACTGCTGCAGGTTGACCCCGGGCGCGAATTCATGGGCGCTGTTACAAAAGAAATGGAAAATCACAAAACATATATTCGGCGCGGGCGAGTTGACATTCACCGTGATCAGGCCATTGTTGAACGTTTTAACCGCACCCTGGCTGAGCGCTTGTTTGGGCACCAGTACGCAGTTGAAATGCGAATGCCTGAGGGACAGCGGTCCACGGCGTGGGTAAAAAGACTTCCTGAAGTTGTAGCCGCTCTGAACAATGAAGTCACAAGCCTTATCGGCAAGAAACCTGTAGTTGCCATCAAAGAAAAAAATGTTTATGCAAAGCCATCGACACCTTATTTGAGACCTGTTGGAGAAAGCGAAAAAAAGCTCCCCTCTATTGTGAATGTTAGGTATTTGTACCAACCTGGCGAGCTTGAAGGTGGTGTGAAAAGAGCCACTGATCCAATCTGGTCTTTGAAAGTTTACAACATTGAACGTTCTTTTACCAAACCGAATCAGCCCGTTCTCTACTATTTGCACGATGGGCCCAAGCGTGGCTTCGTGCGTGAAGAACTGCTTGTTGTGCCTCCAAACACACAATTACCTCCAGAGCTTTAACGCTTCTTCTATTTCTTCCATTTCTGTATTTGTTAATTCTATTTCTTCCATTTCTGTATTAGCTAATAAAGCTTCTATTTCTTCCATTGCACTGTTGTACCCGTAAGCCTTTGTATTTACACCGTCTTCAGCTATCCAGCGCTTTGAATCAAACGGGGACAGTGAAATTTTATTTACATGTATGCCGTAGATCTCATGCCCCTCACTTCGAAGAATGTTCATTCCGTGCCACATCTGCTCTTTGCTAAACAGCGCCTGCTTGTACTGTTCATGCTTTATCTGTTTCTTAACAACGTTCTTTTTCACGCCTTTCGCTTTTCTTACGTTTGTTTCGTCAACTTTTATCATGTTACAGCATTGCGACACTCTTGCTTTCGGATGTTCCGTTTTTTTGACCGACTCTGCGTCTTTTTTCATTATTTTTTTGACCAACTCTGCGCCTTTTGCCATTATTGCCTGCACTTTTTTTCCTTCGCAGCTGCACTCTTTTATTTCCGTCTCCGGGAAGTCTTTCTTTATTTTTTCTATCCGATTTTTGCTTTTACCTTCTGTCATTACCGAGTACATCTTTGACCTTAGCCCCACATACTCCGATATTGGGATCCCCGCACACTCATCTTTCATTTTTCCCAAAACCTTTTTGTTCACTGTTGAGTGGAGCGGATGTTCCTTCGGGTAGTCTGATGTATCATAGAAGTTTTCATTTGCTTTTATGTCTTTGTAGACGTCCTCTGTTTCTATCTTTAGCAGCAGGCTGTCCGTGTCAGTGTATAGGAGCTCGCATTTCTCACCGTACTGCTTTTTCAGGTGGTTGTAAAAGAAGTCGTACATCAGTATCTTGCTTTTGTCAAGGATTGTCATTCCTGTGTAAACCGGCTTGTTGAGCAGCAGGCGGCTTTTGTGCATGTCAATGCCTACCAGGTCGTTTGTGAATATTACGTGCCTTGCGTACAGAGGGCTTGCAACCAATTTCCTTATTTTGTCTTTCTCATTGCTGCGGACTATTCTTATGTCTACACGGTTGCGCAGGTTTTCCATGGTTTTGCCAAAAACTGAGTTATTCATCAGCTTGTAAAAGTTCTTTTCAAAGTCATTCTTTGCTTGCTTTCTGAATTCTGTGTTCATCTGAATGTACGGCTCCATCCAACACTCTTGTTCGAACTCCAGCGCCCTTTTTACGCGCTTCAGTTTCATCCCCTGCTTCAGATAGAACTTCAAGTTTTCGTAGTGAACCACGTAGTCATTTTTGTCCTCAAGTGTCAGCAGCAGCTTATTGCTGTTTGGGATTTTCAGGTCCAATTCTTTTATCAGATTCTTTTGGTAGTCCGACATGTTTTCTTTTTTCACGACCTTTTTCTCTGGCGCCAGCGGGTAGCTGTTGTGTTCTTTATGCAGATCCGCCGGGTACTCCAAATCAACTTCAAGTATCCAGCCTTTCTTGGCGTTTTCTTTTTTGTTCAGGATTTCCTCCTCTGTCGGCATCACTCGTTTCCATTTGAATCCGCTTTTGGGGAGTGGCTTGCTCATTGCCCAGCCGTACAGGTTGTTTGCGTCCAGATACATTATGTAGCTGTTCGGTTTGCTTTCGTCATAGTCTGATACCTGCGGGTTGTTTGCCTTTGCGTATCTTTTGCTTACCATCGAGATTCCTCCTCGAATTCCTCGTTCCACGAACATATGCATTTCATAGTCTGTTAACAACTCAAGCTCGACACCCGTCTTTTTCAAGAGTGCGTCCCATGATAGTCCTGGTGATGTGAAATAGTGCGCCGGGTCAAGACCGTACTGCTGCAAACACAATTTACGGAAATTTTCAAATACATCTGCCAACAGTGCTACATCCGTTTTCACGTAAAGGTCATGGTAATCCCCCAATGTTTTACAATCAAAAGTCTTCCATACTTCCTTCGCGTGGGCGTACTCATCTTCTGTAATGTGTTCATCGTTGAGTTTGCTGTAAAAGTCTTCTTTTTTTGGCAGACTTGTTTCGCTGAATTTTTCAAATGAATCCATGTACTCGTATGGGTAAATTCCCTTTTTGTAAAGCAGATCACTGCCATTTGATATTGTTGATGTGATTTTAAGTTCATCCTTTGGCGTTGCTTCTACCAGCGAGTCCAAGCTTCCTTGCAAAAAGTTCAAGCTGTCTATGAAACGCAAACCATCGACCGAAATGGTTATGTACTTCTCCATGTTGTTGGCCACACATTTCACCTCTTTATTTAGGTTTGCCATTGCCTGCATCAAATGGTGCGCGTCGTACCCCCTCAGGTTGTGAAATACAACTGGTATCTGGTGCGTTTTGGGGGTTATTTTTAGTTTTAGGTTGCATTCGCTGTGCGCTGCCCCTCGGTATTTACCCGTCAGATGGCAATGGTCTTTTACCGCGTCTCTGTAGTTCTTTTGGAGAAGTGACTTTTTGCATTTGTAGCAGTTGGTTTGTTCTTTTGCTGTGTGGCGCGCGGCTGGGGTTTCCGGTTTTTTCAGCTTTATTATTTCAAAATCATCGTCTTTTGATGCATTTTGGCACAGCGTTTCAAAAAATTCACTTTGGTAATTTTGCTCTTCATAGAAACATCTTTTGTGATACTGCCCCTGGTATTTCTCTTTTTTTGATATGTGCCCTGTTGCGTAGACCGGCAATGAATCCCAAAAGTTTTCTTTTACCAGCTTTTTTTCGCAGATGTGGCAGCTGTGTGCGTTTTTGAATTCATACCAATCTTTGTTCGTCATTGCTATGGGTTTCACCTGCGCAAGGTTTTCTCTTATTTTGTCTTTTACTATTACCAGTCTTTTCAGGAAAGACCTTACCGCGTTTTCGCCCCTGTATACAAATGGCCCTGTAACTTTCCCATCACTTCTTACTACAACAAATGAATATCCGCACGCCTCATGCCTTTCCGTCTTTTCTGTGTAACTTTTGTTTTTGTATTTGTCATTTTCAGGGTCTCGCTCGCAACCTTGAAATTTTCTTACTAGCGCCTCAAAGTCTGCGTATATCACGTACGGCGCTTTCATCTGTTTCTGATAGTTTTTAAAAGCTAGGGTATTATCCCCCTCTTCCGGCATGTCAATCTTTGTTGGCCTTCCATTCACACCGTTGCAGTGCTTTTCGTGTTCCACCAGCACGTGCGCTCTTGTGAAACGTGTTAAGCACCTCATGCAGTAGAAAGTTTTATTGTTTATTGCCTTATCGAACAACAAAGCGCTTTCTCTTTTTATCCAACAGTAATGCTGTCTCTCGCCTTTTTCAAGCAGCATAAGGTTTATTCTTTTTACGCTTTTTTCTTTACTGCTTATTCTGTGCACAATCACTGTGTCTTTTTCCCATCCGAACACGTTTATTGCCAGGTTTCGGTTTTGTTTTTCAAGCTTGTCTATTTGTTTTACCGGTGTTGGAAAATCTATCCCCTTGTAATTTATCCCGTCATTTTTGGGGTATTTGCTTGGTCTTTGGGGGTCCTTCCCATCTTTTGGTGGAAATAAAGCAGATCTTATAGCCCACTTCAGACATTCGTTGTCTTTGTTTTTCACATTTATTATTGCCTTCTTTTTTGCTAGTTCGGCTGGAAGTGCCAAATAGGTTCCTCCGCGCAGTGGCTGATATTTTGCGACATTTACGTATGCTAGCTCTATACTTTCTATCTCCCATCCTGATCCTTGCAATGACCAGTTTTCTATTTCTCCCTTTATTCTTTCCATGAATTCTTCATATTTTTGTTCTATCTGTTCTTTGTCATACCTGGTAAAAACGTGCGGCTGGTCCTCTTTAAAGTAGTGCGACATTTCTTGCGTTTCTCCGTTTCTTTCTATTTCAAAGTTTACTTTTAGCCCGAAGCTCACCTTTACACTTCCCAACTTTAGAATTTCCTGTTCGATCAAATTTGTATACTTTTCTTTATTTGCATTTTTAAACATATAAATATCTTTGTTGTTTGGATTTGTTTGAGATACGTTCATTATCCATACACGAAGCCATTCTTGAAAATTAGTCTGACTTATTTTAAACCTATCGCGTATGATTACGCCTTCTGGTAGATTTCTAATTTCCTCCCTAGTTAATGGACCGTAAATATTTTCCAGAACATATGATGTATATCTCGTGTATGCCATCTCGCCGTATATACAAGTGCAGATAATTGTTCAAATGGAAAATAATTCTGGCGCACTTTGTATATTGGCAGTGCATACATTTCTTCAAAATAAAATAATTATTTTTTGTGTCACATCCGCTCTTTGTTACTTCCTTGCTTGCTTATTTTCTCTCTAATACTACCACCACACACATAGAAGTTACTGGTTCTAGCGGAAAAAAATAAAAAGATACAAAACAAAGCTGAATTAACAAGAAACGAGGCGAGCATGGGAGCCGAGTTTCTTCTTAATTCAGCTTTGTTTTGTATCTTTTTATTTTTTTGCGCTAGAACCAGTAACTTCTATGTGTGTGAACGTGTCTAAAACACGTGATGTCTTATTATATTATTCTCTCAGATTTAGCTTAGAATGCAAAGTAGTGAATGTAAGTGTTACATTCCCCATCGATTAATAAATAAAGTTCTATGAAGTTCATCCAGTTATAGGCCGATTAATCATTTTCTTTGTCAGACCCCTTTACGAAAGTAGACGGGCTCGAGTTGCGGCCTTCGGCTCCTTTGAAAATTACTCACAAACATTTACATTTTATTTTACCTCGCGAAACAATTACCAACAGTGTTAGGTGACTCCGTACTTATTGCGGACGTACTTGTCGATGACAAACTTTGGGTCATAACTTTTTAGGCTTTGACGCGATGGCTGTGAAACTTTGGGAAAATTTTCGGTAATAATAAATATGAAATTCGATTTTACTGAAGAAAAATATTTTTAATGATATTGGCGTTTAACTGAACCCCATTTTTTTTAACAAAATTGCATCATAGCATCCAGTAAAGAATTTTGCTGATAGTTTTTTTGCTAAATTCGTGGAATCAGCTTATATTGACTTAATACATACCATAGCCAAGTTTCAGGAAGTTGGAGCAGAAGAGCGGAAATATTAAGGTCATCTAAATTCAACTCTAAATTTCTACTGAAAGTTTCTATACTTGACGCTCGAAGAGGAGACAAGCCACGAGCCCAAATTTCTGTGAGAAGCCTCTCCAACGCTTTCTGAATCAGAGTGCCAAGCCGATTGTCAATCGTGCGAACCGTTAAAAAGTATCCGCTAGTTCTGTGAACACAATAAAATGCTCGAAAACCTGCTCAAACCTTGCAGAACTTTTCGAATATTATAAAGCCATTTTGTTTAAAACTCCTTCTATATGAATTTCAAGGTTCTGCAATAGTTTTGCATCGATTTTTGCTGCTGTGCCATGCTGTGAATTGGAGAATTGGCGTTGGGATTATAAGCTGCTGCTGTTTCCCCGTCCGCGACGGATCACTGGCGAAGCAGACGAACAGTTTTGTTTATACAATCACGAAAACGAAATGAGCACGTATGTCATTTGCTCCGAGAATTCACACCTTTTTCAGGGGGGCTTCGGTGCACATGCGATGCTCCATGGAGTAAACATGGGATACAATATTATTGAGTGTGGGATTACGCGAACGTTTAATTTTCCAGCGAGATAAGCAAAACTCGAACCACCTCTAACAGCAGTAAATGTAATTTTTTTAAAAGAGTACATTTAGAGAGCCAATTCGTTGATCCTCTCTTCCAGTAGCCGGGTCGGCGCATATATCACTGACGCCCCCCGTTTAAAGGTGTGAATTCCAGGAATAACTGCCACACGTGCTCATTTCGTATTCGTAATTGCATAAACAAAACTACTTTGCCATGGATCAGTTGCGGAGTAGCTTATAATTTCAACGACAATTCTCCAATTCACAGCACGGCACAGCAGCAAAAATTGATGCAAAAATATTGCAGAACCTTGAAATTCACGTAGAAGGAGTTTCACACAAAACGGCTGTATAATTTTCGAAAAAGGTAAGATTTTCGCACAGCCCGAGCCCCATACATTAATTATGTATGCAGCTATTTCATACTATCACTAAATACAAAGAGCAATCATGAAAAGAACGAGTCAGTCAGAAAATTGTTTGCATAATTAATATCTGGGGCTGTGCGGAAATCTTGCCTCGAAAAATTTTCGGAAACGCAACTTTGGAGTTTGGGTAGGTTTCGGACTGCAAATTACAATGTTTACAGAATTAGCGGATACTTTTTAACGGTTCGCACGATCGACAATCGGTTAGGCACTCTGAATCAGCAAGCATTGGAGAGGTTTCTTACAGAAATTTGGGTTCGTGGCTTGTTTCGTCTTCCATCGTCAAGTATAGAAACTTTCAGTAAAAAATTAGGGTTGAATTTAAATAACCTTTTTCCGCTCTTCTGCTTCAACGATTTTCCTGAAACTTGGGGTTTACCTCGGTGTAAGAACATGTGATATTTTTCTTTGTTTTGGAGCTATTGTTTTCCTTCTCTATCTTTGTTTTGCCAGCTCTTTGTTGTATTGTTCGTTCTTTGTTTTACGTCACCGGTGAGTTTCACAGGTTCTTACACCGAGGATGAGCCAAAACTTGGCTATGGTATGTATTAAGTCAATATAAGCTGATTCCACAAATTAAGCAAAAAACTATCAGCAAATTTTTTTTACTGAATGCGATTTCCGACGTTAAAATAGTGGGGTCCAGTTAAACGCCAATATCATTAAAAACATTTTTACGCGGGATGAGCCGCGTATTAAGCCTTAAGGCGGGGTACACCTGAAGCCTGTTTTTCCACCGCTAATCTTGGTTTAATGCGAATATCTCGTCCGCGTTTCAAGTAATCCAGAAACTCTATGCTCATTTCACAAAGCTATGTTTAGCGGTGTTTTGTAAATTTTTGGGAACGTTTGGGAAGAGATAGTTTTCTCAAAGGATTAGTAAAATTTGGAGAAATAAGAAATATTAGAGATTTAATGTGATTTTAAAATTAGAATTTGAAGTTAAAAATTAGTATATGGACACCCAAACAGTCCCCTGACAACCTGGGATGCTCTTGCGTGGGGGTCAACTGTCTGTTGGTGTTTCAAAAATAATTTTCTTCCTTCTATCCCTTCCTTAAACCTCTTAAAATTTCACTCAAAATCGGGTGTACCCCCACCTTAATCAAGAAACATTTTAATTTATCATGAATATGTAAATTTCTGCCCCATCGAATGACAGCTCAAACTGCAGGAAATGCACATTTAAACAAAAGGGTAGTGATCAGTGAGGGTAGCCAAAAGGTTTTCTATGAATAGTTTTGTCAACTCTTTTTCTTTCAAAGCGTGCACGGTTTTCGTAATCCCACTGCCTAGTATTGTAGCGAATCTGCAATGCTTCCATACAATTCAATTGGCCAGCATAATCCGTTGGAAAGCAGAAATTACATGTATTCAAAATTTTCTGCATATTAATTTATTATGCATGTAAGTCATAGTCCCCCTGGAAATGCATGGGAGGTAACCCTCTCACTCGCTCCCATTGGTGTAGCGGTATTCGATTAGCCGCTCCCTTGAACGTACAACACATTTCTAGGTCTTTCAACAGTAGAGAGCTTAAGCACAGGCGTTTATGAGCCACGGACGGCAGCCGGAAATAGAACCTTCTCGTCTGCAGTGCTTATTGTCAGCTCTTTGTTCAGAAATTCAAGTTGTAAGTGTTCAAAAACGTGGGTCGCTCACAACCTCTCGGAACGAGATACTTCATTGGTTCTTTAAATAATAGATAACAGGTCATAACAATGCCCCTAGCCCTGAATAACAATAGAGGTAGTGTTAAAAGCGGGCGAATGAAAATAGAGGTTCCAGAGAGGTAGTGTCTTACTGAAAAACGTCTGCGCTAAACCTCTCTAGTAAAACAACACGACTTCAGTTCAAATATCGCGACCCACCCTCCTTCGCTTAGCGGTCTGTGTAAACAAAAATACAAAGACACAGTGTCCATGTGCAATAATTTATTCACATATGTATTCCGTTGATCCGTTTTACTCTGGTGTAAATATATTACAAAATTTCTGCACTCAAATCTCATAAATAATATATTACCTCGTAAAAACATAGAACCACTAATAACATCTTAAAACCAGTGAGACTTTCCTCAATTACTTATTTCACGCATTATAGTACAAGGAAAAATACCTAACCCACATTATGATAACGTCAGTATGTACAATATGAAGATGTTTTAATAAATTAGCCTTAAACCTGTCCATGATGCATGGAAATCATCCTCTTTTAAAAAGATAAACTCTCGCGAGATTTACACCAGACGTTCAACAGAAAACTTTGTTCCTTAAATTTCCTGTTAGTTTTCTTGCTCTGTTAAATGAACGGCCGTTCGTCAGAGAATTTAAAGTCATTTTTGTACTATGAAAAATTATTGTGAAATCGAAATCTCGAGTGACCATTTCGACAGGGAAAAATAAAAATCAAGTTGAAGATATTCAAAAAGAAAGTTAGTTTTTTTCTACCTTGAAAGGCATTTTTCTCTTAAGTGACGATAAGATTGTCTTGCGTTAGCCATTAGTAGCTGACAGCTCATTATTTAATGAGCTCAGCTCATTCAAAGGACTTCAAGGAATATTTAGTAACATTGCTCAGTAACAGTGCTGAAATAAAGGTTAGACAAATTTTCTTCAATTTCTACTTGGGAAATAACAAACCGTATCACAGGGAGATACTGCTCAATAGCATTCAATTCGATAGTCACACTTCGAGGTTTCATTCATGCGCTAAATCCTAAAACCACAATGTATTCAACAAACATGTCCACGAAACCTCCCACAACACACCTTTTACAATATTTACAAGTAAAAAATAAATGTTCATTGTAACAAAATTTACTGATGAACATTGCATTCAGTCCCGTGATAAACATCAGTAAAGAAAAATACTATCTCCAGGGAAAGATTGAGCTATATTAGTAAAAAATACTTAAGCGCAATCTTCATTTTTCCCCCTAAAATCCATTATGCATAAAAAAATAAACCCATCAACTATAAGACCAGTAGTATTGTTTTCACAACTACATTTACTAACATTTTGAGTCAGAATTTTGTCATATGAACCATAGTTAATTTACTGGTCAAATATCTACCTACTGTTCAAAGTTTTAAAAATTGTCATGCAAAGTTAAAAAAATTGCGTGACATAAACGATTCAAAGTGTCACGCAACGTGTGAAACGTGTGCGTGACACGATACAAATGCCAGCATTTGTGATTTGCAATGAGCGTTAGAGTGAGGACTTCGTTTCCACCTTCTCATAAAACAAGATGTACGCTTGAGATCCCCGTACCCTTGATGATGAAATAGAGTCAACCCTAAAAATAAAACAAATATCTTATTTACATTGTTTTTTTTTTCTATTCAAAATAAACAAAAAATTCACAATTCGCTATTTTCACGATCCCATAATACACTTTGTTTACCCCCAAAAAATTTTGCATAAGCATTGTTTTCAATTTCTCTAGGGACGATTGTACGTCATTGTAAATCCCAAGAGAAATAGAAAACAAATTTTGGGGGGTGAACGAGGTGTATTATGGGAACGGTGAAAACAGCGAATCGGGTTATCCCGTTTGTTGAATCTCCACTCCGTCGCAGCACAGGGTTTGTATCAACTGGCCAAATTCCACCCCTTTCCAAACCAATTAAATTTTCCGGAGGACGAGTAGTAAGATTCCCTAGCCTCGAATGACAGTCGTTTTCTTTCGGGGATTCACAGAAATCGAGGCATAAAATATGCGTTTTGCAACTAAGTGCCGAAATCATCTGACGGGACTTGTCATTACGTCTTATATAAAGTGCTTACCGTGAGTCATTGAAGCAATGCCACTGGTTGCTGATTGGATGCTTACAGTACGCCATGTAATGGCCACCATATGTACTGCCCGAATGGTTTGACACTGCATACAAAGAGTACACCACTGATCGGCCTAAAAACACGAGACAACAACAAAAATTGTAAAGATTTAAATCTTTCACACGAGTACGTTTGCAAAGTACCTGATTGAATCATTTCAATGGTTGTATTCGACACGCTGAACATTTAATAAAGTTACCTTTGGTATCAGCTGCGAACTCTGCCAGATCCAGTTTGCTTAGTGGGAAATCAACATTTGACTGCAGCTTGGATCGAAAGCTGAATCCAGAAAAACGCTTCAAATCTGGTTAATGAAACGTTAAGGACAAAACCTTGGTTTCGGATCAAATTTTGCACGCAAGTCGGTGCAAGCTTTTCGCCTTTCTGGTTACCCAGTGAAAGCGAACTCGAGTCGATTGTATATCAAGTCGGTGCAAGATTTTCATCGTTTAGTTACCCAGTGAAAGTCAGCTCAAGTCGATTGTACGTTGCCTTCAAATGGCTTTTTTGCAAATTGCGCGCAGTCTACTTGCGTGTAAAAAACTTGCGAGTCCGTTTAAAATCTGAAATGACAGCTGCATTGAAATTTTTGAAATGAGAAGACATGAGAATTTAGAAATTAGAAAGCAAAATATCGGCATTGTAAAGGATACGCAGAACAAGGATTGGCGGAAATCTCTGGATGGAAAATTTCTTCGTAGATTTCCTTTTGACTTTACACTTGTCACACGTCTAAGAAAGAAATAAGAAAAAAAAAGTTAGCATAAGCTTCTTTACTCTTGAAAAAAAAAACATACAGTAATACAAACAGTACAATACAGTTCTCTCTCTTTTATTTTTTAGCGTTTTTTCCCTCCCAAGAGTAACGACCAATTGAACACGGTAAACCGATCTATGCAGTTGCGACATTAATATATAGATTTAGGCAGGCCTAAAAGCGGAGCTCCCATTTATCATTTTTTTGCTCGAGTAATTTACAGTGTTACCAAATAAAAAACCACACTATATTTCTAAGCTTATACGGTGGCCCATATAGGTACAAAAAACCTCTCATGATTTTGTCCACGAAAGCGACGTCAATATATTTCGTGGTTTATAACCCGTCTGAATTTTCCTGCCTTTAGTGGCAGGTTCTAAAATTGAAATTGACGAGTGCACTTTATTGGGTTCCTCACGTATGCACGTAGGCGCAAAACAAATCTTAGTAAAATTTTTTACAACGTTTACTGTACACTAATTCGTAATACACCTCTAGGACCTCTATGAGTTATTCAATGTAAAAAGAACCTTGACCTTGTTTTTATTACTACAAAACCATCAGAGGAAGAAAATCAACTCAAGGCAAAAACAGAAAACAAAGTGAACTCGCTGCTTAACACATAGTAAACAAAATGAACTCACGCAAATTGATGGTGCCGGTTATGTAAGTTATTTTAAAGCAGTTTTTGTGTAAGAATTGTGGCAGTTTGTGATTTGGAAAGTGGTGCACGCTAACTTAGAATTAGCTTACAATGTTGTTTTGACTGTTTTGAACTGTCTTCTTTTCGTTGTGGTTTGGTTGCATCGGATTTACTAATTCTGTTTTATCGTACGCGTTACTATTAAAATGCCTAAGAGAATATTATGTAGAGAACTGAATGAATTTTCTTCATTTCTGGTAAGTAAATATGCGGTAGGTTAAGTCTGAACCCACTCAGCCTAGCACAGGTAACTCGCAACGAAACCGGCAAATTCAACACACTCACTAATAAGCAGAGATAAGAGAAACAAAACAAATGCAAGCGAGCCGAAATCGTGATTTTGATCCGTGAAGCTAAATAATTTGTTTTCAAAATCACAGTTAACTCCACTAACTAAAACTGAAAATAATTAGTCTAAACAAAATATTTACTAAACAAAATTAATGTGTAAAATGTATAAACATGAACAGGCTTGATAAATATTTACGTGAAGATCTGAAAACCGACACAACTTCAAATTCATTCATTAATGAAGTATAATTCTCTCAATATAAAATTACGCTTATGCTTAGTGCATACATTTACGTTTGTTACCTCATTATAATTGAAGAAGGCTTATAAATTCTGCAGGGCAAAGCTTTCAAACCAGCCCAATCATATCGGACACGAACACAGCAGTCTCGTTGCAAGCTTAGTCCAACACCAGCGACATATTCATTATATGAATTATCACCGAACAACAATTTCTTTCTTTCCATCGGTGTAGCCTTTAACAGTCTTTTATCCTTCACTTCAGTGAACTTGATCGGCTCTGAATTCACTTTTGTTTGAGCTCAATTCAGTGATATTCAGCCTTGCTCAGCCGCAGGTCGAACCTTGGACATCGCGCTCTTTTTGACTTGTTATCCAGTATATCATGTTCAAATCGGCAATTATTTCGGATCTTCCCGTTAAGAGGTTGTCCTAAATCATTTGGCATAGGTTTCCATGATGTACATGAATAAATAAAGCGAGAAATATCACGAAAATTGATGTTCGCCGGCAGCTTTCTTCGCATCTTTCATTCAGTGAACAGCGTACCAAAGATTTACCGCCTTTTCGAACAATCGCTTCGTTTAAGTTGAAATGAAATGTCCAGATCATTTATTTAACATGAGAAAAAAACTAAACTAAATATTTCTAAAATAGATTTAGCCAAGCCTAAAAGCAGAGCTTGTGGGTTATTTACCTTGCCCTTTATTTCAAATCTGAATTTACGCGATGATAAAATTATCAGGCTAACTGAGGCTAAGTAAAAACTGAGTACTTGAGCCCGCGATCAATTGGAAAACCATTACCTGGTCAGCGGTCAACTTCCAAAAAAGACGTCACCTCGATTAGCTCTACACCTGAGCCCGCGATATGGTCATGTGATACTGGTCAGTGGATACCTTGTTTTGACAGCTGTCAATTGACCATGACATGGAAGTTCAATATCAAAGATTTAGACTAACAGTAAAGCGGTAATTGTCCTGTGACTCCCCTCCCCCTCCCCCAGAGTCTGTACGGACGGACGGACGGACGGACGTACGGTCACGTGATTACCAAATTTTCTCGGCTTGGTGGTTTACCAAATTTTCTTACCCATGGGGCTCCGCTGGCGCGCTTCGCGCGCTGGAGCTCCGCTAGAAAGGAATTGCTTGCTTTCTATTGGGAGATAGGATGGATTTCTCAGCTTATTTCTGGAATAAACTTCGTTACCTTAAATAAACAAAGGAAAGCAAGGAATTTTATAGTGTTACAAGAGTTTTGAAAAATTTCGAAAAAATCGGAGTCAAAAAGGGCAGCACCACTCTAATTTATATTTACATTGTAACCCATTCAACATCCCCTGTTAAGAATTGTTCCACAAAATTACCCCAGATGTTACAATCCGGCTTCTCGAAACCACGTTTAAGGGTCAGTAAGTGTCTTGTTTACTTACAGGTCTTTCATCGCCATCCAGAATTTCTTCCCGAGTGAAGGACTGCATGCAGTCTCTAATGCTAATGCCACTGTCATCTGCCCCGCTTGATCGCCTTCCAGACAACGAAGAAGATGTGGTAGACGAACTGCCGGATTTCTGTATATTGGGAAAAAAAGTTAATAATAAAACAAAATAAAAGTGCGCGAAGACTGCAAACTGGGTCACACGTGCGGGGCAAGAGAGAAATAGCACATTGGATGGTTTGGCTAAGTTAGATGACCAAACGGACTCTAAGTGAAGGAAAAAGACTTTTGGCAACCATTCCAAATTACAAAATTACATCTAGGCATCTCCAAAATTGTTCCGGACCCCCTTAGATTATAGGAGAATGCTTTGATACTGGTTCAACTGGAGTGCAAATTCGATCGCATGCTCTCAACAATGACTCGCCGGGAGCACGCGACCAGAGGAAAGACGACTGAAATTCAGGCTAATCTTTTGAGCCCAAAGTAGTTGCAAAATAGTGTCATAATAATCAACTTACTCTTGGTATGGGTAGCGACAGATCCCAGAACGGATCAAAAGTGACTGACGTGTAACCGCAATCACAACATTTTAACATACTCTTCAACTGTCCGACGAATAGATCTGTAAAGAAAGGAGAAAATAAAATAAATACTACCTTGCACAGACTAGTTAACGTACATCACACTATTGTTGACAGAGATAATTTGTTGACTTGCCAGTCATCAAACTGTTGTCTCGTGAAAGATAATTTTTCCAAGACTTCTCTGCATTCTGATAATCACTAAAAAGAACAAATGAAAAGAATGTTAGGCCAAAATTGTCATTAATAAAATACAACATCCACACTGTATGAAGGGATTATAAGCAGTTCTAAGCTTAAATGAACTTGGAGAGCAGG
This sequence comes from Meandrina meandrites, assembly GCA_963693305.1. Classification (NCBI taxonomy): domain Eukaryota; kingdom Metazoa; phylum Cnidaria; class Anthozoa; order Scleractinia; family Meandrinidae; genus Meandrina; species Meandrina meandrites. Next base: position 2,856,343 of record OY855911.1, read on the forward strand.
GGTGGCTCAGTGGTGAGAGCGCTTGCCTCCCACCAATGTGGCCCGGGTTCAGTTTCAGCCAGCTGCCATACGTGGGAATTTGAATTTGTTGTTGGTTCTTATCTTGCTCCAAAGGTTTTTCTCCGTATAATACTGGCCCTAAAGTTCGCCAATAATTTTTGCCCTTTTAGTGCCAGCCTTGGAATCAATTTGGTTTTATTTACTCTTAGCGCAACATCTTGTTCAAGCATTTCTTGATATCTGGCAACAGACAAGCCAAGTAGATGTATTCTTCGTTGCATCCAGGATGGTCCTCCGGATACAAACGTTACTTATCAAAATGTATCTATTATAATAGATACAGACGCTGACTGTAATTACAGCAAGTTTTATTTTGTAACCCCTTTTTCTTACCTGAGAGAGTCATCAAATTCACATGGTGTGTATTTTGGCTTGGATTTGACTAGATTCAAGTCATCGTGTAGTCCTTCCAACAGGAAGCGCAGAAACTCCTGGGCATCTTGTTGACTGCAAGTAATTAACAAAGAAAAATTAATCAGCTTCTTTTGGTCCACATATTTACGTGCCAGTTGACTTGACCTGAGTATTCTGCTGATATACTAAAAAAGTTCGAAGTGTTTGAAAACGGCGAAATGCGAAATGCCTTTGGGTTTAAACCAATAACCGTCAAATTTGGTGAATTTACTAATTTTTGTATACTCTTTCAGATGACGTGCCCCATTTTTAAATTCAATCGATATTGAATGTTTGTACCGAAGAGCAAATATGTTCGTACCCAGTCCTCTGCTCGTTTAGAACATGGCTAATTTTGTTCGGTTGGGGAGCATTTAAAAAGCAAAGAAATATGTTTATTGCAGAGAACTGAAAATATCTTTACACTCAGCAGTTATTTTTCATATCCTTGCTGATGCTTTCACATTATCATGTATGATTTCCTCCGAAATAAGAAAACAGGAACAGCGTCAGGCGTTTGATCCCGGTGAATGTCTTATGTTAGTTCTGAAAATTTAGTGTTTCATCAAGTTGATGATTTTCAAAAGATTTCCTTCTCTTGACTTTTTGGGAGTATTCTGTATGTGACAGAGCATTTCATTTCATTTTAGCACATTTTCACCCCAAAACGTAAAAATCCCTGTGACAGTGCCCCTTTAAATCTCACCAATTATCTGTTTGACAAATTGTATCAACATTGTAAAGAGAAATTCGACTCTGATCAGTATTGACTAGCGAGAATAAGAGAGCTAGACCATGTCATTGTGATAGAGGAAAACTCACTTGTATCCCATAAATCGTGGAGCAAATCTTTGGATCTGAGTCTTGAACGTATGAGGAGACACAGCATCACTGTTGCCTGGCTTCCTCATCGACTTGATCAAATCTGCAAATGCTGTAACAACAGATAGAACAAAATATAATAGTAAGATTGCTTCCTGGACATTAGAAAGCTCAGAATCAGTAAAAAAACTCCTTAACCTGAGACTTTTTAATGCTTCTCCTACTCAAAGGATGTCCGAGACACAACTACAACAATTCCATGATGAGATAGTTCTACAGAGATCAGTGTCAGTAATGGACATCTCTAACTGGTGGTTACTTGCATGTAAATACCCAAAATGTAATCAAAGACTACAAAAAATTCCTCTGTTACTAGACTGTTGTGAAGGCATGGTGGCCTAATGGTTAGTGCACTGGACTCCAGGTCAAGCAATCTGGGCTCAAGCCTTGACCAGGTAACTGCGTTGTGCTCTTGTGTAAGATACTTTTACAGTGCCTCTCTCTACCCAGGTGTATAAATAGGTACCGTGGCGGTGAATTTACTGCTGAGGGTAACCCTGTGATGGACTAGCATCCCATCCAGGGGGGAGTAGCAATACTCCTAGTCGCTTCATACTACTGAAACCGGGATAAGCTCTGGCCTGATGGGGGCAAAGGCTTGAAAGCAGAGTTTACCTTTCTAGACAGAGCTATATTATCAGTAAGGAAATGTTGAGCTCCTATCTCAGACATGATTCCGAGAAGGGTATAATGCATTGAGCTTACAATGACAAATCCTTCATCACAAAAACAATTTTCAATTGCCATGACATCACGTAATATAGTAAATGGTTTGAACCCAGGAGTATCAGTAGTTCATATAGATGATCACACTAAATAGTATACAAACTACATAACTTAATATTGAGCAGTCACGCAGTGCAGAATGCTTTAAAGTGGGTTTGCATAGAGCATGTATTTTTGCACATCAACTAAAAATTGAAAGGATGTACGCACCTTGAATAAGCCTGCCTTTCATGCTACTGCTGCTGTTGATGTTCTTCATGTGGGAGCCTTTCAACAGCTGATCAGTTAACGGCTGTGTGTGACTAAGGCATTGAAGGATAGAGTTCATAAAACACTGCAAAGAAAAGATTTTAATTGTCAGTTTTTTTGACAGTGACCTTGACTAGGTTGAAATTTGCCCTCAGATTTTTCTCTTTCAATTTACTAGCGAGACTTTAACTGTCTACTGAATAATAAACATTTCTTACCACCTTGATTTAATTTTTTCTGATTTTTTTTCTAAAATTTGAATAATTATGATCCCAAATATTCAATCTTTTTCCCAGCCCAAATCAATAGTCCAACAATTCATACTAAACAAAATCACTACACTACACTAACATATGGAGCAACTGTTAGGTAGCAAGGAAAAGAAACTCCAATCTATTTACTTACTGTATTTCCTAAATTACGAAGACCAACTAAGCCATCAGAACTGCTTCTGCCAGTAGGCTAAAAAGTGAAACAACAGCAGATTGATAAATAACAGTTGTAATAATTATTATATAATTAATTATAATAATTATTATATACATTGTAGTCACTATCTGTCTTCTCACTGGCTAAGAGCCTACAGTTAATTCTGGGAATAAGCGAAACCTACAGATTATTCACTAATCTGCTAGCAGATTAGTGAATAATCTGTAAGTTGTGCAAGCAATGCATGATTTCCAAGAAACCAGACGTCAAGTTTGCGGGTGGCGAGTGGCATCTTGCACAGAATGAAGTAACAATATGTCTCATTGGTTCACTTGTTCAACAGTGTGTTTGTCAGTTTTTGTGATATCCAGAATAATCAAGACCTCAGTAATTATTATCAGCCTCAGCCTTCAGCTTTGGCTGATTACACTTACCTCAACCTTGATTATACTGGATATCACAAAAACCTCATCCTGTCCAATAATTGCCTTTTATTAGTTATTGAAGCAGCAATTATTATTTAGTTTTCTTCTACTGTTTGTAGTTACTGTGGTTATTGTTCAAGGCCTGAAACAAAATATCTCTAAGGGCTTGTAACAACCTTAAAATAATAAAAAAAAATTATGTACACACAAATGTCAGCATACCTTACGCCGCGAGTTTAAGTGTCGCTTTGCAAACAAGACCCAAAGCAGGCAGAAATAAACTCCCAAAGTGAAAAGAAATCCTCCCTCAAAAGCCACTGTTTATCTAGATTATTTCCTGGTCCATCAACATTCATTTCAATGTGCGCAAATTACCATGCATATTACCAAGTACAGAAACAATAGTATTACATTTTTTGTCCACTGGTTAGTGCCTTTACGATAAAACAGTTGAATGAAAGTAAAATGCAAATTGCAAGCCAAATTTTGCTAAATTAGTATATGCTCGTGCCTGTCAACATATTAGCACCTACCATAAATAATCTTCATTGGCAAAATTCCATCATAAATTAAAATGTATTCAGGATTTTGAAAATTAATCAGTTTAGCAGGTACTGCACAATGAGTGAAGTATTTTTGGCATTACAAAAAGTACAAAATTGGATAGTACAAAATATATTAATTTGAAAACTTAATTATTTTTTATCATGAATTAGATTTTCAGAGTATTATAGACTGAGACAATTCCTATAGAAGTTTGAAATATAAAAATGCAAAATAAGAAATGTGACTACCAGTAAATATAAATTATTAACCACCAAAAAGAATTATGTTTGTATTACAGTGGTAAGTTATTATTCAAGCAAGTTCTTAGATGCATTCCTATTGAGGAAAGTTTCATGGATGTATAGTATAATAATAAATTAAAACAATAACTATTAGGAGGTACAAATCTCAGTTGCTGGTAGCTTTTCAAAATAATTGTTGTTTGTGACTCAGCAAATATCGACATGTAATCAACTCCATGAAATCAATTTTTTGTTTTGACTAAATATGTATCTCATGGTATAATCACTGTACTGTAAAGTAATTACAGAATATTTATTGAATTGTTGAGTCTTTTAAACTTATTGTTGATTTTATCATGATTATACCTGGTGAAATGCTCACTATAAATAGCCCTCGAAAAGCCACAAATTTGGCTGGGGTAGAGGGGTGACAACCCTCATTGATAAATGCTATTTTGATTGAAAGCAAACGAAGCTGTCTTCAAGTTTGCTTGGATTGCTTGCAAGTAAAATGAAATAAATTTATGTTACATGACCACAGCAATCAACAAAAAGGCTGAGCTGTGAAAAACCTGTCATGCCAAAAATAGAAAAAAGAATCATTGTTGAGGGCAAAATACATTATCATATATTGAGAAATTACATACACCAAATTGGAAACTGAAATATAGAATAAAATGTCGCTAAATAAATTTCAGTTTAAGTGAAACGTAACTCTATGCTTTTAGGCAGGTCGCCATGTGTGATGTGGGCAGCCAAGTGGTTTTTGTTGAGACCCTAGCTATTTTATAAGTAAACTTTCCTAATGTAAGGTCATTCCATGCTTGTTGTCCCATGTTGACAGCATATCAAAGTTTTTGACCAGTGCACATTTCCCCCTTCTAGGTAAATAATCATTCTTTCCACTGTTTTTTTTTTCTTCCATATAACAGTACATGGTGCTTGCTACTTAATGGGTTGTCATGGTTACCCTTCACGCTTGCCTTGAATTGCACAGGGCTTTACTAACCTAAAAGACACATTCCACTTGCTTGTCCGTGTTTCATGATGGCAGAGTTCAAATAGTAAAAATATTTGTAGCGAAAAATTTTGATATATAATTACCTGTCAAAACATCCCAGTACAAGACTATGGCATCATTCACCAAAGGCAAAGTCAAACTATTGATGAGTTATTTCTGGCACCAGTAAATACCTCATGTTGTATTACATGATGTGTGCACACAGAATTTAAATTATCAGTACCTTGGAATTCATAATTTTGTACCGAAATGTTAGGGTACACTAAACTTACTACCCTTATACACGACAAATCCGGATTTATTTCTTCACTCGCCTATAGTTCACATTGTTCAAAATTAAACCTCGTGCTCGCTACGTTTTTCCAAAAGCTCTGACTACAAGACTCTCCGATTACAACTGTCAATCATACGCTTTTGCAATGTCACGTCCAATTAAACATAGTCACGCAATATCCGCTCAATTTCATGATCAATAACTGATCATCAAACAGTGACTAAAATATATAATACGTACAACAAAAATTGGAGCCCCAATAAGCTAGAATTTACAATACATGTATGTCATTGAAATAGCATATTTTTATAAAATATATTATTTTGTTGTTCAAACACCTTTCTAGCATTTTGTAATCTACCTTATTGTTACTTAATTTTGTAGGAACTATTTTGGTGGACTTAATTTCAAGATTGGCCAAAGAATGCTTTAAAAATATTAAAAATATGTTTAAAATACATTTCACAAGTTGTTGTAAATATTTTTAAAAACACAACAACGCTTTTTGAGTTATTTTTTTCAAAAAAATAACTCTTAGTCGGCGTGAAGACATATTTGGCTATTAAGTGGGTGGATGTTGGATGTTGGTTGGGTGGATCATTCATGTATGTATTTCACACCAATCAGATTTGGGATTCTATCAAGGACCAATCAAATTGCGGCTTGTATATATGAATCGTTTTCATGAATATTTGTTTTGGATTCAAGGTACGGCCATCTTTGTTTTGCTACAGATTCGACCTTATTAGGCTGTGTTGGCCTGAAGTCTCTATTCCAGTTCTTGATTTTTATGTAGCTTTGGGTGAGAACATTGTGTGTGGGTTCTGAAACCGAAAAGTGTTTGGAAATTTCATGGTGGTGAAGGTGATTCTCTTGGTTTACGGAATTAACTAGTTCAGTTGACGACAGAATATGGGTATAGTATTTGTTGACCACTTCATTTACAATTTATGATGTTTTTGAGTAGAATAAATATGTGTTGAGAATAAATTAAAGTTGTGACTTCCATTTTTTATGTCAGTGTTGTGTGTTTGCTCAACGTTTTGTTTTGGTCCCCAAATGAGAACAAACTGACGCACTGTGGGTTGTTTGTAAGGGCGAGTGTTAAAGAAATTAAACGAGAAATCTTTGAGATTCTAACCGCGCGGTGTTTAAACTGTTTTCTCTCGGTTAAAAGTATAGCATTAGTAGGAGCTTTGGCTAAGTAATAACACGAGCGACCATAAACCTCTCAAGGTTTTCCCCCAAAGAATAACGTATTTGTAATAGGTTGAGGCATGTGGGTTTATTTGGGTTCAAGAGTTGCCAAATAATAGGTATTTTCGTGAGGTTGGAATGTGGTCGGAGAAGGTTCGACGTTTCCTGCTTAGGAATAGTAGGACTTCACATGAGCGGTCATGAGTTATTTATTGTACGATCGTTTGAAAAGCTCATAACGTGATGATGTTACAAGGGCACGTTTTGTCTGCTCGGCAAATATTAAATTTCCCCTCAGGTGTTTTGACAACGTAGTTGGATGGCACGGAAAGAGAAAATCATCATTTGTGCCGCGAGTGAGGGCCGCAGGAAGGTATTCTTGGTTTTCATGTTACGTCATAAAATTCTGAAATCAAAATTCAATAGGCCTGCTAAACTTTTGATATCAATAGGTGTAAGATAAACTAAAAATATATCTTTTTGCAAATTTTCAGCTTGGTTGTGCCCTTCGTTTTGAAAACAGAGTATTTTGAATATTCGAGTTCTCCGCCGTATGTGATATCAAGCTGAGTGCCGTGACAAAGTTGTTTTGATTCAAAAAAGGCCTTTCCTTTCCATTTTTGCAGATCGAACATTCCCAATGTACTAAGTGCTGTTTATGTGAAAGTGTAATAGATCATGAGCCAAAAGTAGTCACTATTAATAGGAAAATTAAGTTCCAGATGGTTTCTCTGACATCACGGCGGCCATGTTTGTGCCCCTCGGAAGGACACAAATATGGCGTCTCCATACTGAGCTTTGTAAATGTGCGTGGAAAGTTTCGGCAAATAACTCGCAAACGGTGCACCGCACAGACCTGAGATTTGGACAAATCGTTTATCTATTTATCTTCTATAATATCTGAAATTCATAGCTTCTGTCGTTGAATGGTTTCGATTTTATTTTTTTATTACGTGACAGTGAAAACCACCAATAGTAGTCGTTGTGCGAGTCTCGCATTTCAAGCTTCGCATCCGATTGTTGATGGCTATCTTTAGTAGTACGGCGGTGCAATGCGGTTATTTCCGTACCAATGACGTAATGCTTGCAAGTGTTTACTTCGGCCAAATTTATTTTCTTCAGATCTCTGAACTCGCCTCGATGAAACAGCCAAAATATTCACTTCAACTGGCTAAACCGACAAGAAATAGTCGCAAAATTGCAAACAAATTAACGACCGTCGCTTCTGGCGAAATAAACATGCAAAGTAAACATAATCTTGTTTGTCACGTACCGAAAGTGAAAGCTGCAACGTCAGCGCATTCCGTGGCTGACACAATACCTTTTTAGTGTATTTAGTATTCCCAACGCAAAGCGGTTGCAGTTACATGTACGTTTACTCATAGGCAAAAGAAAAAAAAAGACAGCCAGCTTTTTGGTAGTCTCCTTTACAGCCGTTGTTTGGGCTCGTCACGCAAAAAACAACGGCTGAAAAGAAAACTAGCTTTTTGGGTGTGCAGTAAAGCGTGTCACACAACTTCATCGACAGCTATTTTTAGCACGGCCGTGGGAATATCGGTACTGATCATGTTACGCTTACAAGTTAGGGCACGTTTCTGCTTCTGGTTGCGAAATTACATATTGTACCAGTCCAAGTAAAATCGTCACGTGGTTTGGCCGAAATGCACTGGTGACTAGAGTTGTTTGTTTCTCGCGTTCGTCGAAAGAAAGTCGTCCTTGCTTGCAGAAAGGTTTCTGTTTTATATTGATGATGAAAATAATGGAGCCATTTCAGAAACCCGAGAATACTTTGTTCTTGTTCCATCTGGCTATTCGTTTGCAATTTCTGGGTCAATTTGGCTTTCTTAGTGAGCGTGTTTGCGATTTTGTGATCATGTTTACGGTAAATGTTGTCAACAGTTTTCAATCCATGTTTTGATGTACTTAGCGGTTTTTTTTCGGCTTGGAATGAAAGGGGATGGATAGTTAAACATCAAGGTAACCTTAAAAGTGACTACCAGATATTTTTTTTCTGTTTACGTTTGAAGAAATTACTGACGTATTTTTTGTCTTCAACAGTATGGTTCGATCGATTGGTTGCACACCACAGTCATATTTACAAGGGAAAGCAGCTTAATTTTAGAACATTTGCACAATTTCTTTTTAAATTGTTTTTGAGTTATTTTTCCAAAAGTAGCTCTTGGACCGTGCACATGAACCATGCACAAATAGCTCAACCCATGAAATAAACCATCCCAACAGGACTAACACCCAGTTCTACCCCAAGCCACCCAATCAATTGAAAAAATAACTCCTGCACGCTTAGCGTGCCTATGTTTAGTTTTTGGAACATGTTTCGATGTTTCAAACATCATCATCAGCCATAATGAATATATAAGGTTTACAGAATAATCGTTATTATATATGTAACAGCCTATACAATGAGCCTTTATAAATTCAAATTAACGTAAAATGCAAACTTATTTAAACTAACCAATAAAAATAGAAAAGAACAATAGTGACATAACCACTAAGCTGAAATTGATACATTAAAAGTTGTTGTGTTTTTAAAAATATTTACAACACTTGTGCTATCAAGACCCTTTGGTAAAGTTATTTCACAAGTTGCGAAAATTAAGTCCCGCGAAAATAAGTAACAATAAGATCTTAGACAATTTGCATATTTAATCACAACAAAATTCTCGAATCTGATTGGTTCTTAGCACGACCTATTTTTTACCAAATTGGAGCGCGCGCGGCTAAAGTGTCCAATAACAAAGTGTCCAATAACAAGGTGTCCAATAACAAGGTGTCCAATAACAAAGTTCGCGTGCTGCGCATGCGTGCGGTCTTTATTTGGTTCTTTGTTGTGACTAGATACTCCTTGATATTCCTAAAACCTTCAGCTTCAAGAATGGCTTTTTTGCCTTAGTGATCATAAGTCCTTAGTAGGCTTCGCTTTATCTATTTTTTTTTTCTCGAATTTTGTTATACTTATGATTAATTGATAATAGGACTGAGTGTCGTCCAATTGTGTCTGTAATCATACTCGTGATTAAACAAATCAGACTCCCGCTACGTGGTCGTCCGATTTTGTTAATCACTCGTATGATTACAGACCGAATTGGACGACACTCAGTCCTATTACCATTACTTATTTGTTTGAGTGACTTGATCACCAAAATGTCTAGTAGATGTAAATTCATCTATAACATTATAGTACAAATTTTAATTCAAAGAAACTCAGCGCAATCAATGTCTGCTAGATAATATATCTAGGTTTTGGGGTAGGTAAGTTTATAGTCTACAGAGAAAATGTTCTGAAAAAAATAACTCAACATAAAAATTTTAAGTATCAAACAGTGTAAATTTGGTTGTGTGTGCAACTAGCAACTGTGCGCATCGATGTTGTGCTGGAACATGTTTATACCTTGGTTTATTCAGTCAGTTTACAAAAAGGTTTTTATAATGGTGTTTGATGAAGAGTGCATTCAACATCAGAACACAAGTAAACAATATAATTAATGAAGTAAGTTATTGCGACACCGCACTAATGTGTTTGTTCAAATATCAAAATTCAAACAACTTTAACAACACGTACATGTACACTGATGTACAAAACCACAACAAAACCCAAACTGACAACAGTTTTAGCTACACAAAGACTAAATATCCTAATATAATTTCTGTTACTGATGGAGAAATAAATTAAATGAAGCTTAGCTTTTTATTCAAAGATTACAATGCATGCACGCAGACATGTTCTGTACTTAAAGTTTACTTACCGAATTCGAAGGAGATGAATTTGATGAGCTAAAAGAAGATTTTCTTGTACACTTCATATCTGTTCCAGGCAACGCGGTGATGGTAGCTTTACGCGTTTTTTCCACATCGATGACACTGTAATTGTTTTTTCCTGGGGCTGTATAACCGTTGGATAACTCCTTTTCCGACGAATATGAATGCCCGGTCTTGCTAAGTGGATTTTTATCATCCTTTGCAGGCTCTTTGTAGTCAGAATGCGTTGTCGATCGATAAATTCCTGTATTACTATATGAATTGTTGCTGCCAATTAGTGCTGTCTTGGAAGACGAATCTGTTCTTGATCTGTATGAAGTCGTTCTTTCGTCCGTTTCGTCCCTTTGAGAAAGATGGGAAAGTGATTTCGACTTACCCCTACTGCCCAAATTTCCAGACCAAAAATTGTTATTCAAGATAGATCTACTGTCTTTTCCACCTGAACTGCCATATCCGGAATCGTTTGAAATTTTCCGCCGCGCTGGCGGAGAGTCCGTAGTTTTTGAATGGTTGAAGTGATTAAACGTAGTAACTCTTGAAGGAATTGTACGATGATCATGGGAAGGTTCCGTCATATATCTTACCGTGCCCGATTTCAACTTAGGTCGATTTGGCAAAGGACCTGGCCCTTGAGGAAGGGTCCGACCAGTGGAGGAATTTGCTGGTTTGGCCATAATTTTTCTTGAACTGCTTAGAGATGAAGTAGTAACCGAACTACTTGCAAATGCACGGCTCGGTTTGACAGCTCCTCGCTGTACACCCGATGAAGAAGCATAAGGACTCCGCTCCATTGCCACAGACATTTGTATATCAGTAAAATAATTAATCAGCTTCAATGGCACCTATTCTTTTAGGTCGATTTCTTATCATGAACGAGTCTTTCTTGAAGCGATAAACTGTTTGTGCTCGCCGCCATTGCCGATTGATCACGTGACTTCTGCTAACCTTGGCAGTTCGTTTGTGATGTCATAGCAACCAAACAGTTACAAAATTCAACCTTACGGGGGTGCGTTGGGGGTACGATTGTTCGTTCTAAAAGATTCATATCATAATAAATCGCCAAATTGTAAAATCCGGAAGCAAAGGATAATTTATGATTATATAATGTACTAAGTAAGAGGTAAGTAAATTTGTAAAATATATCTGCAGTAAAAATCCTATCGCTAAATAAAAAATAAATAAATAAAAGATTTGACTCAATGGTTTTCAGAGCCTTGTTCTAGCCACGAAGGAGAGTGAGCAGTTGTGCACAGGCGGCAATTGTATTTGCAACCAAAACCCATTGGCTTCTCGCTACCTGGAAAAAGAGGAAATCGTTTGCTCGAGTTTGTCACGCAATAGTTTGCGTGACGAGCTTCGGCGAGAGAAAAATCTTTTTTTTTGCGGTATTTTGAGCAATAAAGGGAATTTCCCAAAATGTTGCTAAGGACTTGGTAGCGAGAAGCTTTTGGCCTGCGGGACAAATATTAGCTAATATTGCTTCAACTGGGAAGAATATGGAGATTCACCGGAAGTCAACAAACAGCTGAAAGCGAAAGCGGGAAAGTCCCTTTCAAGGGTGGTCGAGCTTTCTCAAATCTGATTGGTTTAAAAAGCCTGGGTTAAAAATACGCGTTACTGCATCCTGTGTGAATCGAGGGACTATCGCATCTTGCAGTTTTCCATTTGAGTTATTTATAAGCGACTGCGATATTTCAGTGCTAAGAAATGGTGAGTACAACAAGTTTAGGATCAGCTTTGGATAAAAAATATCAAATGGAAATTGCCGCGGCGAATTTCAGAACAAATGAACAGATTCTGACTTCCGGTTATCATTCCGCTTTGCACGCGAACTTGGAGGATTCCGTTCAGAGGACAATTGGCAAAGATGCGATGAAGAGAAAGCTCACCGCAAGAGTTTCCCCGATGACACGACAAACAGGGGGAGTTTATGATCCAAGATTTCACTCCCCATTCTCTGATCCTCAAAGTTCGCAACGTTCGACCAATTGTAAGAAAACAGAACCCGATGTTGGCTCGACTACATCTTCTGTAATAACTCGCGGCAAACAAAGACTAGCAGAGAAGCGAAAGTCTTCAACTACAAATGTCATTATTCCCGCTAAATCTGTCAATTCGGACACTTTGCATAGAATGCAAGACGAACCTGTTTCGAAGCGACCTCGAACCATTTTGCCACGTACAATGCAAGGTAAGGAAAGTAAGAAATTAAATGAAAGATTCTGTCTGCGTAAGCATAAATTTGGTAATTTTTGACTAGATCTCCATAAAACTAATATGTCCAAAATATATATATGTTTATTTATAAATTATTTCTGTTTCTAAAGGGAAAGCTCGAGTATTAAATACTTCGTAAGAAATAACCTTATTTTACATTATATAAATAGAAGCGATTTCATTTTCAGTAACGTAAAAATGCAATGATCGTCTCGTGCATTTTAACATGTCAAGGAAATTAACGAGTTTTGTTTCATCGTGTTTAATAACGAAGAAAAGAAACTAGAAACCTTTCCACACTGAACTGATTTTTACTTCTAAAAAATACCTTGCTTTGTGATGACGTGGTTTACATTATATTGATCAGCGGACGCGAGCTCAGACATGTTTATAAATCAAGTTTGGCTGAATTTTTAATTCAGTTATCAATTCGAGCAGATTAAGCTTTTGCTTAAAGCAGTGGTTTAGTTTCATATCAAATAGTTATACGCAGGGGGTGCCCCGTTTGCGAAAATTCACGCGCTTTCAACTTCTTCCTTATCCGGGAAAGTCCCTAACGCTGTTCGGTGGTTTCTGTACACTTCCGGTGATCGCGTGATGTCACGTCTACATCTGCATATTTAATGAAACGAGGAAGTGAAACGCTTCAGTTCCGGTCTTGACAAAATAAGAGTGAAGATATAAATAAAGTGATATGAGATGGCGAACAATCCACGAGGAATGATCTAAAGTTCTTGTTCTTCTTTTTCCTGGAAAGAAAAATCCCCTCTTGGGACACCTTGGGGAATTCTTTCAGTTCTTCCCTGTAAAAGAGAGGATAAACCACAGGCATCCCAAGCATGTTTTGTGAGCATTTCAGAGAACTAGGGGTACTGAAAGGTGAAATCAAGACTTTGTGAGAAGGCCAAACTGATATCTTTTCAATATCTTTTCTTTCAGAACAAGACTTTCTTGGTCTTGAAAAATAAATCAAGACTCTGGGAATTTAAAGTGTCCCAGAAAAAAGTGACAACAATACCCTAGAAATTTGCCTGAAATTCTGTGGTGCACCTTTTTGGAAGGACCATTCACCACTTCTAGAACTGTAAAGTGTATTTTATGGGAATGTTTTGAACATATGCTAATTAAGAAAAAGAAATTCAGTGTCAACAAATTAATACTTTGACAGCGTAAGAATATTGCAAAGACAATGGGTTCAGGAACTTTACTGAACCTTTTGTTAATAATGACTACTTTTCTGATGCTGTTTAGTTCCAGAACCAGAAATACAGAAAACGCCAATCAGCCCTGAACCCAAACTAATGAGCGATAACTTGGCAACAATGAGCCTTTTGTCAGCTTCAGAGTGTCATCTAGCTGCTCTTCAAGATGAAGATGGTGATACGTAAGTCATGATAAGTTTATTTTTTATTAATTTTTTTCAATATAGATTAGCTTTTTAAATCAGTGGAAGTGTTCATCCACTGTTTCATGTTTCTGTGGGTTAAACTTGAAAGTGGAGAGGAAAAGGGAGGGGGGGGGGCCAAGGGAGGGAGGAATTGGTGGAGGGAGGGGAGGGAGGGGGGAGGGAGAATAGAAAAATAGTCCTCTCCTCAAATCGAGAATGCATTCTCTCGGCCTATCACAAACTAATGTTTTTATAAAAAAAATAAGATCATTGCATTTAATAATTTAATAATTATGTGAAGCTGAACAAATGTACTCGCTGAAGGCAAAGTGAGTCTCGCTGAATATTCCCCAAGATGAAAATTGTACTAAAATTAAATATTTGTTTTCAATTACTTGCAGGCCACTTCACATAGCGATTGCACATGGGAATGTACAGCTTGTAGAATATCTTATCAACCTGATGTCTTGTTTAACTCTGGATATATACAACAACCTCAAGCAAACACCACTTCACCTGGCTGTAATAACGGAACAAGCTCATATTGTAGGAAAGCTAACAACGGCTGGCGCAAATGTTAACTTGCCAGACCGTAATGGACAAACACCAACACATCTGGCTTGCCAGAGGTCGAGTAAAGAATGCATAGAAGAACTTTGTAAGGCGGTTATTGCCCCTGATCTGGAGTTAAGAAACTTTAATGGCTTTACTCCTCTTCATGAAGCTGTATTTGCGAGTTGCTCTGAGGCAGTGAGGAGTTTGGTTGACCAAGGTGCAAACGTCAATTGCAAGGTACTACGGATTAAGAGACAGACTCTCCTTTAAACTCAAAACCAGCAGTTATTACAGATCTGACAGAAATACCCAGAACTCCCAAAAAAGTAGTTTACTCTATCTAACTCTACTCTTCAACAAGTTGCACTCAGGCCAAAATTTCCTACACAACCAAAGCTCAGTTTATATCCTGGTTTCCATGGCAATAGAGCAGCCTGGCGTAGTGCTACACCGAGTGCTGATGCCAGACAGACCCCTATCATTTTCTCTGCTTGCCCTAATTAACAATCCATGGGTACACATTTATACTCCTAGATGCTCAGAGGGCGAGGCAACAAATTAAGAGGGACAACTGTCTTGCCGAGGAACACAGCACGATGACTCTGACTGAGGCCCGAGTGTCCGAATATAGTTAAACCATTAGGCCACTGCGGCTCCCATGCACCCTTTAACACATTTGCCTTTTTGTTTTTTCTCAATAAGGATGGTAAAAGTGGCCGTACTCCTCTACATCATGCAGTAGAAGCTGAAAACCTTGAAGTTATACAAGAATTACTTAAATGCGGTGCTAATGTTAGCGCAGGAGCCTTCTCTGGGAACACTCCACTACAGGTGGCGAGTGGTCGGTGCATGCAGAATGTTAGGTTGTTACTTGAATCGGCAGGGAGTAACATTAAATCAGCAAGCGGCAAATATAAAGAGGTAAGAAAATGATATAAAAAATGTTATCAATAGAAATGACCTTAAGTTAATATTATAGGTCATTACAGGATTATTACACATCATTATTCAAAAAATTGTCATGTTGCCCAAATGTGGTAAAGATGTCCTTGTTATCCGCTTTCGGTAAATAACAGATATCCAGCGATATGCATAGTTTGCACTGATATGTCCAAAGCATGTGACACAGCACTGCATAACCTCATTAGTTTTAGCTGTAAAAATCTTTCTGTAATGTTGCATGTCCATGATGCTGCACCATTTAAAGTTTATTGGTTCTGCTCCTTTAGAGTAATAATTTGAGTTAATAACAATATTTCATATATATCCGCAGTTCATATATGGATCATTTCATATACATTACATCAATAATATTATTGTTCGCATTACAGATTACCCTAAACGATGGCCAGACACCAGTAATTGTACCACACTATGAAGACAGAAGGCATGTGATGGTGAAAAGTACCTACGTGTAGTAACCCTTACAGTAGCTGTTATTACTCAGACTATTAAATGGCATTACTTTGCATGGTGTAAAGAAACAAGCAATGATACTATCCTCACTGCGATCTGGTGAGCATGGTGTCATTGCCTGTTTCTCTTCTGGGAAATAGGGACCACAAAATGACGTTGCTCCAAATGTATACCTTCAATGCGCTCAGTTGGTAAAGCATTGCACTCGTCTGGTATTTCACAGAGGTCACGGGTTCAAATCCCGTTGAAGCCCAGAATTTTTTATTTCAGGCTTATTTTTCCAATAAAATTATTGCTTAAATTGGTGGTCTCGCACTGAGGATTGTGTTATAATTTGCTCATAACTCTCTTTATTAGTAATCATGCTGTTAATATGTTTCAACAGAAGCAGGCATGAAGTTAATCATTGCTATGCAATGAGACATGTTTGTCACTTTTTGGTGACAAAATTAAAAATATTACAGATATATTATACATGTATGTATAGAAATAGGAGTGGCAAATGGTAAAATAATAATAACGACTGTTGCGGTTTTTTTTGGTCTGAATCTTGTCAAGACTTTCTTCTCAGGCTCATTAATAATTCATCAAGTTAAAACAATTAATAAAGGAAATCAGAACCGCACTGACTGTGGTTTGGATATGTGATCTGTTAGCATAGATTTGTACAATTTTATTAATATCTGTTTTTTTCTGTAGTACTGTTTTAGTTTGGATTGAGAAGATATACCAAACACTCAAACGAGTGTTTCATCACATTTCCAAACACCTCAAAGGTCGTCAAAAATACTCCATTTCCTGTCGTATTTCTCAGTGTTTGGAAATGCGATGAAACACTCTATTCCTCATGTTTGATGTGTTACATCTTAGTTTTTCTTTGCCTCATGTATTGACTTTAATCACCTGAAGCCAAGGAAAAATGGAACTGTATGTTTTATAAATATTTCAAACCACAGTGTACAATGATGTATGTTTAATAGAGAAAATTTACTTTGCCCTAGAATCAAACAACATTACTAAGAAAAAAAAACACTTTAACAAAAAATAATATTATTGTATAGCCTTTCACCTATGCATTTTTAATTAGGCTAAATCAGGCTTGTAAAAAGAACAAATAAAAGACAATCAAAGCAAGAGTGTCAGTGGTAATTGTGTTTATAACAACATTTTAATTCTGTCTTTAGATAATCTCTGGAACTATTTGCACTGTCTGTATTATATTAACTGTTTGCACTGTCTTTAAATTTGCTTTTCTACAAATAGAGTCTGGGGCATGACTAATTAATATTCACTTGTTTAAAGGTGCTGTTATAATATGGATTTATACGTCAGTCATATTCTGATTTTTTTCACTTAAGAACTACAAACTTCTATACCTGGTTGAGTTTGAAAGTTAATACCAAAATGTTATTTCCTGTAGTGAGCTATGCAAATTGAAATAACATTCATTATACATTAAAAAGAAGGGTCAATGAGTGTTTGATGGAAATTGAACCTACAAGATGGAGCACCAAATTTTCAGTGATTTATTTTTTCACAACCGTTTGAAATTTTCCAGCCGACCAACAAATTTCTTTCTCTTTCTGCACTTCCCATGTGACATGGTTAGAGTGTTCATTTGTAGCTCCACAAAATATCCTACCCCACCCCAAGAATGGGATTGAAAATTCCAGAGGGAAAGGGGGTCATAGGGAAAATTCCTTCCATGGGGGGGGGGGGGGGGGTAGATATTTTCTGGAACTACACATCACTGTGTTTCGTAACAGTAGTTTAACTTCAAAATGCAATTGCTCACATTGAGATATGGTCATATTAAAAGTCAAAAAACATCATGCTATATAATTATATTCAAAACAGCCAATATTTTTAACCATAAATAGAAAGTGTGATAAGAAAATTTAGCAGTTTTAAGTTTTATTTACACAGAGAACTTCTTTAGGCATAAACATCAATTAACCTTTTCACAAATTGATTGTGTTTAAAAGGAAAATATCATAAACTCTGTTTGACATACAGAGACGAAGGAAGTTCCATTTTCATTGCGATTTTCAACTACACAACAAGTCACTAAAATACCAACAAACTTGCTACTTACATAATTTATAAAAGACAGCAAAAATTCCTCTACAATATCATTATATCATACATATACAGTGTAGTCAAGTCTAGATTGGTATCCAGTGACTGCGTGCAGATTTAACCTCATCCTCCTCCGCCACCAGCACCTAAAACAGTGAAAAATTAAGTTATACTAAGTTAAGAAAGAAACTGTGACAAGCGTAAAAGAAGGGAGAAGGTAAGGTCAGAGCTTATCCAGTTTCGGCAACATTAAGCGACTAAAAGTTTTGCGACTCTCTCTGGAAGGGATGTTTAAGTTCATTACAGGTTTCGGGATTATTCCCTGGCCAGTATTTTGCCAGGCTGATGTGACTAACAGTTTGATGGTAACCATTTCACTGTGAGTTACAGTGAATATCTTGTGCAATTCAAGAACACAAGACAGTAACCACAGCTAGCATTTGAACCTTGTCATTGATCACAATAATTTGCAGTCCAACATGTGATAAATTAAGGCAAAGTCCTGTGCCCTATTACATATTATTTTTAAAAGTAAATGAGAGATGAGTACCTGTCTGGGCAAACTTTGGCAAACATTTACTAATAGTAGCTTGTCTGGTTTTGAGTCTCTAGTATAAAGACAGACACAAGATGTGTTACCTGTCTCGACCAGCTACTTTTCGTAGTGCGTTGTTCAAGATGCATATCAAAACGTAGCTTGTCTAACCAAGTAACACCTCTTGTGCTCATCTTTATAAGTTAGAGACACAAAGATGAGCCACAAACTGTTTGCTGAAGCTCATCTAGATGGGTAACTTGTCTAAAAAAAAACGGCCAATATTTAATGTTTAACTTAGTAATTACCTCTTCTTGGTGGTCTGTAGCTGAATCCACCTCCACTGCCAGACAATGGACTGAAATCTGGCGACAATAAATGATAACAATTATTAAAAACTAGCCTTGGTATATTCTATTTGTAACTCCTGAGTTTTGATTGGTTTACAGCCCATGGTATATGAGCTCATAATTTTATACCATGGGCCACAAAATAAAATTAAACTTTTGGGTGTTCTTAATAAAACAATTCTTCCACTTCCACTTTTTGACTATGAGATAGTTGTAGCCAACTCTACGCTATGCACCTCGTTGGCTATCTACCATCTCATATCCAATGCACGCTCATGGAATAATTGTTAAGTATAATAATTATCAATATATTAAGTATTCTCAACTCCATAACTTACGGCTCAGAACATTTAAGTTTAATAAATAAAATGCTCTTTAGCACTTTCTTCACTCAAATTTGAATGAAGCAATGTCCTTAACAAAGTTAGCAAAAAAAGGTCAGGAATAATTTGCTACAAGATACTTGTCATTCATGACTGTGGACTCAACAACAAGCTTGACATGATAAAATGATGTTAAATTTTTCAGTGATTTTAGCAGCGACTGTAAAAATTTAAAATTTACCTGTTCTAGATCGCACACTTGTATAGATTATTAGTATGCAAATTTTTCAAAACTCAACAAATTGAAAACACTGCCTGGTTTTGATGGTTATTTAGTTCAGATCTCTCTCAGTGGGAGAGAGATGTACATTTGTTGGCTGAAATTCAAGCTGCAGTATGTACAATTAAAAGTATCATTAGCTTAACACAGGGAACCAAAGCATTAATAAACTGTAAAAAATTCAAATTTCTACCTGATTTTCTAAGAGGCTTGTCTGGTTTCTTTGGTTTTGAAGAATTCTTGGAATCAGTTGATTCAGCCTAAAAAAACAAACAAAATTGTAATAATACATTGAAAACTATGAACACAACGTCCAGCAGAGGTACTCAAAGAAACATTAGACAAGGATATATACTGTATCTAAAGGTTGGATTTAACAAGACTAATCAAAAGACTTTTAATGTACGCAGAACATATCTGTTTAAAATCTCTTGCATTTGACCAGTGACCTTCTTTCATGCACTCTCACTGACTCGTGCTTACATTAATATGCCAACCTGGTCAAGATTTTTAGGTGTCAGAGTAGATGTTAACGGATTTCACTTATTTGACACGTAGACAATGATGATGATGATGGCGATAGCGATCATGACAATGACGACGATGATGATATCTTCTGCTGATCTTATTATTTGCTCATCATAGCCAATGAGAACTGATAAAATAAAACTCTTGTCCAACTCTCAATATCTTTATAAATCTAATGACTGTTTGTTTCATCTAGCTCAGCGTCAAAATATTTCATTTTTAGCTAATTACAGGAGATCTGTATCTTTTTGTGCGATATCCTTTCCCCTCTTGGTGTCTGTCCCAGTCTTCTATTCTCTCTCTCCTCTTATCTTCTTCTGCCTGAAAAAATAACAACAAGCAAACAAAATTATACATCAGACACTTTCATTACATTTTAATAACTCAAGACACATTTTTTGTTGATGGCGATGGGTAGTTTACAGTGTTTATTTACAGTGTTACGCACCATACCAATTCCCTTTGGTAAATTTTTTGATTAATTTCTGACATCTTTTTGCCATCTTTTGACAACTTTCTGATGGCTTCTGTTTTAACTGGCTGGCCAATAAAAATGTCAGAAGTGAGATAGGCAGAGTTGACATTGTCGTAGAGCGAACATGGAACTTGACAACTCCGCCACTCACAATTATTGCGCTTTTATTGGCCAGTTCAAAAGAAGGCCATTAGAAAGCTGTGAAAAAGATGATAAGAACTTGTCAAAAGTCAATCAAAACCTTTTCCAAGTGGCAATGGTATGGCACGCAGCACTGTAAACTAACCTGTATTTTGTCCTCAATAAACTTAGCAGCTTTTGCATCTTGTTTTTCTTGCAATCTTCGTCTTGCCTCCTCCATTCTTTCCTGTTGGCTTGCTGCTTTTATTGGGTCTGGGGATAAGTGGTGAGGTGAATAATAAAATTAATACCTTGATACCAACTAGTCAGTAATTCAGTCTGGAAATATTTATCTAGTAAGTGACTATACATTATTGCTTTAGGAACTTGTTAAATTTTCTTTAAGTCTTTGATCATTACATAAAATAATTAAAAACATTTGCTAGACTACAAAAGTCTAAATACCGATAAGCAGTCAAAGATTACCCTTTGTGGAAAGGGCATATAGGCATTTTAATCCTTATAATAATATAACCTGACTACCATGACTGACTAACAGAAATGTTTAACTGTGTACAGCCAGAATATAACTCAAAACAAAACCTAGCCCGAGTAGTTGGGACCAAATCAGCTTATCATTAACAATTTCAAGGACCTTGCCACTGAACTGACTGTTAAAAATAAAAATAAAAACATGATAGCAATGGCAGCAGTTGTACAGGCCCACATACTAGCAATACAGGCTTGAATCAATGCTATTGGCCAGATGTACTGACTTACTTACCAAAGTTTGCGATTTCTCGTTGACGTTCCCATTTGTTCTGTAGTTCTTTCCAATATGGCTTCAATTTAATCCATAGGAACACCAGAATCACAAGCCCAAGAACAATGAACCAGCCATAGCGTTCCAAGAAACCCACACCTACATACATGTATATCATACAAATATTCTTGTCAAAAATCTCATTCATGAACTCAAACTTTTATTCCTGCTTACTGATTGTAACTCATTTCTTATAATGCATGGCAGCTTGATCGACTATTTAAAAGTAGGACATTGAGTATGTAATCAAAATTTGCAGTTCCAGGAAATGTCCGTACTCTCCCCATGGAAGGTCATTACAATTTCCAAGGGGTTGGGAGATCTCAAAGTCTAAAGTTTTAAAGGAAATTATGAAGCTCAACTGGAATTTCCAGTGAGATGAGATGATTTAAACCAAAAACCTTCCATGGGAAGGGTTTCAATATTTTCTGGAACAACACATTATTTTTATGACTATTGCTCCAAAAAATAGGATTTCATACTTTCCCACAGGGATTTTTTTGTTTGTTTTTTGGAAATTCTAGTTTAACTTCATATTTTCCTTTAAAAGTTTTAGCCTTTGAGATCCCCCTTTCTAGTGTAATTTTTTTAATAGTGACCCTCCAGCTGTGGGGTGGGTAGGGACACTTTCTGGAACTACACATTAGCTGCTCCCAGCAAAAAGAAATTTATTTTATTAACTTGAAAGTGAAATATTCTAACTGAGCTAAGTTATCCTCACCTGTCAAAACAGACACCTGCCTATCAAAATAATGATAATCATGCACATAATTATTTGCATATTTGCACAACTGTGGGACAGAAATGATAAATTGGAGAGCTAAAAATTAACATAAATTAAGTTTAAACATTTGTGACTGTAAAATTTTAGCATCGGTGCAACCTATATTCAGAGTAACTTCTAATTCACATAGTGCGACAGATAGAGTTTCAAAAATATAAACTGGATTGTTGCACACAATTTGCAGTTCCGGGATCACATTACATGCAACCGACAACCACAACACAGCCTGCAGTTTACAATTGCCAAAAGCTTTAGTCCATTTTGGGTTCAAAAGTTGTTCGCTTAAGCAGTAAACGAGTTTGGTCATCAAAATTGTATTTTGGGTATTGGTTGAGGAAAACAAGACCTTTAATTTACCTAAATACCACGCATCCACAAGGAAAGTCGGAGCCGCATTTTCAAGTCTTCCTGACTTCGGAACATGACCTCCTCCATTCTGTTCTTCGTCAGCACCAAACTGTATTTTGCCGGGCTGAGGACCTTCCATTTCTATCAAGTAGCAGATTGCCGTCCACTAGGATAACACAGCTTACATTCCGAGTGAGTAAATTTGTAGAAAAGTAAGACTTTTGTAGCGAAAACAATCTCTTTCGACGTGGAAAGTTCTTATTGATTGTGGGTTACAACCGCTGACCAAGAAGGTCGTGGAGACCTGGGTCGGGGGTCTGGGGTCGGTCTGGGTAAAGTGAGGCGAAGGGGCCAGGCGAAGGCTGGGTAGCCTGCGTGCAGACGTCTCTATTTCCTTTGCTTCACGCGGAAAGGGACCTTTCCGCGTGCAGCAAAGGAAATGGAGACGTCTGCACGCAGGCTAAGGTTTAAAAAGGGATAGAAGAAAGAAAATTATTTTTTAAACACCAACAGACCCCTACGCAAGAGCATCCCAGGTTCTCAGGGGACTGTTTGGGCGTCCATCTACTAATTTTTAACTTCAAATTCTAATTTTAAAATCACATTAAATTTTTAATATTTCTTAATTCTCCAAATTTTACTTATCCTTTGAGAAATACTATCTCTTCCCAAACATCCCCAAAAGTCACCCAAAATTTACAAAACACCGCTAAACATAGCTTTGTGAGATGAGCTAAGAGTTTTGGGAATGCTTGAAACGGGAACGAGAGATTCGCATTAAACCCAAGTTGAGCGATGGAAAAACGGGCTTCAGGTGAGGGGGTAGGCAGCAGGTAATTTTGAATTTCTTCAGCCCCAGTTTCAAATATTTAAGTTCCCAACAGAGTGTACAGTTTGAAAGTTTTTTTTTTTTTTTTCTCAACCGATGCCGTGAAATATCAAGCGAGGCTTCAAAATGTATGCAGGGCTCGGTCGCAAAGAGTATGGGAAACACAACGCCTGTGCGAAAAACTCCTTAGGAACACAGAGATCAGTTGCACAAAATCCCACTTAATCTTAAGTTGCTTTATGCAACCGGGCCCTGGTTTATGGATCGAGTGAGCGGGAAAAAATCTCGAGACGATAGGTTCTGGCCGTTTCAGACAGAGGTGCGTTGAGAGTATTTCAATTGGGAAATGAGGCTCGATTTCCCTGTGTGCGACAAATGCACGCTGCAGAACAGCAGACTTTTTAACTATATATCATGTTACCATTAGCATGACGTTATACGGCTAACGGCAAACGCGAGTTTGCCTTTCATTTTGTTCCCTTTTTTATCGAATTCTAAATTAAATCCCTCAGAAAAATAAGGAAAAAAAATCACACATTCGCGACAAACACAAACCTACTCATTTCCGCACAAAGCGCCAGACAGCAGACGGTAGAAATAGGAGTTTTACCGTTCGTGGGAAAAATAAACGTCATGCTTAATCTCTCTATTGAGAGCTAACTGTAAGCTTAAACAGGCTAACCAGAGCGCTATTCAGGCTAACCGGAGTGCCAGACTGCTGTCTGCATTTGTCGCACACCGTCGATTTCCAAAATTCAATGGAAGCCGGATGTTTTTTTTCATTTTTTACATATTCATTTTGTTTTTCTTACACTACCACCCATCGGCACTTATTTTACTCATCCTCGCCGTGACGCGCCCAGTGACACAAAAGTCGCCCCAAAACCAACAGTACCAAAACTGTTTCACTAGAATCATCTGAAACATCACAGGTCAATTGATCTTGATAAAGAAACATAAATTCACATCTCAACAGACGTCGTCCTCGACGAAAAACTATGCGAAAAGATCTAAGAACCTTTGAAAGATATTCCAGTTGAACGTTTTGTTTTATTGTTTGGGTAAAGGGGGATCTGAAAACTGGTAAATAACGAAGAACACTCTTATGAAACGCCTGAGCGAGTCAGGGTGATGAGGCATTTAAATTAACCTGCAATAAAAATTCTGAATCTTTCATGAAAGAAATAAGTAACAACTTTTATTTCAAAATTTCGAACGTGAAAACGTGAACCTCTAGCTCGAGTTTTTTTCTCATTCTGTAATTTAATTCCATCCTCACCATCATTATCATCCTGACTTCTTAATGGCTTCCTTGACTTTTCAATTTCTGAGTAACAAAATCAAACTGTTATTGCTGGAATTTTCTTGGAATTTTCGTGGTTTTTGACTTCGCGAAATCACACTTTGACATACGCAGTGTCCGCTCAGCTCATTTCTTTTCTTCTCGCACGGAAGTTTTCAAACTGTTTGCTGGTTCTAAGGCACTCTTCCGCCTCTTCAGGCTCATGTTGCGTCAAAATGTGCCTCTTGAGATTTCCACGACGTTTCAAGCGCTGTCCACAGAGGTCGCATTCAAATGGTTTCTCTTTCGAATGGGTTCTCTTGTGGTTCCACAAAGCGCTGTAATTTATAAAAGTCTTGGAACACTTATTGCATTTGTACCCCCGAACATCCTGGTGGCGTTTTTTGTGTTCCGAGAGTGCACTGGAAAAAGAAAACGTTTTATCGCAAACTCTACACGTATAACGCCTTTTATCTTTCTCATGCAGAGCGTCGCCTTTAGCATGAAGATTATGGAAGCGCTTTTCATGTTTTATGACCGCGCTTGCAGTGCGAAACATTTCGCCGCAGTGCGTGCATTTGCAAGGCTTCTCTCCTGTGTGGATTCGCTCGTGGTCTCGCCGTGCGTAAGGGGTCGTGAAAGCGCGGTCGCAGTATTGACAGAGGAAGGGTTTCTCACCGGTGTGAAGTAGCTTGTGCTTTGTAAGGTGCTGACTTTGGCGAAATGCTTTTCCGCATTCCTTGCATTTGTGTGGTCTTCGGTCATAGTGAATGTTCATGTGCTCGCAAAATTGTTTTGTGGAATACAAAATTTTTCCGCACTCCACGCACTCTCGAGGATTCTTTCGCTTCTTTTGCTTGATGCCTGTGGAATAATAAAAAAACGAAATTAAAACTGTTCCCAGCCCTCTATTTTCTCGCATTTTCCTTTGATCGTTTAATGGGGGAAAAGAATCGCGAGAGACCTGGACGCCAGTGAAAAAATAGAGGCGCGAGGCACCCCACCCCCCTCGTTAACCCATAAGAATTTTATTAGAAAATAAGTCTGCCCTCCACGAATTCTATGAAATTTCCGAGCTTTTATTACTTCCAAAGAAATCCATTATGTTTCACTCATTCTCTAAAAAATTCCTGTATGTCCAACCTTCTATCTCTAAAAAATTTCGCCATTTCTCAACTAGAACTGGAAGAAAGGCGGGGAAGGGGGGGGGAGGGGGGAAGGGGGAGGAGGGGGAAGGGTGGGTGAAGTGCATACAGACCATTATGGCTGCACCTCTTACAGTGTAGTCTATCACAGAATGATAACTTGATAAACCATCACATGCAAAAAGATTTACTTCATCAAACAGCAGAATTTGGTCCTGCTGTTGAGGGTACCCTGCCTTAAGTTCATTGTTGGTTCATTCTGTTCAAGCTCTGTCTGTATGTGTTATTAATAAGGCGAAGCTAATAAAATAAAATAACCAAATTTACCTGTTTCTTGCTGCGGCACTTTGTCAGCCTTCCTTTTTGTGTTCCCTTTTGAAACGTTTGGTTGCAAAAGTGAGGAGAGCACAACAACATCCACCTCTTGAGTAGTAGTTAATTCACTGGACAACACACAGTCAGAGGTACATGAAGTGTTATTGTCAGCTTGCTGTATTTCTTCATCAGTATTTTCAGCATTCAACCCTGTGACATCCGATTGTTGATTTAACGGCTGATGACTATTGTCTTTTTCAGCAGAGTTAATTGGACTGGACTGCATTGGGTTTGGTGAGCTAGATTCAGCAATGGAGACTACTTCTGCACTTTTTTGACTCTCAGTCCTTGTTGACGCATTTACTGTATCCTTCTCAATATTGCTTAACTGATCTGAACAAGCTCTATTGTTATCACAAGCGTTACTCACTTTAAATTCCCCAGCAGTTGAAAGAATTTGGACTGCAGGATCAGCATTATCATCAACAATTTTACTATTTGTTTCACTAACATGTGCTGCAGATTTCTTTTTCAAAAAGTTCCGAAGGGCCAGCTTAGTAGAATTAGTAATCTGAGTGCCTTCCACCAGTTTATTATTTGCCGTGACTTTAACCTTTTTATAATACCCTATTTTTCCCACCATGTTTAAACTTGAGTCTGAAATGTTCCCTTTGTGTATTTTAGCGTCAGTTTGGACTGGTGTTTGGATATATACTCTTTGAACAACTTGTCCATTGTTGATGCGCAGATTTGTCATTGATGGCCTTTGCCGAGCACTTGAAATTGATGGCTGTGGAGGATTTGAAATCAGTGACTGTTGTGGATTTGAAGTTGACGGCTGTTGTGGATTTGAAATCAACAGCTTTTGTGGATTTGAAATCGACGGCTGTTGTGGATTTGAAATCAACGGCTGTTGTGGATTTGAAATCGACAGTTGTGATGAATTGGAAACTGATTTCTCTGGCGTCCTTCTTTCTGTCACATAAATTTGTATTTGTTCAACGACATCACCCTCCAAAGTTTCCTGTGTTGCATATTTTCTAATTGAGCAGCTCACATCATTTGTTGATGATATTTGAGTTGGTACAGCTGGGGCATCATGTGACTCAGATGTGACTTGGTCACCAGTCCTTTCTAAGATTACTTCTTCATTTTCACTAGCCTCTTCTGACCCAGGCTGGGTGAACTCAAAGATGATGTTGATTGTGTCTGAAGGTAAGTTGCCAGTAGAATTTATGTTGACCTCCATTTCTGGCATTTCTTAGTTGTTATCTTTAAGCAAGGTATCGACACGTTGGAAGAATAATCCTATCGCAAGAAAAAAAAAACATTACACAGCATTACATCATGAACTGTCTTATAATCTGCTTTTACAATACAACTCGACAAAGTGAAAGAAAAAGAAACTACTATATAAGGACCGATAAAAGGGTTGTAGATTTGATGTTTGTTTTCGAAAATCAAATTATCTAGCTTTGAAGAAATTGAAGTTGTAAAAGTCGAGGGCTAGTACACGTTCAATATTCATGTATGAAGAGGAATTTACATCCCATAAGAATAAATCGACTGATATGTGATTATGTAGTTTAAAAGAAGCCATCTCTGTTTGAACAAATTATTCTTACCAATCATTCACCTCGGGCTTTGATCCCAAAAGAGATCGCTCTGGATCGCTCTGCGGACCGAAGTAACCGCCATTTTGAAAACTCGTTCTCATGCGAGAGAGTAACCTGGGAACGATATTTTGTGGCCAGCATGGTGTTGCGTGACATTGTTTATTTTATGCTAAAAAATTCTCAAAAGAAAGCATTTCAGGTACATCGATAATGATATTGGTCGAGTTTTTCGTTAGGCTGAGTGCCATTGTAACTAAGAGAATAAAAAATATTGCCGAGCCCTTTATATATTAAGCTGTAGTTGAGAAAATATATAGCTCCCTACGATATGATCGATCTGAGATTCAAGGTCCTTTTATCCTTGACAACAATGGATCGAAAAATTTCCATAAAAAATCGTTGACTCGATCAAACGAATCAACGATCGGAAACAAGTCTCTACGCAGCTGATCACTTTTAGAAAAGATAATCGGTTAAAATCCCTTTAGTCAGTAAAGTGTCGAATGCGAGTTTTATTGCTGACTAGCTGAACTGGCAAAATGTTAGTAAGTCTAGTAAGATTTAGTATCGATTTAGTAACCTGCTTGCTAATATTTCGTGGAAGACTTCGAAGCGATTTTAATCAAAACTAGCCTTATTTCATTTCAATCCTGTGCTACATTACATGACATGTAACACACAAACGAAAAAAGGAGAGAAAACTTTGATTTAATTATATTTGCCGTTGAAAATACAAACTTATATTAACGTTATTCAGAATAAATAACAAGGTAAAGGGAAACCCCCTCGCTAGCCACTCTATCCAATCACAAAGAACCAATGTTGATAGCATTCGCATTGTTCGATCTCTTATTTCGCTTCGGTAGTAAGTTCATGAAATACTGAAAGCATGTCTTTTCAGTTATGTAGCAAGAACACATGAAGAATCCTTGGTTAAAAGTTGAAATGCTGGAGAGAAGGATCTACAAAACATTTTACAAAGGATGGCAGGTAAGTCAGTAAGGGTTGTCGTGCATGCAAACAGCTGCAGAGGAACTGAATTGATGTGTTTGATACGGTGGACACAGTTCGACTTTGAATCGCATTTGAATTGAAAGAATGGCAACTAGAAAGTGTTGAAACGTTTCGTTGCTTTAAGGAGAAACTCGAAAGCGTCGCCAAAGGTCTACGTCCAAAAAAGAAGGCACAATTTTGGATGAGCTAGAACAAAACTCCAGTTGTACCCTTGAAGTAAACAAGACGCCTCCTATCGAGCACTCTTGCGTGACACAATCACCCGATCATGGACGAACTGTGTCGGCTCTGATCAGCGCAGCGACTTCGTCGTCGGATAATCTCCGTAATGAAAGCGGAAGTAAAGCAAAATCACGGAAAAGAGCGACGGAACACGATGAGGGAGACACCCGAGTTATAGAAGCAACGTCTTCGGCGACAGCGTCAGGTTTACATTTATTGAGTGAAACGGCTGAGCGGCAGTCCCTCGCAACGGGCACACCGACCACTGTAATAGCAGGACTGCAGTCAAACTACTGCGTGCGGACCGCGGCGGAAACATCTCCAATGCCGGACCTATTTGGACAAGACGATGATGGCGACACGTAAGCCTTGAAGATTTTTATTTATCAATCTTCTAATCATTGTTTCATTCCAACTTTAAAATATGCGCACCGTGGCTATACCCCTGCAATTTAAATGTCAGCACAATTTTTGAATTATACAGACCTTCCTTAATTTGAGGCTTATTTTATCCATTTATGGACAATCAGGGGAAAGACCGCTAAAATCGCTAGAATCTCCACCACTCTTAGGCTGAAACTCGCATGGGTCCCTTTCGCATGTAATTTAAGTATACAGTTTCACCGTATTTTTAAGATTCAAAATGGTACAACAGAGTTTCTCTAGTTACTGCAGCGGTTGAATTTACGTCAGTGCTCAATAACTCTTATCCACAAAACAGCTAGAAGATTTCATATTCAAACGTAGCAAGATTCTTATACATATAACAAGTGTTTTTAACATTTCTCCTCCGCGCACTCAACGCTAATGCTGCCTGCGCTCAAAAATTAAACGGGAAGCAAAAAAGTGCTTGCCTTAGCATATTTTCTTCTTGGCGGAACAGTATTTTAATATATGTGCAAGAACATTATGAACCATGCAATTAAAACAAAGATTTCATCAGCAGCAACGACACTTTTGAACTGGCCCCACTATGAAAACAGAGCACTGGGAAAAAGAAAGAAAAGAGATTTTTAGTTGGTTTAGTTTTTTATATGTTTTCTCATAAGTAATGGTTGCGCAAAGGAAGACATTGTTAAGAAGATCGATCCTGTGTACTTTGTAGAGATGCGAACTTTGTTTTGTAAAGAAAAAAAAAAATCGCGGGTTTTTCTTTTCATTTCGCGGTTGACCAAAAAGGTGAAACCAGTCTGACACGGAAATAATGAAACATGTAATACTTTGTGAATTTTATATATTTTCATTTATCACCATCATTTGAATATTTACATGAGTTTAAAAGATCGTCATTTTATAACAAAATTTGACCACTTTTTATAATGTGGTAACATATTCGGTTTTTTTATTATTATTTTCCAAATTTCTTTTTGGACGTGTGTTTTCACAAGATTGTGTTTCGAGCCAATATGTTTTATTATGCAATGCGTTTAAACGCATTTCGTCATATGACTTCCGTGAAGCAGCCTCAACATTTAGGACGATAGCATAGCATCACGCATCAAAAGTTTTAGATCGTGCTAAAAATCATGTTTCTGTTATAAAAAAATACGACTCTAGTGCCATACAAAAATAGAGTTGGAAATATTCTTGTACGTGAACGACATTTTACTTCGATGGTTCTCTAAAACTCGCGCAACACCGAGCTTGCTCAGAATGTTATAGTTTGTGAATACAATGGGATCCATAATCTCGAACCTCAAAGAGAAACGACTTCCGGAGGTTCGAGAAATCAAGCGTTCAATAAATCGGTTTTCTACTGTATGATAACCAGGTATTAAGTTTTGTGTATGTGTCGTGTTAAATTACACGTTATTAAATCCTCCAAGTCATGTTGACAGCGTAGATTTATTAAAAGGCCATCAGTTCCTATGCGGAACTTAGTTAAACTACGCACAAATTTAGTAAGCCAATAGTATCATCTTCCTGTTAGTACCCTATTGTTCGAACCCAGCTAAAAGGAGACGGATACTTATCTCTCTTCGTCAGGTTTCTTCACATCGCCGTTGTGCAGGGAGACCAACCGCTGACCGAGTTTTTCATCCAGAGGATGAAATCAAAAGGAATTGATATTTATAACAAGCTAAGGCAGGTAAGGTTCGATTCTTTTTCTACTTGGAGATATGAAAACACATTCGCTAAATAACCAGGAATCAATAATTGTCCTTTTTAGCGAATCTTGGTTGCATCACTCGAATTATCCAATCAAAACATAGCGCGTCAACATGACGTAAAGAATACGTCATGTTGCTTAGCAACTACGCTGACCTTTAAGCTCATCATCTTCTCAGAAAGGAATATTTGACCACCGTGCTGTAGTTTAAAAGGGCCACTGTCACCATTTTTTTAGATAACTTTGAAAAGCCAAAAGACATTCTGAATCACAAGAGACCCAAAAATACTGATTCAGTTTCGTTTAATTAAAACTACCCAACCAGTCCTCTGTGGGTTTGGCTGCGGATCGTCAGGATGCGAATAGCTTTACAACTTCAAAGCACCAGGCTGATTTTGAAGCTTTTCCTTTGTTTTGTGGAAAAATCGCCCGTAACTGATTATGGTTTGTTCTTCCTCTGAGAAAATCAATAGATATTTCTATTCTTGGCTTTCTAGGAGTATTCTGTGTATGTGAAAAAGCAATTCATTTCATCTTTAGCAATTTTCATCCCAAAACGTAAAAATCCCCGTGACAGTGCCCCTTTAAGACTTGAGTTATAATTTAATTTGGATTAAACTCTGTTGTTTCAGACTCCGCTTCATCTAGCCGTGATAACACATCAGATATATATGGTAAAAAGGCTGATAGAAGGCGGGGCTGATGTTAATTTGATGGACAGGCATGGACAGACTGCTCTTCACTTGGCCTGTCAAGATGGTGACGTCAACTGTGTCTATGTGATCCGTGACGTCACACAAAGTAACCGCGTCGAGATGAAGATGGACTTGAAAAATTATCAAGGTAAGAAGTAAACAGCGAGCTCTTAATAGCCACACCTTTGAACCATGTGAAGGTTCTCATGTTTTTCTAAATTCATGCCGGCACAATTTCTCGAATACTTCGATTCTCCCACTCTTTGCAACCTCGATTCGATTTGTACCTCTCTTGTTTCCATTTCAACGCTTCTCGTACTATTTTCCATGTTTTAATTTACTCAAGTCCCACTTATTGAAGTTCCAATCCCATGTTCGCTTTCTCCGCTCCTCCCTTAATCTGACTCCCTCTGATTCGACTCCCCTCCCCCCCCCCCCCCCCATTAGGACGCCGACCGTGACCTCGCCACAAATTAAAATGCCCGTGCTTTCTAACTCCCCTTCCTCCTTACACTCAAGAAGCCTTAGCGAACTGTTCGTTTAATTATCTACATTACGACTCTGACTCCCCTAAAACTTCCTATTTTTTATTTTAATTTTTTGTCTGGCTGAATTCCGATTTCTGCCAATTTTTGCTTGCAGGTTGTTCCGCCCTCCACATAGCGACATTGAAAGGAAGTCAACAACTGGTTGGAACTCTTCTCGACATGGGGGCCGACATTAACGATCAGGTTATTTACTGAGCTCTCTGCTTCAAGATTTGTTTTACAAGAAATGAATTTATATATTGTGATGGCTTCTTTAACTTTGTAAACCAATGGTATGGCGAGAACTTTTATAGTCAACCAGATCGTTCGCCCTCTAAAAAACTCTGCTCGCTGGGTTTATTTGGGGTGCTTACCATTTGTCGGAAGGAACCGGTTGGAATGAATATTGATTATTGGTAAGGGATTTTCCAAAATCAGCAAACCAATCGATAGAGAAGGGGGTTACCATTTGAAGTTCGGTTTCCCGTTATTGTTTTCCGTTGATGAGAGACTGGAACTGGGGAATAGTGCAAATGGTAAGGAAATTTCCAACGTTCCGTTCCGAACGGAAAAAGAGGACTACCTCTGGAGGTAGTCCACAATTTTCGAACGGATTTTCCGGACAATTACTGTTCCATTTGTCTTTCAACCGAATTTTCCGGATTTTTTGGCTAAATGGTAAGCACCCTTGATATATCAGTTTTTTTTGGAGTTGATTCTAAATTGAGTAAAACTCACCTTTCTGTTAGGGGGTGAATAACAAAATACCCAAAGAAATACGTGCATGATATGATTAGAATCCTGGAAAAATTGTAAAATTTACGTTACATCCGTGGGCCCTGGCCTAGTGATAATACGGATTGCAATTGGCGCGCGGCCGGAACGAGAAACTCTGGTCATAGTAGAAATGGGGCCGTTATAGTTCGATTGTATCTGAAAAGAAACTATCAATTACACCAACCCTGCTTCACTTAATATCTATCTCGTCCACAAATGCAGGATTCCAACAGTGGTCGCACACCATTACATCACGCAGTGGAGGCTGGGAAGTATCACGTGGCCGAGTACTTGATATCGCGTGGTGCTGACGTGAACAAGGTTACATACGCAGGGAACACGCCTCTTCATACGGCAAGCGGACGGGAAATGGATCAGATGGTTAAACTTTTATTGACAAACGGCGCAAATGTGAACATCGCTAATTGGGAAGGTGACACTCCTAAAGTGGTACGATCAAGCGAGCAGGTAAATAAGTTACATATTTTGTCGGCTTTAAATTGCGCGTAACATTTTTGGTGGGCGTGGCTACAAGCTGCAATATTGCTGACGCAGGTTGATCGGTTGTTCAAAAGGTTTAAACGTTATCTACTGGATAAAATCCTTATCCAGTGGAAAAGTGATGCTTTATCAATCACACTATTCACTAACTGGGTACAGTTTCATTCTGTTACAGATGCGATAAGGCTCGATTTGCGCGGTTCCCTGGAGTTCGGTGTTGGTTCTTTTCCGTGGAGAGAGAACGGAATCTTTTCGAAGACGCTCCAGTCATGTCTATATAAACATGCAAACGGACACGATTCATCAAAACACCCTCACAAATCGTACCAGCGGTAAAAGATTACGATTTGTCAAAGAAGCCTTACTATTCGTGCCATTCGCATGAATGGTAAGCTCCTCAGCCGATTGGTTCACCATTTGCCGTAAACAGCATCTCATTAACACTTGAAAGCCGTGCGAAAACGATTCGTCGATTGGTACCGTTGGTACAAGTGGAAAAGTAGTCAATCCACTGGTTACCATTGGAATCTTCATCACGTAATATACCTCGTTCTTTAATCCATGAAGCGAAACAAACGCGCTTCGCATTAATATTAATATATTCTTAGTCCCTTTTAATGAGATGCACTTCACCAATGGTATACCAATCGACTGCCAAATCAGCTACATGGTACCAATCGTACCACTGGCAATAATTGACGAAAGTAATCTCCACGTACTCATACCAGATGCGCTGAGAAAATATTGCAAGTCCCCTTAATGAGATGCATTTTACTAGCGGTGTACTAACTGACTGCCAAGCCAGGCTATTGGATTCCGTTTGTGTGTATTGGACAACCCTCATATTGAGTAATTGAGTGCCTGAGGAGCACAAAAACAAAGGCAACCATCTTGAATTGAAATGACGAGAGCAAAGAGAATTTAATTTGCGATTAGGCAAGCATTTTCGTCTCTCCTGCGTTGACTGTGCGAACGAGAACGCAAAAATGTTTTTGCCTGATCGCATTCTCGTCCCCAGAGCCCGCGATCCTTCTGGGCTGCGCTAGGGATCGAGACCTCTGGCCGCTTCCAATTTCTGAGCATGCGCAGAGTACTCGCTCTGTGTTTTTCAGCCAATCAGATTTGTCAGATTTGACAATGAATCCGTGAATCGCGGACTTCCATTGTTGGAGGCGGCCAGAGGTCTCGATTCCTGGCGCAGACCAGGAGGATCGCGGCCTATGGAGACGAGAATGGCCTGATCGCAGGTTTTATAAGAGAGTTGCTTCATCCTAACTCCACCCTATTGGATATTAAGAGGGCGAAGTTATTAATCTTCTGTCATTTTTTGTCTTTTTTAATAGGCGAAGAGGCAGTTTCGCTCCAAAGATACAGACAGTAAAAGAAGAAAACGATGATACTACAAAATAAAATGAATTTCACACCATGAAAAATTGAAAGCCCTTCAAAACAACGTCACTGAGAAAAGGATTCCAGATTCACTGGACTGGAAGGAAGATTATGTGGCTGCATTGGAAATGCAGGCTGGATTTGAACTGAAGGATATGAAAAGAAGTTGTTAATGTTCTTGTTATGGAAATCGTGGAGTATGTTATCTCAGTTATTTGATGTGTGACAGGATACTGGGCTCTTGTGCGTGACTGGGCTCCCGTGCGTGACTAGTCTCCTTTGTAGCTGTTATTTGCGTTGTCACGCAATGTTTGTAAGGAGAAGCGATGCGTGATGACATAAATAACAGATGAATCGCTCCGACAGGATATTCTATGGCCGTCAAGATGGCATTTGATACCTGAATTTAATTTCCATTACTATTGCGTGAACATTAAACATTGAACATTGAACATTGAAGTAAAAAAACTGAGTGTTCATTACATGTAACGAAAAGGGAAACAGTTTAATTTTGTAGCGTTGGTTTGCTTCACCTTTGTGCACACTAGCAAATAGAAGTCGGGAGAACACTTGTCTCCTCCGCAGAGTCCTCATTTATTCTTTTGGGCAGCGGTGGGCAGCTGGAAACAAGGAGTGAAAAGTAAGCGCGTGGAGCCTGGGGAGAAGGGAAACAAAAGCGCGCGGAGCACACAAGGGCACACTTCCCTTCGTCCCCCGCGCTCCCCGGATTTTTTCATTTTTTTCGTTTTTCGCCCTCCCGCCACTGAAGGAGCCTCTGGGTAGGAGAGAGTTTCGGTTTTCATTTATCCAATCATATATTAGTGCCAGTACTCGCGATTACACAGAAAATAGCTACACCAGCACCACTTAATACAGTCGGAGAACAAGTACCAGTTGATGGCGCGATCACTTCTCTGAGAAGTGACTGAGCCCGCGGCTTTCGTCCCAGAAGTTGCTAAACAACATGACGTATTTGTTTGCGCGACTGAATACGGAGTACTCGTTAGCCTGCGTAGCTGGCGGGATTTCGCGAACGAGTGCTTTTTACCCGGGTTTTTTAGCGGCCGCATGCTTTGGTCTTGGCCGCCAAGCAGCGAGGGGCTTGGTGAGGAGTCGAGTTGAGATCCCGCCTGCCGGAATGCGTGGGTTTTTTTGAATTATGCGTTCGCCAGTGCACGCGAATTTCGGATTGGCTAAGAGCTGTGAAACGTCAATCAAATGTTAATCGATACCTCTTAACCATCCCATGGGAAAACGTCTGTGTTTTACGTGCAGATGGCAAAATGGAAGGAAGGCAAAGAGAAAGCTATATACTCACTAAATGTCCCGGCAGCGAAAGCAGAAAAATATTCTAAAGGAAAAACAGACTGTGATTTAGTTGCTCTCACGAAATGATGTTTTGGCAGTATGCAAGAGAGGTAAAACCCAAACGTCGAGCCAAAGAGACAAACCGCCCGATCAAATTAAATATTAATACAAGCCGAGTATAACCTTTACAACACGAAAATGTCTCTCTAAAACCAACTTTGAGCTTTCGCGAATCACCAACAGTCTCTCTTATAGCTTACGAAGTACGATAAACATGTCATCTGTGATCGTGATGAGATCAATACATCGGTGCATCTTGCAACAGTGTTAAATAAACCGGGCCGGGCCCGGCATCACAAACATTAAATGCAAGTAATCAACAATTTCACGGAATATATCAGATCTTGTCCTTCCAGAGCTAAAGTATACCTTGCAAATAACAATGAGCCAATGCAAAACAAACTGCAATAGCAAAACATGTGGTAAATTACACAGCCAGAGGTGTCAAACTTTGCAAACAGGAAACCGTGCTAGGAAGGCTCTATTCAACTTATACTGCCGCCGAGTAATACAACACATCTGGTAGTCTCCTTCAGATTAGTAGAGCACAATCTACATATGTCACTGACAACTCCTTCTTTGGGTTTAGGGCCCCGTTTTAGAGGCATTTTTGGCGTAACATCCTTTGCGTTATTATCCATGCGCCATCAAGAGTTTGTTTACGAGTGTCAATGCCCTTTCACGCGATTCGTATTACACCTCACTCTCTGATTGGCTTATGTTTAATTTGAAATCAAAGGCGATAAAAGTGGGCGGATAGCAAAACCCCTAAGAAATCCGGCAGGCGGGAATTTCACTCGCGGCTCCGCCGCTCGCTGACGCGGGCTTCGCCCGCGCGAGAAAAATTCACTCGTGCCCGCTAATCCCGCCAGCTACGCAGGCTAAGTACTCGTGAGAGCTCGCACTAGTTTTTGATTGGATGAAGTAATTTGGAGACTCTTCGACTGCTTCAACGAAGATTTGCCAAAACTGGCACTTGTTCCCCCGACTGTAATAAGACACGTCACGTTTCTTGGCAAATACAATACGTAAGCCACGACCAGTCATTTCTTAAAGACCTGATTTTGCTCGTTCCCCGACATTTATCCTTTTTGGTACGAACTCTGTCTTTGAGAATTAATTAGCCCGCAATTAATATTCGTCAGAGAAGTTGCTTAGCAACTGTGTCTTTTGA
Source organism: Meandrina meandrites (assembly GCA_963693305.1). Classification (NCBI taxonomy): domain Eukaryota; kingdom Metazoa; phylum Cnidaria; class Anthozoa; order Scleractinia; family Meandrinidae; genus Meandrina; species Meandrina meandrites. The sequence continues at coordinate 2,893,748 of OY855911.1, forward strand.
CGCCATTCTGATGTGATAGTAGTCGTTGTTCTCGCGAGGACTCGAGCCATGTTTTGATTGGATAATAAAGAACTGGGAAACCATATGTGTGCTTCTATAATTTGCCAAAAATGGCATTCGGTATGTGATGCACAAGAGACAAAGTCTTTGAATATACAAGTCTCGACAATGACAAGATCCTTTGTCAGGAACGAAGCAAGGCGGACGTCAACCTCGTATTCTTTTATTGACTTGGAAGTTTGGTGAAACCAACATCAAGAAATGTTAACATTATCACCAACTCCGTTCAAACAAGGTTGCGTAATCACATGGACGACAGGAGTGACGTCACTAGTGTATCAATTTACTTATTTACAGAAGGACTCGTCAAGTTTCATCTTAACTGTTTTTTTTATTTCTGATATTTTATCGTATCTGCGGATATTTTAAAAGATTCTTCAGAATCAATTATTTAAAGAAAACAGTATTATGTTGATAATTTTTACAGCTGAAAGTGAAATAAAACAGATCAAAGTTCCCTTTTGTACAAGACAAAGAGTCTTGGCTTAAAAGTTGCAGAAAGCTTTTTTTTATCAGTTTATTGCTCTCCCATTGGCTGCCTATCATTGTATAATATTATGATAGCAAGGGCAGCTGTTTCTCGTATTACCAAGTAAACTTTGTCAATACTGTGCATTGTTTGCTCGTTTCTCTTTTTCTGCCATTCATTATATGCGACTGAACAAAAAATCAGTTTGGTGGAAAATCCATATTTACATTGTGTCTCCTGTAACTTTGGCTGGCATTTATTTTAAAACTTTGAATATATCCACCATCCTATAAGAGCTAACCAGCACTCCTATTCAAATGGGTAATAATAATAATAAAAAAAGAAAAATTGAAAAAGATAAACTTATACACGAGATTTTTATGAATGCAGTTTTGACGCTCAGATCATAGTTAATAGAGGGAAATGGTCATGAAGCCCGGCAAACATCAAAGGAGCAAACAAATGAGCCAAGATTTATGTTGGAAGGCTCACGACCGTGCACATCTTTTGTTTTGCGCTCATACACTATGCATGAATTACGTAATCGCAATGTTTCTATTGGTTAGTTGGAAGAACACACGTAACCACCTATTGTATATTGTCAGGTTTTGTGCAGGGTCAACTCCAAAAATAGCGAACAAAAACATACTTTGCCAGGCTTCATAACCATTTCCCTCTATTAACTATGCTCAGATGGTTTTAGAAACATGATTTTGTTTTGAAATATCTAAGTAAATATTGGCCGAGTATTAATACAGTCCTAAAACGTGCTAAAAGCCTGAAATACAATAATTTTAATTAAATATCATTCGATCTGTGTGGCTTATAGTCTTTATAGCAAATGGTTTCAGCGTCAAAGAAAACCATTTTATGTCAAAAAGGACGAGGAGTTATTACGCAAACTGAATTACGCTTCCTATATTTTGCGAAAACTGTTCGAAATGTGTTTCGGAAAGCCTTAATTCGCACCGAATACAGAATAGGATTTAATACGGGTGAGAAAAAAGCTAGAGTTGTTGTTCCCATCCATAATTGCGTTTCATCCCAAATTGCTGGAGCAAGGAGATGAATTATGGAATCAATTAAACTTGGAAGCCAGCAAAGAGCAAACGAGCCTGTCACCATAGCAACTGTCATCGCGGCTTTGTTTTCTTTCAGGAAACACGGCTGGTCGTGACTTGAGCTGGCTTGGCCCTTAATCAATCTTTTCTGTCGTTTAGCTTCTTTAAAAATACGAAAATAAAAATAACTGATAAATAATTGCGGGATGCCAAACATTCCAGTGAAAAGGACGAAATGTCCGTACGCTGTGATGGTGCATTTGCTTTGCAGTGTTACAAGTGCAGCAATAATTGACGCAATCCAAATGGCCGTAATAATTTTTCCGCACCTCGCTGGAGTTATCCGGCTGCGATATTGAAATGGCGAAGTGACACCGACAAATCGATCATAGCTGAGCGCTAAAAGGTTTAACGAAGACGAACCCAACGTCAGCACCACGATCACAGTAAACAGATTATGTACATTGGGCTGTATGAGTTTCGCCTTCTGTAGAAGTTTTAAGCACCACACCGGCACACCTAAAACCGAGATCAGCAAATCGGCTACCGCCAGAGAAATAATCCAATAATTGGTCACAGAACGCAAAGCGGGATTTCGGTAAATTGCCCAGATCACCAAAATGTTTAAGAGTATCGCCGCAACTCCAAAAAGGGTCGACAAAGTTATTACCGGAATCAGAGCGTCCAGTGATACAACGAAACCGTTCTGGTGACATCCATGGCTGATAGTTGAATTTTCCATTAGCGCCTCACACCGCTTTAGTGTGCCTTTTTACTGCTTGATAAGTTCCTCATATGAGTTTTGTTGTAAGCTACAAGTACCCGAAGCTAGCTCAGAGGAAATCTCTGGACCGTCATGATAACAAGCCTCGAGGAGGTAAAATAAAATTAAACCGACCTATCTGATATCCTCGGGCGGTGTACCTTCGAGTTTACTTCATCTCTTCACGCGAAGTTTCATGCACGTGTCCATAAAGACAGACGCGATCACCACTAAAGCATTTTTTTAAGTGGTATGTTTTCGACGCTCTTTCGTTTCCCAAACTTGGCACGAGTTTAACTGATGATATTTCTTTGCCTTTTATGTGAGTTACGAAAGTCCCGGAAGCCTACAATACAATTAACACCTGAGAATATTGACGAAACCACGTTGATGCATTTTATTCATTATTACGACTCTAAAAAGTAAACAAACACTGAATTATTTTTTTAAAGTCTGAATTTTATTTTTGCCAAGTTTTTGCTATTTTATATCACTTAAAGTTTTTTTAATGTGAAGACGCTGTATCTTTGGCACTGACAACAAAAAACAACTGAACTGTGTTTCGGCTTCGTTTAAAAAACACTCTTCTTGGCCTCTTAATGAGGTACTGAAAAGTCCATTTGTGAAATTGGTAATGGCCGTCCACTTAAACTTTGCAATGATTAATTTACATGTAATATTATGGTGCGAAATGAATAAATATAAGCAAGAGGTTTTGAGCATGCATGTGTTGTCCCTGCATGGTTAACAATTATTGAGTTGGTTGTGTCGGCTAAACTTCGATTCCATTTCCAAAATTGTTTGCAGTTTTAACAACTAATCGCAGAATGGAGCTGAAAAAACAAGAAAAGGCGAAAGCTCTGAGCGAAATCGACATGGCTTTTATTTTCCAACTTTAATTTTTGTCGAACAATTGTAAAACTAGAAGTAATTTAGAAGCACTTTGGCAGGTGTGTCTCACAAAAAGCCGGTTTGAATTTTTCATTAGAGGTGTCGATATCACACTACAGTTTTTTCTTTTTCTTTGGGTATCTGATCGCTCTTGATATGAGAATGGCTCGTCTAGACAACATCTTAAGTCGCATGGGTCATTTCTACAAAGCTTATTTAAGTTAGCGGATATTGCGGGGAAAATTTATTGCAACAAAAATTTCATTTGCCGATGTTTTGTCTCATTTCTAAAAGTTCCAGTTGTGTACTGCTCTTTAGTTCACAACACGTTTGAAAATGACTTTCCGACCCATCAACAACCAAGCTCCTCTGCGCGTCTTTATATGAGCTCATGTCGTAAAATACGACCCTGCGCTTCATTTCATAATTGACAACTGCGGAACTGAAAATAACCAAATAATTTCACGAAAATGTCATTAATTTTACTTCTGAACAAACACGTTACACAATTACAAGAAGAATTGCATGCATCAAGTAACACAACGTTCTAGGTTTTTTAGAGATAAGTGTAATTTCTGGTCCAAATACAGTTTGTTCACGAGAAATGGACTGCCATTTTCACTGCAGCGGCTTAACAACTGGTACATGTACATCGCCCTTAGCATGTTCGACCAAACCATCGCCGACACACAGCGATGCTTATGATGGCATGACTGCTTATGCCGTTGTATAATTGAATGAAAAATCTTTGAGACTCTTGGGTTGGATATCTAAGGACCGTTATGTCCATCCTCGGAGACCCAGGGGCAGTTAGTGGGGCCGAGGGAAAGTCTATACGGGCAAAAAAGAACAAAAATTCGGCGAAGAAAACTCAAGAACGAAGCGATCCACTAACTAGCCCTGGGTCTCCATGGATGCGTTCTGTCTAACACGAGACACGATTATACAGGCGTTCCCTTAATGGGAATTCCCTTTGACTTCGCGCTCATCTCTTGCAGTTTTTGTAGTTTTAATTTTCTAAGTTCTTCATCTGATGGCAACAGAGGAGGCAGATCATTTCCAACAAATTCCACAATGCCCATCCTGGCCACATCTCTCTTTCGAGGAGGTATCTGGTACACCTTTGTGTAGCCATTCACTTTATCTTGGTAGCGGGGTAGAAGATGGCCAAAAATTTTTGGTATCAGATTTTTCTTCTGGTGAGACCAAAAAAGAAAGATTGTTAAGTCAACATAACTTTACTGTAATGGACACGCATCATGAGTATTTCAACACTTCGATATCACTCTTAGGAATGTACTGAGAAGATATCCTGTAAATATCTGTAAAGGGCAATTTACACAGTACAACCTTCTGGCGTGTGACAACCTTACGATAGGCCTACGACATGACTTAGAACCATTTTCACACATGTGCGTCAGTCGTAAGGATGTGGTAGGTTGATTTACATGACATGATTTGTGTTGTAGTCATGGCATAAGCTTGTCGCATATGAGAAAGTCGTGCGGTGTAAATCGCCCTTAAATAAGCACCCCCACCGCCAAAAAAGCCAAAAGGCCCCAAATCTGGATTCTGAATTCAAAAATCCTTTTGAAAGTAAGCCCTCAGCCGATTATAGGCCCCTGTTGTAGGTGTTGTTTCATATTTTGTGTCATTATGAAGTATGCTCGGAGGCCTGTAATGTTTGAATGATGACCGTAGGACTACAGCTTTTGAGCTTCACATCATTATGTTTACAAAGTTTTACCATATGGTGTTCTTGTATGTGCAAAACAATTTGCAGTCACACTATCATGTCCATCTAGAAACCCCAAGATTCTTTGAAATGGAAATATCCATTAGAAAACCTCTTCCCTCCACCACACACACATATAAGCCCAGCTGTCTAAGCCCACTTAGAATATACGACAGTGAAATGTGACTTACTGTTATCCAACTGTTGATCGTTTCCTCATCTCCCTCTTTGGCAAGATCAATCATCTGAAAGCAAAACATATATTTATTTTTTCAACAGACCCAGTGTATTGGCATGATACACAGTCTAACCACTCTTTTGTCCGGTTACACAGTATTGAAATCCTGCTCATTCTTTCCCCCAAAGCCCCCTGCCCCTCTTAGCTGGCGTGGCCTTTGCACAAGGAAATGGTGGACACCTATTCCTTGTGCACCAGGCCCCACTGGCTAACAGGGGCAGATATCAGGGCACTGGGGACAAGAATGAATCCCGTTGGGAAACCTGGATGTCAAACCCCTGAGGAAGTGCTAGCAGCTGAATCACACTGTGCAATTTATCAAGCCTTAAGTTGGCGATGTAACGGGGGAGGGTGGGGGGGAATTGGGAAGAGGAGCCAGAGGGAAAAGGCAGAGGTTTTTCATCTCAACACTGGGCCATTATTTGGGGAAGGTGGTATAGGTTATCTGAAAACCTCGCCTTTTTTCTTAAAGAACATTGTAATTATTTAAATATTGGGCTATGAACAGATAACCCTACTCAGTGAAAATTCCGGAATCGTTCAAAACAGTCTTGAAACCAAACGAAATGTACTTACCCTTTCCGCGACTCGTGACAAATCATGGCATCTGTTGATCGTCGTTTCTATCCTTTCATATTGTACAAGAGCGGTGATGAGCTTTTTGTACAAATCCTTTCTTTTTTCTTTGTTTTTTGGCTTAAACTTCAAGAGAGTTTCCAGAGGTCGCGTTCGTATGGCCGCCATTTTGGAAACCTCATTGGGCGCATACTAGTTTTACGCAAATCCGCTGCCCGTATAGAACGTGGTGAAAAGTGCTGGGTAGCCTGGCGATACTCGAGCGAAAAAGAACATGGCTTCCATATTGTGGAGAGCTGCTGGGGAAATAACCTTTCTAAAATCCCTTGTACCCTGCATAAATTTAATACCTGTGCGTTACAGAGTTCGCAGAAAGATGCCGACAAAGAAAAGGATTAACTATTTCGTCCAAAGACGCACGGATCTGATCAAGAAGCTTGTACTGGCTTTGGTACAACATGAACGAATTCAAACCACAGATCGAAAAGCCCAGCAGTTGAAGAAATACGGTGATCTGGTAAGGGAAACATAATTTCGTTGCGGATAATTTGACGCTTTACACACACCATTTTTTTTTTGTTTGGAACGTTCCACTCCCTCCCCCCAGGCCCTTGCTTAGTGGGAGGGGGTCCGGGGGTTTCAATATGCCGTTTGCATTATTACGTCAATGCGCAAAGACTTCTGGTAGTTGTAGTAAAGTTCGCGCCAAATAACGACCAAAATTGTATGGCGAAATTATCACGCGTAAATTACGCGATGTGCAGTAACTTTGAAATATGGAAATAACTTTTGAACGAGCGCGTAACAGGGCAAGATATGATAACATTTTGACATTGATTCATTGTAGAGCTATATTTGCTTTCGTTACTCCCATCAAATTGTAAAAGTGTACGCAATTTTTGTACTTTCTATAACCTTGAAATGGCTTTGCTCGCGCAACTGAATTTGTCATTTGCAGGAGAAATTTAACCAGTGCGCGCGTCCGTTGAAAGTAAGAAAAATTGCACGAAATATCAAGGTAGAAAACACAGCCACAATAACAGCCTGTAATGTTTCGTCCTGCGGTAAAACATAGACTGAGATGGCTTTCCAATGAAAGCCTATATTGATTTACATTTTTAGACCTTTTTAAAGCAATTCTGCCAGAAAATAACACACAATCGGCGTTATTTATTGTCGTTATTTGGCGCGAACTTTACTACAACTACCAGGAATCTTTGCGCGTTTGACGTCATAATGCAAACGGCCTATTGACTGGTGCATATAACCTTGTTATTGGCTTGTCAAAGTGTTCCAGCATATTTTGGAAACTAGATTGTGGCTCAAGGTCCTGATACTTCAAATCCTGATCTGAGGTCCAGATGCAAAGAATATGTTGCCTCCACAGAGCTTACCAAAAAGTGAAGAGAGCAGGGCTTTCAATAAGACTTTTAGTAGGTGGTGACCTTGTACAGCACCCATCAAAGAGAAACATAAGGTTTATTTGGAAGCCCTGAAGAGAGAGCAATGTAATGTAATATTTATCTTATTAATCAAGTACAAGGGCTGTACTGGTAGATTAAAGATATCGGCTTTCAGCCTTGACAGTATTGTTTAAGTGCAGTGAGGTAAAAGTAAAGTCCTGTGCTAGCAGCTTGGATAATAAGATATTTATTATACAACTTTATAAAATTTAAGCAGGTCCCAACATTGAAGCTGCATTTGAATATAATTACAGTATCAATGGTTATTTTATGACTGATCAGGTGAATTAATTACCGGTATTTTTCATTTAACAGCTTGTTACTCTGGCACAACGACGACGACCACCGCCAGACCTTGATTTGATTGAAAATGGTTTTGTTCTCACTGAGGAGGAGTCTGAAGAAAGAAGGATTACAAAGCGCATAATAAACAGGATGAGCAAAAAAGTTGTTGTTCCACCTCCAGTTCTAAGTGAAGAAGAATTTGTACAAAGATGCAGAGAAGAAGCTTCCAATATGCTCTTAGGGGTAAGAAAAAATTGTTTTTGATTCTTTCATTCCTACAACTGTGCCAGTTCAAAATTAGGGAAATCTCAAATTAAAAAAAAAATAGAACCACCCAGAAGTACTGCTCAATAGCTTTCATTTGAATGGTCGCACACTAGGGTTTCATCCAGAGACTTAAAAGGTGGAACCACCTTGAACAGCATAGTAAACAGTACCACATGAAAGTACTGCTCAATAGCGTTCATTTGAATGGTCACACACTAGGGTTTCATCCCCAGACTTAAAAGTTAGAACCACCTTGTACAGCATAACAAACAATATTACATGAAAGTACTGCTCAATAGCTTTCATTTGAATGGGCACACACTAGGGTTTCCTTTACAGCTTGAAAGGTTAGAATCATCATGTACAGCAAAATAAACAGTACCACATGAAAGTACTGCTCAATAGCTTTCATTTGAATGGTCACACACTAGGGTTTCCTTTACAGCTTGAAAGGTTAGAATCATCATGTACAGCAAAATAAACAGTACCACATGAAAGTACTGCTGAATAGCTTTCATCAATGGTCATACATTAAGCTTTCATCATTTAAGAGCAATAGGGTTTAGACAGGCGAACTTGGCAAATGAAATGAGAAGTGACCTATGGGAGTTGCCCATGTTCTCTCTAATCAGTTGATTTCTGTGTGTTCTTTTTCCATAGAATGAAGAGGCACTAGAAAAACTCTACAGCACACTCAAGCAAAGATACAATGAAAGATATGGCAATTTTGTAAAAATTACTAAAATTCCTAACCCACCCCACTCCCCTTATCCAAACATGGCTTATGTGGAGTTAGTAGGTAACTCTCTACCCCCACTCCCTAAGTTGCCTGTCGTCAAAGAAGGCAAGTGGATTATTTATGGGAGAGATGAGGATGATGATGAACTCACGGAGAAAGGTGCTATTGTTCAAAGTCAATAGTGAAAAGAACTGTAGCAAAATCAATGGAATGGAATGGTAAACCAAAGATGTTTTGATTGGGTGCAGCTCTCCAAGTCGGACAAATGCGTGGTTAAGGTCCAAGTGACTTTTTGCAGCAAGTTTTTATTTTACAGTCATGGTTTTTGGTGAAAATGTGAGGCAGCTTTGTGTACTGTAGGTGAATTTCTTTGGATGAGATTGTCCCGCTACAGGAAGTCTGAAGCTTCATGCAAATCCTATGAAGGCTCCAAAAATAACATTGGTTCCAATTTATAACTGTCATTAACCTCAGTGTATCATCATTTTGGAAACTAAATCGCTCTAATACATATACTGCATTATGTTAGAGCAGTTTTCAAATGAGTGCCGTAAAACCAAAACCAAAGTAATCACTCTGGCCAATCACAGAGGACACAGACAATCCAGTGAACCAATCAAAACTCTAAGCAAATGCATGACGCCGGCACAAAGTGCGGGAAAACGTGCGCGAGCTGATCGCGATTGGCTTTGGTTTACCTTCTGATTGGCTGAGAAAGTGGCGCGAGATTTTTAAGCCAATCACTGAGCGTAGTACATGTAATGCAAAACCAAAGCAAACACGAATTACTTTCTACACTCAAGTGAAAACTGCTCTAATAAACTGTGACAGACAAATGACATGAAATAATTTTTTAACCATTCAGCAACCTAAATAATGCCAAAATGTATATTAGTGATTCGTCATAATAAAACACTGGCGCAGTCATGGTTTGTAGTAAATATCATGCTCTAAGTTGCAATATTGATAATTGCCTTAGCCCAGCCCTACATGTTTATTACAGATTGGTCATGGTTGCGCTACATATCTCTGTGGTTTGGCCAGAACCTGCATGCATATGCACAGCCTATTACCCCTGGAGTGGCAGCCATACAGACATACAATGTATGCAAAGGGGTAATGACTTCATTGCCATTTTACACCCATTGCATGCCTATGCTATTCAGTAATAACATTCAGTCACAAATCACCGCATACATGTACTAGTACTTTGATTTATTTAAGGTCTGTGACAGGCTCTTAAAAGTTAAAATTATACACTCTATCTTGATAAATTAAAGGAAAAATGTAAAAAAATATTTGCGAAGATGCATGATTGGTGGGTATTAATCAATGTGAAATATTTCAATAAACTGGTGCATAAAGAGTTGACATAACTAAGTGTTACAGTCAGGTTTGATGAAATGTGGAAAAAGAAACAAACATGACATATAAATACTAAGAAAAAGTAAATTGAAGTTGTAAATAAATTCAGTGTGGGAGACCTGGGAAAGACTGCCGTGCCAACAGATAAACATTTGTATGTTTAGGTATGTACAGTTCAACGAAAAATGAGTGAAGTTTTGACGAGCAGAGCTTTCAATAAGACCCGGCATCCGCCAGAGCTTTGGCAGGTATTCTGAGGTGAATCACTGACTAAACTTTATGCAGCTCCCTATATATGCAAAGGCGAGGTGTTTACAGCTTCTTATATTGCTCTCTGACGGGTACCACACAAGGGCTGTCGCCAACTTAAAATCTTATTGAAAGCCCAGGTCAAGACTCAACATTTTCAAGACAATATTGTCAAACCTCCTCTATGCAAACAACTCCTGTATTAATTGGCCATTTAGTCATTGGCCAATTCTTATTCACATATAGTGTAGAAGTGTACTGTAGCAGCTACTGTAAGCTTGTAATTCTACTGGTCCTCTATTGTAGCAGTTGCTAATTGTTTTCGGGGGCTTAGGGCATTGTCCCTGTTGTTCTTTCGAAGGGTAGCAAGGCATTCATGTGACCTCGCAAGAGGTGCCACCTTCCCATTTCTTTAACCTTCAAGACAACCCAAGGTGAACATTTCTTTGGTTCCAAGAGTGTCTGCTTATAGGAGGTCCAACTAACATTATTTATTTTCAAGTATTAACAAACTAAACTCTTTGATGTGTTTCAAACCTTTTAACTGACCCTTTGGTTTAAACTAGAAACCCAAAACAGATTTAAATCTGCTAAACAAAACTAGTCCACATGACTTTTTCTTAATATAAGAAATATTGATTTTTAATTTAAAGAACGTTTTAATTTAAGAAATCTTTGTTTTATAAATCAAACTGTTTGACTTGCATTATTTTCCTCTGCTTTCTAAATATTATATACAAACTGAGCTAGTAAAATCCTTTCTCTGGAACTTGACACGAACAACTTATCCACTATAAATTGCATTGTTCAATAACTTAAATTGCACTAATTTTGTGATTTCTTAATTTATTAAATACTTTCTCTATGCGAAAATCCTAAAACGTATGAGCATTATATTATCAAAGAAAAGTTTACTTTAATTTCTAATTGATAATTTGCACCTATGTTTTCTGGCAATTATATACTTTCTGGTGTTTTCGTGAATGTGTTGTGTACGGTATCAATGTATAAGCTAAGATAATTGGTCATGATTCAAAATATGAGAAAATGTAGTTAACCCTAAAATAATTGAATCAGATCTTTTCTTATTCTTCTACTTAAGCTATGGTATATCCTCAAAACCATGCTGTTCACTTAAACATGTACAAAATTAAATTAATAGGTCTTATGTCAAGGAAAGAATGTCAGTATTGTAGAGCCCACGGTGCTTTCTCACAGTGCAGCCTCGGTTTGCACATGCCCATTCTGTACAATGGGATTGTCAATTCCAAGTTCTGATGGTGCACTCTTGATGTTCATTTCAGTGACTTGGCTCTCTGACTGTGTTCGACCTAATACATAAGATAAAATACAATTTTAAAATTTAGCGGTTTCAGTGTCAATTCGATACAGGCAGTTCTTCTTTCGTGAACGCTGAAGCGTTGCCTTCTCCGTTCTCTTGGGACACACCACAGGAAACCCAAGCTCACAGCAAAGGGCCACTACTCCGGTAGCAACTTCGTCCTTAGGGCGCCATCAACAACGTTGACTTGGTAGCTAAATAATTATAAGGATTTGTATGAGACTTTGTCTGCCTACAATAACGTTCCATTAAAATCCTTATATTTAATCAAGGGGCAGTTTCGTTGTGACTCTGAGTTTCCTGGATACGTGTGCACGTGACTTCAATGCTTCCAAGCGACGTAACAGTTCTAGACTGTTACTTGTCAAACGATATTGATTTTTTGTGCCAAAGCAGAGCAAAGCTTACAACTACAGTTGAGGATAACCGGTTTATACCGGTAAGCCCTGTATACCAGTAAGTCCTTCTTACCTGATGAATGCAAACAGATAAACAGATAATCGTACTCTGTTCATTCTTGCAGTTTACTTTGCCCTTGTAATGAATATGATGTACATTTTTTCTCCCTCCTCAATATTATTCATGTGTTTTGCAATGCTTTGGTATATAAGAGTTGTTGGCAACAACATCATCCTTTTTGAAAAGCGATTAGTTTGTTAGTTTCATTAGTTTGGTTCTGTAAAAGCTGTTAGAGCAAGTATTTAAAAGACGCAGAAAATTTATGTAAAGATATTCGGTACACTTCTTTGGCAGTTTTCGGCACCTCCCCAAATCTCCCCGAAATGTACACGATTTATGCTCAGAATTAACCCTCCAAGAGAGATCACTTGAGCTTGTCGTCATAAGAATATGGCATCGTGCCCAGCAACACTTCGGTCAATTTGTTCTTTGGTCGAAGTATCCCTTGTTGTCAAGTTATTTCTCAAGGTGGTTGAAATGTCGCGAAAGGAAACAGCTCTCGTGCGCTTCCGATTTTATTTGTCTAGATCTATTTTTGAAATTGATTTCGCTAGCGAAAAGAAGCGAAACTTATTACGGAAGGAGAGAAATAGAAGTGTTAAGGGTTAGGAATTGAGAATGCATTAGTAACGAATAACAACACATGAGTAATGGAAAGTTCTTTTATTAAGTAGTAACGTTTTCCTTGTGTAGGTTTATATTTAGACGATTTCATTAATGTTTAATTTGCTTCCAATAACTGTAGCACGTGTGCATTTGTTCCTGAATCCGATTAAGCCGATTAGTTCCACTCTATAGAAACGTTAGTCTTATTAGTGGTAGGGGAAAGAAAATTTAAGTCAGATAAAGTTGTCATTTATATAACAGATTGCAGTCGGTTACCGCTGAACATTCGACCAATAAAGGCAAAAATAGAGATACCAAAAAAACTCATCGCATGGTAACAGTTTCAATAAAGTTAAGAGGAACTTAGCGAAACTTTAGCTCTCAAGCTGACCCCGGAGAAAAAAATGAATTTGAAGTTCTCCATATTTTAGTTAAAACGGACGTTTCACGTCAGTTCAAAACAAAATACCCACGCGTTACAAGCATTTTTACGAGGTTTGACATTAATTTTCTCGAGAATGCTTTGGAATTTAACCGCGGGGTCATGCACTTATTGAAAAGAATTACAGTCAATTGTTTCAAATAGTATACAAAATGTTACAGTGCTTCGAGTAGAATTTTGGTAAATAATTTTTGCACTTATTGGCCGAGCTTTCCGGTTGCGGAATCCGTCCAATTACTTAACACGGATTAAGTAAGAACTGTACTTATATTCCTTATAGTCTACAAGCGCCACCTCGTCCCCAGGGCCCTTTCACTTCGCAATCGCGACTACCCGTGTGTCATACCTGAGTGGAGTATGGCGACCCGAAGGTCAAATGAGGCTCACTGAGTGACTCGCTTTCCCTACCTTGTGTGTCCTGGGAGCGCCAGCTGTTTAGGGACCTACTTCTAATGTTCCTCGTGGGCCTAAAAACCAAGATATAAACTTTGGGTCCAAAAATGCACAACAGAAGAGTTGTAGCGTTCAGAGTGGTGTTAATGCTAAGCGTTATGGTGGCGTAGTCTTTGTTAACACCGATCTGTACGGGAAGAAACGCCACCCAAATTATGCAAGTTGTATACATCGCGAAGCCAATATATCTCGCTTCGTTGAAGTTCGCAGGTGTTTTGCGCGTTCTGAACGCGTAAATCGTACAAAAAATGATAATTAAAACGTTGTACGTTAAGGCGAATACCAGATCATAATTCTGAATGTTGCATATCAGCAAAACGTCCTTGTTTGTGGGATAGGCAAGGACGGTCTCTGGGGGCCATTTTGCCAAGCCAATACCTGCAAAGGCCACGTCGATACTGACAAAAACTGCAAGTATGGCGATTTGTGAAGCCGGATTGATGAAAAGCGGTGGCTTTGTTGAGCGATTACTTTTCTCGAAGATTCTCGCGATCCGATTGGTTCTGATCAGGATAGCAGCATAACACACGCAGAACGAGAATCCCAAGCCAAACCGCTGGATGGCGCAAATGGTAGCCGAAGGCTCAGCAAGAAGGAAGAACGAAAATACGTAACAGGACAACAAGCCAAATAGGAGCGCGCAAGTGAGCTCTCTTCCTGAGGCCTTGACAAGAGGGGTCTCTTTGTTGGCGTAGAATAAGGTGCCAGTGAATATTGTGCACATGATGCCGAGGCCCGCACACACCATGACCATGATCAACCAGCTCTTGCCGATGTAACGCCGAGGAAGAGATTCACAGCCGTTAATCTCGGAGTTCGGGCGTTGGTCTTGTTTGCAAGGTTTGCAGCTTGTTTCATCTGTGGAACGAGAGCATCATTTGTATTCAGTAATAATATATTTGTAATTTCTACCTCACATCAGCTAGGAGCACATATCTTCCTTCTCGTTCATGATCATCGCACTCTTTCAAACCGCTCTGGATGAAGCTTTGCACAGATCCGTGCACCATCTCTGATTGGTTACTACTTTTGCGCGGGAAAATTCGAAACCCAGCAATAACCAATCAGAGACAATATACACATCTACGTAATTCAGCGTCACCTGTACGGATCTCAGACACGTCTCTCTCGTGAGGAAAGCGTTTACGTGCGAAGATAGACGACGCTTAAAGTCGATGTTTCCTTCATTTCGGAGCACAGACCGTCCTGTGCAGGACAGAGACGTTTGCACAACCTTTTTCTAAATTTAATCTTTATTTCAAAAAGATTTAGCGGGAGTTCTTGTGCGCCAACGTTTGAACACCCAATCAACGAAACAGTAAAAATCTCTCAATCAGTACAAAGTATGTTCCTGGTGCAAAGCGTGAAAGAGTCACTTGGCGAAAGTTCTGAATCAAGCTAAAGGCAGTAAGAAAAGGCAGTTATAATTAGCGGGAAACATGAGTCATACTAGAAACATCTTATGTACACTATTGGTCTAGAACTCCTTCAGTAAACCAATCTAAGACGAGGAGAGAACATTGATCACATTTAAAACCTAATAACGAGGCGTCGTCTTGGAGTTACGGTCTAGGGGAACGTGGACTCGGAGAACGAGATTGTGAGTTACCGGGAAGAAAAAGCCTGAGAACTAAGCTGGCGATGTACGCACGCTGGTGACGTTAGAATAGCACGGCGGGCTCAGGAATCGCGATTCTGACCGAAAGGTTCAGCAAACAAAAAAGCAAACAAAAACATGTAACAGTCATTTTACGCATCACGCATCACGCATCACACATCACGCACCACGCATCACACTACGATATAGCAAATTACCTTCTACATATTGATTCTCCTGGCATTTCTTACAAGTCCAGCAACACGATCCTTCATCGAATATTTTGTAGGATCCCGCAGCGCACGGAGAGCCGCAATGTGAAGTCGGAATCGTACCGTTTCTGCGTGCGCCGTAGAGTTTCTTCGCCTCGTACAGTTTCTCGTTCCACGAAGCGACCTTTGTGTATTTCCCGCCCTCCAGACGATAAATGTCGTATCGACCCGGGCCATTGCCGTTCTGATCGAAAATCACCGGGCCAGTTACACCGGTGAAAGTCACGTTAAAGAGAAGATCTCGTAGTATTTTGCCCTGGAAGTTTTCCTTCATTTTGGAGCACAGGCCATCCTGTGCAGGACAGAGACGTTTGTGCATTTTGTCTAGCCCGTGCGCAAAAGCGTAAACTGCATCAATAACAAAAGGGACTGTATCATCGATACGTACGTCCCGTCTCAGAGCTTTGTCTTTAGGGCATGTACTTTTGTTTATCTCCAAGCTGCAGCCAAATTGCTTCTCCCAAAACTCCTTAAACCAGGGATTTACCTTGCTGCGGTTATCAGGTTTTAGAGAAATGAAATGCGTTTTGAACGCAGGAAACCGGGCCTGGGACAAACTAATAGTTATTGCGCCTTCTGCATATTTCTCCAGGCCCTCAATCGGTTTCTTTCTGGTACCCCAATAGTCGCTTGCCACCCATGTGAATTGCCCGGCCGCTTTTTTCCTCTGCGCACCTTGGAGAAGTCTTCTCGCGTCAATGTCTGTACAAAACAAGATCACTCCATGGACATTTTGCTGTTTAAGAAACTCCGCGATGATCAGATTAATCTGCTCCTCGCTCGAGCCTGCCTCTATCTTAGCGGACGCCGCGATACAAATGTTCGCAGTTTTTGCACCAGCAGCAAACTCCCGGATGCCCCGTTCGCCATAAATCCCTTCGGAATAGACAGTGAATACGGAAGTCCACTTTAATGCGCGCACAACATCGACCATCGCACGGGCCTGGTAATTATCCGGGGGGACCGTACGTACGAAAAAGTCGTATTTTGATTTATCGCTGAGGTCAGGAGTGGTAGAAGCGTAGCTAATTTGTGGCAAATTGAATAATCTTAAAAGGTTCGCGACTTGAATAGAAACGGCACTTGAAGCAGCACCGACAACCCCGACTAATTTGTTTTCCTTTGACGCGCTATCACAACTTTTACGAATGGCCTCATTTTCCAGCGACTTCATGACAAACTCGAGCGATTCTTCCAAAGCCCTGGTGTACCATCCACATGTATCGTAAGCTGACATTCCAAGCGTGATATTCGATAGAAGATTGGGATTTTTGTTGATCTGATCGACGGCGAAGATCATGGCTTCTAATCGGTGAATTCCTCTCTCAACGTTAAGACTTCCGCATTTCGGAGGGCCGTGTTCCGTGACGTTTACATTGTGAATTGGAAACAATCCACCAAGAACTATATCTGCCTCCACTCCAAGCGGAAATTTGGCATGTCCGAACGTACGCTCGCTTTCAGATCCACCACTGATGGTGGGGTAACTCGAAGAAGAGGCAACTATTTGTCCGAAACACAGGCTCGATAGAGACGATAGAAAGAGAGCAAAGTTTACGATTACTCCACGGAAGATGTTACTTTGACACTGGCGCGAAGGAAACCCTTTGAAGTTCGGAAGCATGGCAGTGATGTCACGTCAAATCAGATAGTTCTTGCTAAGTTTTAACGAAGTGGTCGCTGATTCTTTTGAAGGGCGAGTAAATACTGTTGTGTTTGGACGCAAAACCAAAAACACCTGAAACAAAACAAACAATGCTATCGTTTAAAACTAAGGTCTACAGTCAAGACGTCATTAAAAGGTGCAGAAAAATATTACATATAAGAGTTAAAATAACAAAAAACTTGGCAGAGTTTACAGAGTTTACCAGGGTCAACAAAGTAAGCGCGATACAAAAACCCGGGAAAAAGTTGTAAATCATGTATAATTTGCGCAATAAAATACCAAACTTTTGCCACTTTACAAATTTCAAAATAAAAATAACATTCCATACAAAAACCCACATTATCACTGTCTTCATTTCAATCCTAATCCTTTTCTATTATGATAAATCAAATTCATCTCATACGCTCGACAAGAATTGACTTATTTTGCCATTGATGGCGAATCGTATTTAAGTGAAATTATAGTCATTGAAAAGTACTTCGATTAAAAGTCGCGGGAAATCACGTTTTTCTGCAATTAAACACACAAATACAAAACTTTTACAAATCATTGAGTATTGTTATAAAAATTACCTTCTGTTTTGCTTTGTTGACTTAGTTGTCCTGTGTTCGTTTATAAATTATGCTATTTCTCTTAAACTTTCCGCTTATGAGTAAAAGTTTTCAGTATATTTCGAAATCGCTGTCATTCTCCCCCGAGCCGGAAGAAACTAAAAACACCGTTCGTCACTGCTAATTTAAATCGATACTCAATGAAATCAGAGCTCGTTGATCTCGAGTTGACCCAATTCAACGAAATGCGAAGGTTGTGCTCTACGATGATGGCGCGCGCTGAGACAAAAAAGGCTGCTTTAATACTTACACGGGTACTTACATTTTCAGCCCTGATCGCTAAAACCTTCCAAGCCAAATAGCCAGAGGGGTGTAAAACGGTTAGCGAACCTTTATAAAGTACAGTCAATTCTGCCTTCGCTTAGCAATTGTCCTTTGTGATTTGACGAGGGTAATCTTGCATGCGAACAATAAAAGACCATTTTAGTTTACCTAAGTCGTCGCCTTCTCGATAAACATTCTCGATTGCAATTAATTGTAGGCCGCCCGTCCTGCAAAAGTGCAAAATAGCGCTGACTTGGGTTCTTGGTTAAAAATGATGTGCCGGCAGAAAGGCTCGCTCAGCTAGCTGGACTTGCGTCAAATGCAAACTTGTTTACAAGTGATGTAAATTTTGCGGTACATTCGACACGGATCAAAGTTCAGGCATAAAAGAACAAGGAACAAAGAAATCACTGAGACGAAGAGAAAACACAAATGGCGCTTAATTTCCGCCCAGGATATGGAATATTTAATGATTAACACGTTGTTTGTCGAGTAGAAAAAATGCGAGTTTGTCTGCTACTTCGATGATTGATCGCTGCTCTTTAATGTTTACTTGGCTTTTACGAGAGCAGTCATAATGAAAACTTTTCAATTGGCGGTAATCAAATACACGGGCACGATATTGGGTTGTAACAAAAATAGAGCCTACAACTGAAAATGGCCTAAAAATACTTACAACATTTTAAGAATTTAAAAATTGCATTTTAAAGTTAATTTTATCTTGATCATGGGGTGCAGCCAATGTTTTCTTAGGTCTCTCTTAAACTCCAGTTTACAATTCTCAAATGTTACGTGAGGTCCCCCGTTTCAAATAACAAGGAAGTTGTTTTCGCCAGAGAACTATTTTTGGTCATGCTTTCATGTACTTAAGATTCTTTTTTTACACTGAAAGCGTCGGTGAATATTTGTGGTATCATTAATTGTTCGTGCGGGTTTTCATTGTTCAAAGATTGCAAGGAATTTATTTTATAAATTTGTTTGTGTATATAATTTTCGAAGTATACAAAGCTTTTTCAGCTAGAGAAGTGAGAAACGACAGTTTGAATTTATGTTAAGCGCTATGAAATAGGGTATAACAGAGGACTTTACAGCTATGTATAACTTATTCTAGTGTTGTCAAGGTTCAAAGCGATAACTAAATTTACGGTCGAAGAAAAGAGCTGAAAAAGTTCGGCCATTTTTGAAAGGGGAGCGACGCCCATATAAAAAATCTCTACCTCTTCCTGTTCTATTTGTTTTAGCTGAGAATTGCAGCTTTCAGAGCAAGAACTGACAAGCACACACCGGCCGCGTTAGCTTCCAACGAATAATGGTCATAAATATTTCACATTCAAAAGAGTTGAGTCGTGCCAAATTTCCGCTTTCTATTTAAGTGGATTAGTGAAAAATCCACTTGAACATAAAATTAAAATGAATTTAAGCATCAGATTTTAAATAATTTCAAGAGCGATTTGTAATCAGTATAAAATGTTGCTGATTCTTTGATCTCTTTTATAAGTTTTTCGGCTAACTGACCAACAACTTCCATTAACTCGCGAATCTCTTGATCAGTTCAGTTTGTCCATCGGTTTCAGAAATATCCTGAACTGAATGTATAAAGACAGTGTTCAGTTACAAAGAAAGATATAGATAATTCGCCGTTGTTGTTCACGTGCTCGAAAGAAGAGAAATTGGTCATTTTACACAGTTGTTCTTTTGCAGAGAACAGCTAAGAAATGTACTAACCGTTTTCTGGACATGCGTTAAGGCGGTGGCAAACGAGGACACAATGTTGCGGACACATTGTTGCGGACACAAATGTTTCCCCGTTTGCCCGCGCGCGCAACATTTGTTGCGGACACAAAATTTGAGTCCGAGACCCAAAAATGTTTCTGATTTCTTTCAGAAACATTTTGTGTCCCCAACAAATGTTTCCCAGTTTGCGCAGCATAGAAACAATCGTGAGCAACAATGTGTCCGCAAAATTGTTTCCTCGTTTGCCACCACCTTTATAATAGGGAGCTTAAGCAAAATACGACGGCAACGTGAACGAGAACGTCACTAAACAAAAGGCTTAATGAGAAGAACAATAGCTCTGCACGTGCGTTTTGAATCTTGGTTCATTTCTTGGCCATTCTCTGCGAAACAACAACGTGAAATGACCAAATTTTGCGTATTTTGGAGAACGCGAACGACGACGGCTAAATGTTCGTATTTCTATTTGGGGTTAAACGCTCTCTTTACATATTCAGCTGGAGCTACTTCCTGAACCAATAGATACACCGAATACATCTGGATAATCGCGAGATTCTCGAGTAAAATATAAATCTATTTTTCACTAGGCGTTGTCTGTCCTTGGCGTTGCCGTCGTCATTGCTCAAGGTCCCTATTATAACGCACGTGCAGAGCCATGCCTTGCCATGAAATATTTTGCTTCGGGACGTTGTTATTGTCGCGGTACGTGATTTTAGTCAACTTCCGCGCAGTTTGTGAAGGTTATAGTGGTTAACAGAGTCACGGAACTACATGAAAAGTCTACCTGAATGGAAAACCCTTTGCATCAGCAATTTCAAGGCTGGTAGGTTTTGTTAGGGCAAAAATCTTTCTGACACAGAACGGACAATTCAACACTGTCAGCTTTCCCGTATTTTTTGATACATTTTTGATACAAGAAAACCACAACGGCAACGGCAACGGGAACGTCGCTTAACAAAAGGTTTAATGAGTAGAACAATGGCTGTGCACGTGCGGTTTAATTCTTGGTACATTTCTTTGCCGTCCTCTGCAAACAAACAACGTGAAATGACCAAATTCTGCGTTGCCTAGAGAACGTGAACCACGACAGCGGACTTTTTAAATTTCTATTTTGAATTTATCGCTGTGTTCTAGAATCAGTTTTGAGATAATTTTGACAGTGAGAAACAAACTAATTGACTTAAGAGTATCGCGAAATTCGTGGGTAAAATATAAATTCATTTTTTAATCGACGTTGTCCTCGGCGTCGCCATCGTGGTTTCTTAAACTCCCTTCCCAAATTTACTCCCGGCATGAAAGCAATTGACCATCAAATATCTTGGCTCAAGCAACCACTTTACATGTTACAATTAAACAGGCTGTCAAAAAAGTACTTACAAGGTAATTCCACTAAGAAGTGACAATCGTTTTAGATCCTAGAATCGATTCTGCAGCGACTTAGCTTCATAAACAGCGAAGACCTTCCGGTGTCCGCATTCTTTTCGTACGTAATCGTCATTCAGTTTTATAACACATGTGGTCGCCGATATCAGACTTCTTGTCGGACCTGCGGTCTTGATATCATAATTGTTGTCAAAATATCAGCAAAAACACATTGTTTTACAAGTGCTTTTTTGAGTGGAGAATGACACACCCGACGAAACAACTACTTCGTTCCCAGGGCCTCGTTGGTCTTGCGCGTCATTGCAAAGTAGGCCAGCTTGGCGTGCATATGTGACCTGCTGTCGAGTGTTCATTGCATTTCACATAGCGATTCAGCCACGAAATACGAGTATCTATATGACTGACATGGTAGTTTATTTTGAGGCGAAGAACAAACTCGTCCGGAAAAGATTGTAGTTAAGTCAAATAGAGATATAAGAATAATTCACATGACATTTAACATCATTGGAAATCAATCAATCAATCAATCAATCAATCAATCAATCAATCAATCAATCAATCAATCATCAATCAATCAATCAATCAATCAATCAATCAACCAATCAATCAGTTAGTCAGTCAGTCAGTCAGTCAGTTAGGCAGTCAGTCAGGTAGTCAGTCAGGTAGTCAGTCAGACAGTCAGTCAGTCAATCAGTCAGACAGTCAGTCAGTCAGTCAGTCAGTCAGTCAGGCAGGCAGGCAGGCAGGCAGGCAGGCAGGCAGGCAGGCAGGCAGGCAGACAGGCAGGCAGGCAGGCAGGCAGGCAGGCAGGCAGGCAGGCAGGCAGGCAGGCAGGCAGGCAGGCAGGCAGGCAGTCAGTCACACTTTATTGTCCTGTTACTTACAAAACCCGTGGCTCTAAATCCAAGATGAATTTAGAATTTCAAGGAAAGTATTTTTTGGAAGGTTTTGACGAGGGAGGTAAACAAAACCTGGACTTCCAAAAACCCTCGGAGCAATGAAGGACAAACTCAGCCAGCATGACTCTTAGCCAGGATCGAACCCAAGCGCATTTGAAGAAGAGCTTTTCTCGCTAAGTCGACATCTTGACTCTGGCTGCTGATGATATAAAAATAGTCTTAAAATACAGGAAATCCGGATTTTCGAGTTCAGGCCAGTTAGATTTCTGTGCGTTGTAAAAACATGAATGTGCCATGCTGAGTAGATTAAAAGACAAAACCAGATGTATTGAACGAAACTGAAGCTCTGCATATTCGAGCGACCACCAGTATATAATATGTCACATAAGCGCAAGACTACTTTTGTTCTGGACAATAATTTGCGGTATTCGCGGTTATACAAAAAATCGCATGCTTTGGCTTCCATTGATTTATAGTTGGGTATTAAAATCAACCCTAGCTCGAAATATTAAAAATCTCACAAATGAATGACATTCTTTTAATTGTTGTTTGTTATGAGAATTTGGATCAACATCAGACATAGTTGACCAGTTTCTTGATTCTCATCACCTTGATAGTGCATTGGCACTGTAAGGAGAATTTAGGAAAATGCTTCGTGTTGAAAAATTGCTTCAAAGTAAGATTTAAAGTTATTAAAGAAGCTACGTCACGGCGATTTCGCGGGTTTTTGTTCTGGAAATTAGTGCTAGGCAACTTAACACATGAAACGCATATCTTTGAACATCTAAAGGAAGATACGACTTTAATTAGCAGATAGAAATCAAACAAAGGCTATGAATATTGTTTTTTTTGAAGACCCTTTTATTGAAGAGCCTTTACGCCATGCGTCTGTTTTCCACTTTTATTAATTTGGTTTCCTAATTCATCATACAGTTACTAGGTTTTGAAACTACATATCATCTATTTATCTATCAGCGGTATCCTCGCCGGGGAACCACTTTAAAAAGTCCTTCATTTTGACACTATAATTATCGTTGTGTTATCACCTTGTCACGCAAAACTGGCAAAATTCTCTGTGATATCCGTAGCAAAAACATGGGAATGAACAAAACATCCTTATTATTTTATTCCTTTAAGTTAAAGCCATGTACTTGCATAAACTTTCGAAAAATATAATGCAACTGCATTGAAGTTGTCTGTATTATTTTCAATTTTGTTTTGAGGATTGAGCGTAAACCTGTCGTGAATCAGTTAGTGGCCGAATATCGTTCAGTACACAAGTTGGTTACGTAACAAAATTATCAATTCATACGTTTACGCTATTCGTTTGAATTTGTTGGAGTGATTCCTGATAAAACGGTGACTTTTTACTACGGATACCTAGCTAGCAAAAGGTAAACAGTCTATGAAGCCAATACATGCCCAAACCGTTCAAAATAACAGAGAGTTATACGTCTTAACCGGTCTTCCAATCTCGTATATATATATATCTACAACAACAACTTGCCTGGCTCTTCTGAACTGAATCCTGTATTTACGAGTTTGTCCAAGTCCGCTTCAAGGTCACGAGTGAGCTTCTTCAGTACAGCTAGCATGTATCGACTTGATGCTCAACGAACAGAATGAAAGGTTTTTCAAAACAGCAGCGCTAAATAGCTCTACGCAAAACTTTTGTTGTAAGACACGTGTTAGAAACAGCAGAGTTGTTGCGTTTTCGAGCGCTATTCAGCGTCCGTTTTGGACCCGGAAACCGCAATTTTTTGGCTGCGACGTGATGTGTTATTCTGTACGCGAAACCTCGTCCTTCGGTGAGCCAGTGTCAAGAGCACAACATTATATTTGGGAAGAAGTTAAGCGCTGCCCAGTTGTATGCTTTCTTCAGTGCCAAATTATTATACTCTTGTTATTGTGCATTAGTATATGATATAGAATTTTGCCTAAACGCTTGACGGAGATTCAAAAGTACATTAAAACAAAATAAGAATTACTGAACAAGGAAAATAGGGGCCGCGAAAACAGATTTACTTACCTGAAGCACGCACGCAAAACTGCTGTTGATAACAGACCAGCGCGATAAAGTGAGTCGCGAAAACAATTCTGACCTTCCTGACCCAAAACAAATTCCAGAGTGTTGTTAAATGATGTGAGCCTCTGTTAAAGAAAAAAGTTTTTAAACAACTAACTATCAAGAAAGTCAGGGTAAACATGTTTGTTTCTTGCTTCAAAGAATACCGCACAATGGAGAGTCATTATGGCTTTGTTTGAGTGACCGAATTATTTCGCGGTTTGAGACCGGAAAACCTTAGTTCGAAACATGTCTTTGGCAACGTTACGCTTTCTCGAGCTTTCCTAAACTGAGCATTGGTCGCGAGCCCATGCAATGTGAAATCGTTTCTGCATCGAAACCTTATTCGAAACTGTTTGAAATCGACTTCCGAAAACGTAGGAATTCTATTTCCTGTTGAGATGATTTACCAGGCGTTTTGAGCAAATGACTCAATTGGCGGACAGCATTGTTGAAAACCAGCCAAGTAACGCTCGAGCCACTTCTATAAATATTGATAACATCAATGCCAGATAAACATTATGGAAAATGCAAAAATAAATTTTTAGTTTGCAAATCGCTAGACGTAAACCTTTTGATAGCCAGAATGGCTGCCATTTTGGCTTGCAGTTTTGAGGCAATAAAGTATATTCTGTATAGTCTGTGGACTGGTGTGATTTTTGCCTACAACTCAAACACCGCATTGAATCGATTGATAACATGACTGGTTTAACTTGCTCGTCAGCCAATCAAAATAAACACGCGGGGTTATCTCAACCAATGAGGAGCGAAATTCAAATCATTCCTGGCTTACACACAAATTTTTCCCGCGCTTGACGTCGGTTGCATCATTAGCCTTCGAATTCTGATTGGTTCATCGGGTTCTTGCGTCTGTGATCGGTCAGAGTGCGTTTGACCAAACATCCCGGAATTTTTGGTAGGAAAGCAGATCATGGAACAGCAATTTTCCGACAAATCCGTTCGGAAATTGTTAATTTAAGGCAATCCTGCTCCATGCCGGTTGGTACGAGCCGTCGACGGAAAATTCTATACCCAACGATTGGTTTATTTCTCCCGTTTCCGGTCACCCATCAAGGAAATGCAATGACCGGAAACCGAATCAGAAATGGTAAGCGCCATTCCTTTCGGTCGGTTTGCTGATTTTGGAAATAAAACAATTCTTATTATTCATAGCTCATTCCAGCTGGTCTAGATCTATTCCGTCACTTGGTTTTCGATTCAGACGCTTAAAAGTTTTGTCCACTGACCTTTATATTATACATGGTGTTCTTTACTTGCCCCGGAAATTTTTTTGACCTTTTCAAGACGCAACTTCTCTGCTATTCTAGACTGGGAAGTTGTGTTTAAAGTGAAATATTGCACTAACGAATGTTTCTTTTTCTAGCCTATTTTTGGTTCTATATTTTAAATTTAGTATTTATTTTTTTCTGATCTGTGACAAGCAGTTGTTATTAATGCATTATAAAGGAAAATATTCCTTATTTCTTTACGATTTTAAGTCAATATGTATTCAATATTCCTTAACGATATTTAACCAGTATTCAATATCCATTATTCTACTTTAATATCCCAGGAATTAATTCCCTCTTCGCTCCAGGTTTAGTCAGATATTGTGCGAAAAAGAAAATTGTCGTCAGTTTTTAATGTGCATCTGCCCTGCGATTGATTACATCTAGATCCGCCTTATTTTTAATAAGGCGGATCTGCGGCTACCCTGGGGCTGTTGCAGGTCGTAACAAATAAAATGTTTTGACGGACTTACTGAAATTGCCGAGGATGCCCACATCTGTACTGAACTAATTCACATTTTGGCTAGAATCCTAGAATCTTGGCCAACTTAGCAGCTAGTTTAACAGAATTAAGAAATGAAGCTAACGAGATTATAAACTTTTGCATATTGACTCGATGTTCAGAATTAATAAATGGATTCTGAGGCCAGAATTAACTATATATAGCATTTCAACACGGGGCTGTTTGGGTTTGACTTGATCTACACACGAGTAAAAACTTCGAGTTTGAAGTCACAAAAATGAAAGGAATTAATCAGAGTATACACTAGCCAGTTAAACCTACCGAAAATGGCAAGATTCTCTTCAAGTTTTCCTTCATGAGAGCTTGATCCTTCGAGACAGCGCCGTCTATTAAGCTCGTGTGACGTTCGTCATAGGCGGTGTCTAAAACCGCCTTCGCCTTCCGTGTTTGCTGTTACGATGCCCACAACTTTCATTAGGTTTTTTATTTACGAAGTCATCAGTAAACGGTTTGTTTTAGCTGTCAGCGTAGGCCGTCCGTCTGATCGCCTTAAAATTAGAAGCGAAAGGGAATACATTACATTCTGCGTTGCATTGAAAAGTGATTTAAACTCGGCGCCCCAATTCTCGCTGTTTTTGACGATTTTCCGTTCAAATAAAACTTGGATAATTGTCTTAAAAGTAAACTTTTAGATTTTCTTTTAGAAGACTTTGATATCTTTAAAAAACGAGAGAACTTATGAAGGAAGTCGATGAATGTCATCGGCTCATACATGAATTTTTTAAGACCCTGCAGATGTCATATTGATTAGCTGGAAGTTTCGTGTTATGTTCGGGCTGTGAGCACAAAATTGTTTATGTTAATTTAAATGGCTTCCATATTAATACTCTGTGTAAGCAACTCAAAATAAAAAAAATAAAACGAGAAATAATTTGGTCGGTCTGCGCTAACCTGAAACTTAATAATTTGACTCTCCGAGAATGAATATCGACGTCTTTTCAATATTCGATTTTATAAAGCTGTTCAAAAATGCCTTAAACGTTAAATTCAAAAACGCTCAAAGCAGGTACAGTGAAAAATAAAATGCTAAGCATTAATTAAAACTGGTTTAGATCCCATGAAATTCCCAACAACTAACGATAGCCTGATTAAATTTCCACTTTTATTTAACTGCAACCTTGTGAAACGTGAATTTCCCGGGAATTGATCAAAATTTCCAGTTTTATTTAAGGGCGATCTAGACTTAGTGAAATGTGAAACCCAGGAACTTATGATTGATTGATTAAATTTCCACTGTTATTTATATTTTAACTGAGTGCGACCTAGTGATAAGAAAAAATAAATACAAAAGGAGAACATTATGAGTGTTTTGAATCTCCGGTTTCGTTCAGAAAGTTGATTTAGTTTAAGCAATGTGATTTTACTATGGTCTAAAATTGAAGTTTCCTTAATCTAGACAGACAAAGCCTTTTTTATTGACATTTTCATGTCGAAGCGATTATCAATTGTAAAGAGGAAGCGTTAAATTTTCATATCAAAGAGAACGCGCTCGAGGAATAAAAATTAAAATTGAAGATGTCACGAATGCAAGAATTTTTCAGGTGGGGATTAAGATCCTGAAAAGGAAATACTCTTTCCTAATATCCAAGAACGATAAGTAAACTATCTGGACTGGACTACTGAAACATGGATGACAGAACGCACTCAGTCACATACAATACGAACTTTCGTTTACGGTACTTTGCGAAACGAAACGAAACGAAACGAAACGAAACGGTACTTTGCGAAACGGTACTTTGCGAAATGGTACTTTGCGAAACGGTACTTTGCGAAATGGTAATTTGCAGAGACGATGAGAGACGATGTGGAGTCGAGACTATTTCAAGTTCACATAAGAAACAAACACTTCACGCGCGGCCATTATTTTCGCCGTAGTTTTCCGCTACTGGCTATCGGCTTTACTCCGCTATGCTTAAGTTATTGGGTCCGAGTTCGGTACGAGGTCCGCATTTAATTTTATGAGCTAGGCGGAAAGGCAAAACAGGTATAAGTCGACCCAGGTTTGCGTGACGGATAAATGTGATGCCTGACAGGAATGAAGAGTCTTCTCTAATTTAAGCAGGAAGTTATCCTTCCGCAGATCTCTGCATAGAATAGAACAGTCGGTGCGGCATTTTAGCTGGGAAATGTATGCGTTTTTTGTTGGCATATTTCGCGGGACTTAAATTTCCCGATTTGGCCATGACGTTTCACAAGGGGTCTTCAGCAATTTTCAGAAAAATTGTCAAAAAATTAACATAAATAAAACTAGCTGACAACTCCTGAGTTGAACGATTGTTCTACAAGATTTGCGTTATCTTGTAGCGTGACATACGATATACGATACAAGGTCAAACGCTGTTACACCGGCCCTTTTGTTTTAAAAGAATGTAAAGATTTCTGTTTACTAAATCTAATTGAACTCATCAAGTACAATTTGTCTCTTTTGTTTATACTTTGAATTAGTCCTTCCTAACTGCCCGGGAGTATTTTACTTTGAGTTTTACGCGGCGATTTCTTGTACATGTTGACTTGATTTCTACTGACTTTAGTCCTGTATTCTATTGAGCTCGCTTGAAAGGTCTCTCCTGTTTCAAGTCCCAGGCGCTTTTTTAGACCCAATACTATGACTCTTTTTTGCCCCAAAGTTTTACTCCCGCGTTTTACTTTAGTTAAAAAAAAAAGCGAAACATATTGATCTACAATGCATAATGGGGAGTTTAATTGTGGAATTATGCAATTAAACTAATATAAACTTTTGCTATCACGTCACTAAAGCATATTTCTAGAAGTGTTTATAACAAATTTGAAATTCTTTGCAAAGATTATACGCATTTTCGAGTGGTCTGCGTTTGGTTTTCCAGGTGTCTGTTTGAGAGATCTGTGTTAGAAAAGACTCTTCATTTCCTGTCAGGCATCACATTTATCCGTCACGCAAACCTGGGTCGACTTATACCTGTTTTGCAATCAATGTTTATTTGCCCCATTCAATATAGTTAGGTAAGTCCCCCAGATTTTTGTTTAAAATTGAAAATTCTAGACGTGTGCTCATGACCTCGCCCCTCTCATTTTCCTAGTCCGCGTTTAAAAGTCCAGTCCGGGTCATAGAACTTCCTTACGGTTTTGCTGTCTTCTACAAAACATGGTACGCGAATCAATAAAAAAGTGAAAATCTCCTCAATTTAATACAGAAGGAAACCATTTTTTTTTTGAAAGAAAAAAATCGACCAGTTTGGAGGGTTTCTTCTGTAATGTTGCATTCTAGGTAAAAATTGGGTAAGATAATACCAACCAAAACAAATTATATGCCATACATTGGCAAACACAACTCATCTTCACTCACTATTTCCTATCCACCAGGTTTACATTTTAATACTTGAATCGTCAATGGCAAATGTTTTGTTTGCACAAAATGATAAATTAGTGAAAGAAACTTCGCTTAAATTCCCGCCTCAGGAGACAAAACGAAATTATTATACCTTTTGAAATCGTGCCATTAAGTATGATCCAATTTTAGACCAGACTGCTGTACAAACAGTATCGAATATCAGAATAACTACAAGCCAACAATTAAAAATGATTTTAGCTAAAAAAATACACATAATATCCTCTTTGCTCGCGAAATATACTGATATAGGCCTACCAATTTATTTGATTTTCAAGACGCTGTATCACAGTTAAAAACATCACTTAAAAGATGTCATTTTACTGAAAAAATATATATGGCCACATGTGGAGCCTCCCTGTACAAAAATGTTTTAAAGTACCCCCTCCCCCCACCCTCATCCCTCTCGCTGTATACGCTGCTGTTCGTCATGCCTACGGTCCAAGGGACAGCGGTTTGCGCAATCATGTATCCTTTACATCAAAATACCTTCTTGAATCAAGAGTGCCTGATTGCTCTGTATTTAATTCTAAACATTATTAAAGGAGTTGCATCACGGGGATTTCGCGGAGTTTTGGTCTAAACTATTCTGAAATTAGTGATAGGCAACTTAACCCATGAAAAACAATACCTTTGCACATCTAAAGGTAGTAATTAAAAACTAGCAATGGTCTACTGCAGTTCCTGAGTTTTGATTGGTTAACAGGCAATGGTATATGAGCTCATACACCAATGACCACAAATATCGTAGCCGATATGCGTCAACGAAAACAGCTGGGAGCTCAAGTATTGCTATTCTTTTCGGCGTTTTTAATAAAAAAAAAATTATTCCACTCGCGCTTGCTGGATATGAGATAGTTATAGTCAACTCGTATCCAACGCACGCTCGTGGAATAATTGTTAAATACACCCTCAATTTGCGGAAAAATCAAACCACGGCTATAAATATCGATTGTTTGAAGACGCGAAGTAACAACTTGA
Organism: Meandrina meandrites; assembly: GCA_963693305.1. Lineage (NCBI taxonomy): Eukaryota > Metazoa > Cnidaria > Anthozoa > Scleractinia > Meandrinidae > Meandrina > Meandrina meandrites. The sequence continues at coordinate 2,923,859 of OY855911.1, forward strand.
AAAGTTTAGCCTCAATTTTTCAAGTTGTAATCCATTTCCATCCTAGTCACCCGAAGCCAAAGACGCTTGCTACAAGTTTCGGTGCTCTAATATAGTAATGTTAATAAGAATGGGCCATTATTTAAGGTTTCCAACAACGTTAACAACAACAACAACAACAATAACAATCATTTTATTTTGCCAAAAATTAATAGAAAAGAAACTGAAAAAGCATGAAATAAGTTAACTAAAATAGGGAAAAAAACTACTCAGAATAGAAATAAACTAAACGAGCTGAGTAGTTAAAAAATAGTGATGGAACCAAAATCTGTTTATATAAGTTTAATAAGAAGGAAAAGAAAATAACCAGATCCAGGAATTTAACCCTTAATATGCTAAGTCCGGATTATTCCGGGATTTAGAGGAATGTCCATTCAACCACTTGTGACGTCACGAATTTGCACGTCAGCAGATTCTTGGGATATGCCACTAATACCGGTTGAATAGATCTTTCCACAGGACTGTCCATTTTGACGATTGACTGCAATCTGACAGCTAAAAAACGTGATCAGTTTTTGGTGCAAAATTGGTGGTAAAACGGGCCAATATACCTGCATTTGATCATGGTCTCCTTTCCACAACTTTTCATTGCTAAAGATCGAAACTTTTCAGGTCAAAAGAAAGGATGTACAGTGTAGAAGGTAGAGAGAATAAGAAAGCAGAGAAAAACGAAAAGCAACGCAGCGAGGAAAAAAATCGGAACTGTTCGGCAAAAAAAGCCCGAATTTTGGCTTATGCGCATGCGCCAAAGTAAACTATTGTACATTTTTACATCGAATCTTCCTCAAAAACTTACTGCAGCTTAAGAAAATGCATTTCTGGCAAAGTTTGGAGAAATTTAGCACCGTAGCGCCAAAAAAATCAATTTAACGGTTAAAAAAACGTGTTTTTTGCAGTAAATTTAGTATATTAAGGGTTAATTACGCCTAACTGTGAAAATAAAGAGATGAAGTGTGTATCTTATTTAGAATATGTAATTATTCGTGCTGCCTTTTTTTGCAAATTACAATAGGTTTAAGAGTTGTGGAGTAGGTGTTACCCCAAACAGTAAAGCCATAGGTAAGGGAGGGATACACTACGACACAAGTATATAATTTTTGGCTGCTAAAATCCATGACAAAGCCCCTTCAATTTAAAACACAACGTCTAGTTTGATCAGTCTATATTCACGGAATTCAGTTCGTACCAAGGGAGCGAAAACAACATTACAGTTAATTGTAAATTTCGGACAAAACCTCCAAGTATCTAGCGTCAACAACAGTGCAACGTTTTGTAAAACGGTTTGGTATTCCCAAAAGTAAAAGTTCTTAACAAGCAAAGATAAAGTAAAATGCAGTTTATTGCACGAGGTAGAACTGACTAAGCGCCAAGAAAAAAATACGAAACTAAACGTAAAAATGGCTCTTATAACCTCTGGAGGAGTTAAAACTACTACCCAGTTTAAACGCCTGCAACGAAATGACAGGTTTCCTCGGGCAGTTTTAGTCTGTCAATGCAGGACGAGAAGTCCCAGTGATTGCGGAGAACAATCCTCCAACGACAGACCCAATTTTACAAACAACGGACTTGAAACCATCCCACATATAGCGAAGGAAAGGTTTACGGACACAACGGCCATATATCTGACCATCTTCTTCTTCTGCGAAGTAAAACTCCCAATCACCATCTCCCGCCTGAATGAGGAACTCTTGCCCAGGCTGTGACAGAATAAAGGCTGCATTTCGCATGTCGCCGCCATCGTTTTGAGCATCTGGTACGAAAGAGATGGCTGCACGCAAAAACCGCAGAGTTGTGTACCCTGTGGCATCTAGGTAGGGGTGCTGGCCTTCGTTACCGCATCTTCTTATAAGTTCTCTTCCTAGAACTACAGGTGTGATTTCGTCTACGTAGATTCTTACGTTACGTCGATAATACTGAAAGAGAAGAAGGAATTATGAATAAATGTTTGAAACATTACCATTAATTAGCGAAAAGTATAATGCCATAGAAAGGAACGTTTCAGGTCTTTCAGTGGTCCGCTTGACTCTCGAATCTCGTCTACTGTGGGGGTGGAGGGGTTGGCCGCAGCCCTATGCACTAATTTGTTTTTAATAAAATCTTGCTTCATGCACAATTTGCTATTGAATTAATTAAAAACAGTGCTACTCCGGTACTTTTGTTTTAAATACATAGCTTGTTTAATACTTTCCATTTATTTTATGACATAAAAAGTATGTAGCAATTTACAGGTGTATAGTGAAAATTCGTGTAATTTTTATACCTGTCAGGCCTGTAGGAATGAATTATGAGGGGACCCATGCAAACGTTAACACTGATTGTCACGGTCTTAAAATCGGCAGGGGTAATTTTCCGAACGCCAAAACAGCTCCAACGATTTTTTTTTAAACTTTCACAACACGTGTTTGATAACACAAACAAATTAATTCCAAAGTTTTATTAACATTGATTTATTGGAACACGTTCAAATTCATCGATAAAGAAGGCGTACATTTGAACCGACGAAAAAGTTGCGTTACAAATTTACCGTTTACATAATTATGCTAAAATATTCAAATCAATGGGTATTGCATTCCTCCGAGAGGACCGAGAGAAATGCATTTTTGAAACAAAAGAAAATAAAAAAGAAATTTGCATGAAAGTAGGTACGAAAATGCATTTTTCATTGGCTTGTGGACAGTGTAGATTATTTTAAAGTTGAAAGTAGAAAGTTACGCTCATTTTGAATAGTATATTCTCGATATGAAAATTGTAAACCGGACGAGTGATTCGCGTTTTGTACTCGGCCGACAGTTTTGACTCTCGCCTCGGCGAGCGGCCGAGCGCTTATTTCCAACCCTGTTGAAATTAAAGTTTAAAAGTTGGCTGTTCCTCAAAACCCTGCGAATAATGTTGCAAAGATGAACAAATAATAGGTTCTATACAGAAACTATTGACATACCCGAGCCATCCTTCCTCGGCCCAAGAAGCCCGACGACGTCGGTGGCCTTTGTCGCGGTTGACTGTAATTATTTCCCATCTCCGAGAAAGCTTAGTACGATTAAACTGGCAAGGGAAAAACGTTTTATCTATCAGTGAGAGTACGCGCGATGTGTTCCAACCTCGTCCTTACGGTTCCGAGCATTGAATGGTCTCTTCACTTTCGGTCACCAATTTTAATATATCTTATGGTAATTGAAGTGTTTTTTCTTTGGGGTTTTTCCCTGAATTCTCTTGGCCAATCGATCAACAATGTGTACTTTCAATTCAGTTGGGGGGTTTTCCTAGCCCGTCCGACCCAGACGTTTCTTTTTGTGACGAGCCAAAAGAATCTCTGCGTAGGAGGCTAGGGTTTTTTCCCTAACTTTTATTTCCCAGATAAGGGGATCCTTGAAGAATCAATCGGTACATTTCGAATTTGTTTCAACTGAAATTCACCCGATGACAACTCATAGTTGAAGGAACATGCAAAATTAGTTCAAAATCTGCTTCAAAGTTGCGCGTTGTCTGCTTCTGTTATGAATTAATCTCCCAGAAACAAATAATCTAATTGACTCGAAACTGAAAGTATCGATTATTTTCACTTTCGCACCTAACACGTGGACGCCCCCCATCGATTGGCTAGTTGAGACTTGACAGCAACAGCTGTTTATACCTCGAATTCTTTTTATTTGCAGGCCAAGCTTTGGGCATTTTGTTTTTATAATTTAAGAACGTCTTTCTGTGGAAGAAATGTAGCTATAATCATAGTTTCAATCATAGTTCGACTTAATTCTGTCTCAAAAGCATTGCTTCAATTGTTGCACCCTCTACGCGCTGGGAAAAAACCCATGCTATGTAGTCTATGTGGGAATTATCCCACCGCCTCCGCCTCAAAGGCCACGGTCAGTACAAAATGCAGACTGCAGACGGGGTACAAGATGCAGAATATGCAGACTGCAGACTAGCTGCAAAACGCAGGCTGAGAACAGAAACTGTTTTCTCGGATAAATACGTAGCCTGCGAACGCAGACGTATTATACGTCTGCGTTCGCAGGCTATTTTTGAACTTACCTCTTGCCACGCAATAGCCTTTTTCGAGGTCGTTCTTTGCCCATTTCTTGAAATATCCTTTTATAACGACTTGTCAAGAATAAATTCGTTCTTAGAAAAAAACAAACATGTTTTTACAGTGTAAAGGCTTCATAGTCTTCTGCCTTCCAGCACGAGTTTACAATATTTAAAATAAGGTCCGTTTTCTCGAAGTGTGAATACGTTCATGGTTGATTATTATTAATCTAGTAGTAATCAGCGATTAGGGGAGTGCGTTCGACCTAAGATGGAGAGTCAGGTAGTAGCAAAGGAGCAAGGTTCTTGGCAAACTATGCCATTTAATATGCCTCAAATGGAGCGATGAGGATGAGTGAGAGAGGAATCTCATCACACAACATTTTGGAGGAAAGATTGCGTGACGAGCCAAAAGAACATCTCTCTGCAAAATAAACTGGAATTTGTCGCATCAAGAAATGGCTTGTGTTGTTTTCGAAGGGGTTCAATAAACTGTGAAAAAATTGTGACACTGTAGCAGTTCTTGATATGTTAAAGCAGAATTTTTCTTTGCTTGCAAGCTATGTTATCGTAAATTGGGTGTTACAGAAGAAGCCATTCAACCGGACGGAAACATGATCTGTCATCATAGCAGTGATTGTTTGCCAAACAAAAAGAACGTCAAATAATGAATGGAACGGCAAATTTTCATTGATGTCAGAATATTGTACAACAACGTGAATAGAAGTCAATCCTAGCACTTCATGTGAGATTCACAAAGCAGAAACGTACAAAGTCATAAATGAATGGGCAATTTGCATTCATTTCTTTTACACTAAAATTCATATGGAATAGAAATGAATTATCATGTACACGACAAATAATTATTTATTTCACTTTAGTTGTTTAATATCTTTTGGTACTACACAACTTCTAAAACTCCACAGACTTCTACAAATACTTTCACTTCAATTTGAAAATAGATCGAGGCACAGCACATCAACTTTTCGTGCATAGTCAATACACTCATAATATTCAATAATGATTTCCTCATAAAAATGCCTAAACATTCTGCGAATAACTATAGAATACAAATTCAAAGAAGCGATAAAACAATTTTGATCCTTATTCTACTCACTCGTTTTACATGAAATGCTAACGATTTGCAATTTTAGCTAGTTTTGTGAATCGTTTTGCATGCAAACCCGCTGGTTTACCTTGCCTATAAAACAACGAATCGAGTTACTCGATTTCCACTCCTTTAACGACGTTTGGTGGCTGATTAAAACTCTTCTACCTTGGATGTAAACCCTCCAAACAGCAGCGATAACAGACCACTAACACAGCACAATTTTGTCGAGAGAAATCACTCCAAACAGCAAAACAGAAGCACATGGCATGGACATGACGTCATTCGCCCCTGAAAAATTTTCTGGGGGGGCCAAATTGACAACGTTGTATAGTCCATAACAGCCTGATAACAGCCTGCGTAGCTGGCGGGATTTTCGCGAGCGAGTGTTTTTTGGCGGCCTCATGTTTTGGTCTTGGCCGCCAAGCAGTGAGGGGCTTGGTGAGGAGTCGAGTTGAGATCCCGCCTGTCGGAATGCGTGGGTTTTTTTAAATTATGCGTTCACCTTTCGGATTGGTTTAGAGCTGTGAAACTTCAATCAAATTTTAATCGATATCTCTTAACCATCCCATGGGAAACCTTCTGTGTTTTACGTGCAGATGGCAAAATGGAGAATGCGTAGGAAAGGAAGGCAAAGAGAAAGCTATGTATTCACTAAATGTCCCGGCAGCGAAAGCAGGAAAACATGCTAAAGGAAAAACAGACGTGATTTAGTTGCTTTCAGGAAATGCTGTTTTGGCAGTACGCAAGGGAGGTAAAATCCAACCGTCAAGCTTAAGAGACAAACCGCCCGATCAGATTAATGCAAGCCGAGTATAACCTTTACAACACAAATCATGTTTCTCTAAAACCAACTTTAAGCTTTCGCGAATCATCAACAGTCTCTTACGAAGCAAGATAAATATGTCTTCCGTGATAAGATCATTACATCGGTGCATCTTGCAACAGTGTTATAAAATAAAGGGAAAGCGTAGCGGCCGCGATCGACCTCGGACGTCTGAGAATCAGCCGGCTAGGACCGGCATCACAAATATTAAATGCGAGTTATCAACAATTTCACGGAATATATCAGATCTTGTCCTTCCAGAGCTAAAGTATACCTTGCAAATAACAATGAGCTAATGCAAAACAAACCGCAAGAGCGAAACATGTGTTACATTACAGAGCCAGAGGTGTCAAACTTTGCAAACAGGAAACCGTGCTAGGCAGGCTCTATTCTACTAATACTGCCTCCGAATAATGCAACACATCTATTTAATAGTCTCCTTCAGATTAGCATATGTCACTTACATATGTCATTTACAACTCCTTCTTTGGGTTTAGGGCCCCGTTTTGGAGGCTATTTTGGCGTAATGTCCTTTGCGTTATTATCCTTTCGCCATCAAGAATTTGTTTACGAGTGTCAATTTAATGCCCTTTCACGCGATTCGTATTACACCTCACTCTCTGATTGGCTTATTTAATTTGAAATCAAAGGCGATAAAAGTGGGCGGATAGCAAAACCGCTAAGGCCCGTTCCAAACGCCGCTCCACTCATGTGCCGAACCTAACTGGTGAATAAAGTACGGCAGAAGAGCGGCGTTTGAATCAGTTTGGTCCGGCAGTTTTAATTAGGTTCGGCAAAAAACGTTAGGTTCGGCAGGGTCTGCCGCACTATGCGGCATTGGAGCGGCGGCTGATTCATACGGCGTTCTTCTCATGTGCCGAACCTAATGCATGAATTACTGTAATGTATTTTCGATATAACAGCGCTCATGATTGGTCTAAAGTGGAGTGGCGTGACTAGGTCTGATCAGTCATGCATGAAGCACGACGGCATAAAATTCCGGGTAAATTACTTCGCTCACCGGGCTCGCATTTTCTTTATCTTGCGTAATAGTTTGCTGATTTCGACTGCAAAAACCTTTTATCATCCTCAACGCAGACGTTCAGTCAACATTATTATTGTTAACGTCTTGTTTCCGCGAATTAAGTTCGACGCAAATACGCCGTTTGAATCAGCTGTCGCTCCAAAGTCGCTCCAAGGTCGAACCTTACTGAGTTAGGGACGGACCATTAGAAAAGTGATGGGGGGGATGGGGAAAAAAACAAAAAAAAATTCATGCAAGGCAAAATGTCCGAAAAAAAATTCATTCATGGAAAAACCCAACGAAAAAAAATTCATGCACAAGATGGGTCGCATTTTGATATTAAGCCAGAATTATAATTCTTCTCGAAGAGTGTTCCAAAATGCACCAAATCGCATTAGATCATGTCTAGATTTTCAAAATTTTCCCGGAGGACAATTCCCCCGGACCCCCCAACAGAAATGGGCTCCCAACATTTTAATACGGCAGCGGTAATTTGCCGAACGCACAATGCCAAACGCAGAACGCGGACCAAAATCACCGAAACGAGCAAAAACCAACCGGAGTACTATCCAGGCTAACCGGTCTAACCGGAGTCATTTTCTCTTGCCGGAGTGTATCTTGCACTCAGGTTAGTCTAAAGATCACCCAGGTTAGCCTGAATATCGCTTAGGTTAGCCTAAAAAAGGCCCAGGTTAGCCTGTTTACGGTTAGCTCTCAATAATGGTAATGGCTTTGCTTGCTTCGGTGATTTTGTTTGCGTTCGGCGTTCGGCATTCTGTGCTCGGTGTTCGCAAAGTTACTCCTGCCGACAATCCGTGCTAACCTTGGGTCCCCTCACCTCAAAATGCAATCCTGCGGGCCTGACAGGTATATAAATTACGCAAATTTTCACTATACACCTGTAAACTGCTACTTACTTTTATGTCATAAAATAGATGGAAAGCAATGTTAACAAGCTATGTATTTAATGAATCAAAGTACCGGTAGCACCGTTTTTAATTAATTCAGTAGCAAATTGTGCATGAAGCAGATTTAATTTAAAAAAAATTCGTGCATAGGGCTGCAGTCAAAAAAAAAAATTCTTGCACAGGCAATGGACCAAAAAAAAAATTCTTGCAAGCCAAAAATCCCCCTCCCCCCCCCCCCCCCCCCATCAGTTTTCTAATGGTCCGTCCCTTAGGTTCGGCACATGAGTGGAGCGGCGTTTGGAATGGGCCTAAGAAATCCGGCAGGCGGGAATTTCACTCGCGGCTTCGCCGCTCGCTGAGGCGGGCTTCGCCCGCGCGAGAAAAATTCACTCGTGCCCGCTAATCCCGCCAGCTATGCAGGCTAAGTCCATAAAAGCTAGAGCATGCATCAGGAGTTCTGGACTTCCTGTTGGATTACACGGCATTATGGGAAGGCGGGCTCAGAAAAGTGGGCATCAACTTTGCAGCGTCGCCATATTGGATTACATCGAGTGGCTTGGCTAAAGTGATCTTTCGCGCAAAGAAACCATCCTTTCAAGCCGATCGAATTTTTTCACGTGCAGGAATATAGAAAATACAGTTGAGTGTGCATCAAATCCTTGTTTTGGTCGCCATCTCTGCTTGTTTCAAGCTGTTTCGATGAAAATAAGTGGAGAAAATAGTGTCGATAAACTAATTGTTGATAGCTGATTAGGAAAGGCAAAACCACCTACAAATTTACCAGCTCTTAAATACGACAGAGATATGGAGCCCATTGCAGTTGAGGAATTCGTCAAATACTTCAAAAAACATCACAAGGATGTTAGGTATAGAGAATGTGGTATCTTTATTGATGAAACTAAACAGGACTTGGGAGCATCCCCAGACTTACTGATAGAGTGCTCTTGTTGTGGGAAAGCAGTAGTAGAGATCAAGAACACTTTTAGCATTGCCAGTGAAATTCCCTCAGCAGCAGCATCAGCACTTTGCACAGGTCCAGGGTGAGATGGCCACAACAAAGAGGCCATTGTGCTATTTCTTTGCATACACACAAAAAGGCTTTCACTTGGAAACAATCAGATTCAATGCCACATACTGGTGTAGGCTAGAAGAAAATCTAACCTGGTTTTATAATAATTGTCTTTCACCAGCCCTGAAACTACTGCAAAAATAAATTGTTAAAAAAATGCCTAGAAAATAGATCTGACTGAGAAAATTTTATAAACAGGTAATCATATTTTCATGGAGCCTGTACAATATAATTGAACAACTACTTGTGTTATTGTATAGTCATTACTTTATTTGATACTTGATATCTAATGTCAACAGTAGAAAACATTCATCAAGCTGCTAATAAAAAATTGCCTCCTCCACTAATTACTGGTCTTATTAGACATCAACAGTCAACACAAATTTAATTACTGAGGTAGCCAGGGTTTTGTCAAAAGGGGCTCAAAGGGGGCCCAAGGCTTAAAAGGAAGGGGCCCGAGCTTTTCTGGACTTGATTGTCCAGTATATTTACTATATATCACTTTTCAGAGAGGTGGGCCAGGCGCTTTGGTCCCTCCTATGGCTAAGCCCCTAATTATGCATATCATGGGAAATCAATTTCACTAAACCTGTAAACATACTATTGATATCTTGAATTGTGTTATTCCAGAAGAGGCAGAAAACGTCTGTACCCCAAACCATGGAAGGAATTACTTTTCAAACGATCCCCCAACCCTTAAGAAAATTCCAAATGAAAAGTGTAGTCGTTTTTGAATGTTTATCTACTAAAAACAGGCAACAAATTCCCCCCCCCCCCTCCCCGGAATTTCCAATTTCCCTCCATGGTGGGGGTATGGATTTTCTAGTGAATTACACATTTTACTGGTACTCTATATCTTGAACCAAAAAAACAAACAAAACGAAAACGCGTTACTTGCAAATAGGCTTGTACAAATTGCATAATGCAGCACAGACAATAACAATGTTATCAAGATTACCAACAAGAGAGATAGGCAGTTCATTCTTGATTATACGGAATGTTTTTAGCCGCCTGATGGCCTGTTCTACAAAAATGCGTAGATTAGCTATTGTCTTAGTTTTCTGTACATCAGCTTTTGTGAACTGTTCTTGCCCACGTTTCCCTGGCGGAAAAAACGATCCTCTGCAATAGTAAATCCACGATCTGCCATTACTGCATCATACGGCTCAAGGATGTTGTAAAACTCTGATTCCCTTGTCAAATGGACATCTGAGGTGCGCCTACCCCATGCCTCCGAGATGAAGTTGAAGGCCCCATTTGGGGTGATTGAAACTAGGATTTTTGCGGTATTGTGATGCTTGTAATCTGACCACGTTGATGCTCTGATTATAGGGTCACTTGGGGTCTCCATAAAAATTTCAGTGCAGTCTATTATATGGCGCACCTTGCAGTATCCTGGTTTTTTGAACTTCTTTGGTAGTGTTTTCTTTACAACTTCCATGCTAGGATTGTATATTAGGCACTTCAGTTCACTAGCCAAAATTTTGACCCATGTGTTGAAAATAGTTGATACCGTACTGCGTGAAATGCCAAATCTTTGTGCAAGGTCTGCATTGGTGGAACCCAATCGGAGTTTCATTAGTGTTAAAAGAAACTCGTCCTTTTGAGAAGAGACCGTTTTGGTCCAAATTTTTTTGGTGATTTTCTAAAGTTCCTGCCTTTTCTGGATGTTTTCTTAGGGCCACTCCAATATCTCACTTTTTTTATAGATCCTTTCACACAGTCAAATAATTTGTGAAAGGCAGGCTTTAATGGGATACCAGTTAGTAAATTTACAGTCTGGTTAAATGGGAATAATTTGAAGGGTGGCTGGCAGTCACACATGCTTGAGCCATTGTTACAACCATGAAGCTCACAGGCAATAGCAGCCCATTTCCCTAGCCTTTGTCCACTGTTAGGACAGCCTATGGAAACACAATTTCGGTGGCCGAATCCCATGGACAAATTATCTACATTAAAACAAAAGAAATACGACATAAGTCTTAGTAAAAAATAAGCAAAATCATACTCGTAGCATTTCAAATCGACCACTCTTACGTATTAATGTGAATGAAATGATTACACTCTGCAGCCCAAAATCGTTGCCAAAAAGTAATGAAACAATAGCTTACCTTAAAAATATCTTTGATTTGGTTTTCTATATACCAGTACGTGTATAAATTCGGCTCAAAAGGATGGTTTCTTTGCGCGAAAGATCACTTTAGCCAAGCCACTTGATGTAATCCAATATGGCGACGCTGCAAGTCGATGCCCACTTTTCTGAGCACGCCTTCCCACAATGCCGTGTGATCCAACAGGAAGTCCAGAACTCCTGATGCATGTATTTCTCGATTAGGGTGCGTTCTCCTTCGTCGAACGCAACTAATAAAGGAATGTCAGACGTTTCACACGAGCGATCACGAAAGTAAATCGTTGATCAATGAATTTAATAACCAGCACAATTTTGGTCAAGAAAGGCAATTTTAAAATTTTTGTGAGACTTTTGACAAATTTTGAATTTTCTGCATCGGTAAACTGGTTGAAACTGAACGGTTTACAGATCTTTACGGAAAAATAATTTTATACGAAGCCAGCACAGCCTGAAACAACCGTCACCGGCGTCACGCCATCGTCACGCCACATGATCATGCTGAACTGCCTGAAAATGGAAATTTGGTTTGTTCCATTTTAAGTGTGTGATTGTGACGGATTAGCGAAGCCGTAAGCGAGGGATGTATAAGTCATTCGAATGAGAAAAATACGTGCTATGATCTTTTTGAAAGTGTAAAGACATAGAAACCGAAGCTTTCTTTTCCTTTTTCTAAAATTACTACAGGATGCAGAGGGGCGGGGTTACGACGACAATTTTATTCGCGTGCGCATGGAAATTTTTTATACGTACTGCCGATACTTGAAAATTTTGATTTGCCCTTTTTTTTATTCTTTAAATAGCCTATACACGCGAGAATATCAGTAATTTGCTATCTCTTTTCTTTCCTTTTTACAGTCTGTAAGTGCTTAAAAATAAATTTTTCATTTAAATTTTTTGTCTTTATTTTAGAGCTTATACCCTCAGTAGAAAAACGGTGAAACTGGAAAAATAGCTTCACTAATGTATTTAATAATTAAGTAATTCAAATATCGGTTGCTTTGCATTCAAATTGCAACTGGAGACAAAAAAAGAAAAGAAAAGTAAATTGCATGCCGCTGTTGCTATATAAAGAAACCAAAGATTCGCTCCGTGTGTAACCCGCACCTGAAATAACATTTTACAGTGTTATATAAATAACTAAAATCGAAACATACGCTAATGTATGCGTTTTAAATAGCGTATTATTAATGCTTTCCTGCACGTGGAAAATTTACACGTTTGATTATAATTTTAAAAAACTAATGACGCGATTTTATTCATCCATGCGCACCTTAGCCCACTTCCAATTTCAAATTTCGCAACCGTCTTTTAGTTTGCGCCAACTGAAACTTTTGAACAACGTTACATCCGTTTCGCGTTACGTTTACCGATCTTCCGTCAACTGCAGGTAAATGAACCCGCTTTTAAAGAGTACAGCGAGCTTTGCTTGTATAAAATTAAGCAAGGATCGACTCCGTTTGGTAAGTAAGGGAACGTTAATTCGTAACAGCGTAATTTACTTATGTGGTTCTTAGAATTGTCAGCATTTCAGCTACTGGACTGCACCTTTCCTGTAAGTGATGGCCAACAAACCTTTGTAGACATTTGAAATTTCTCTTATTTTTTCAGAAGATCTTTGGATAAAGTCACCAAGTTCAAGTATGTCGCCAGAGATAAGACAGGAAACTGGAAAATGCCTGCCTTTTAGAGGTAAGTAAGAGCTTATAACTCAAGTTTTATAAAATCACCAAACAGGTTAAATATTATTTTGTGACTTAACTAGGAATAGTAGCTTCCAAGCACCAGGAAAACCCCGATGTTTTCTTAGTTAGAAATCAATACTCAATCGGCATATTATTTGATATCTGAAAAAATCTTTGCTGAATTCGATGAAAGACTATTGCTTTATCCCAGTAGATGTGGTTCGCACACTTTGCCTTGTATTTTTTGCTATAGTATTCTACCTTTCATGAAAGTATAACTGTTGCAAGCCACGGCAAGACCTAATAAGCCAAGTTAAATGCCTGTAACGTACGTTTTCCTTAGCGATTTATTATTAAAATATTGATTATTTTGTTTACATCAGAACTTTAAAGAAAATCTGGTTGAAGTACACTTTATTACATGTGTCTTGCTTGGTACCGTACATACCTGTAAGATTCACAATAAGGAAGCCATGCATCGTGCAGTTGGAAAAACAGAAAGGTTGAAATAGAACTCGAGTGGCGTGGCATTCTGAAAGAGCCAAGTTCTTCCTGCGTCAGATGCAGAGCTGATTTATCCTGACGTCAATCCTACTGCGTGGATAATTCGTGTTGCTCAGGTAACAACTCGCTTACCGTAAAACTCCTAGATCAACACCAATGCATGGCAATAGAATTTTCAGTTTGAAATTGGAGCTGGCGACATTTATGTAATCCCAAACTGGGCAAAGGGTTTCGCGCGTTACAGTCACCGATCTTCTGTCAACTTCCGCTAAACGAATCCGCTCTGATCTTAAAGAATACAACGAGTTTTGCTTGGAAATTATGGAACAAACTTCTCAAAATTCATTTACCTTACAATGAAATTGACAGCTTGCTAGGCAGGCATGGGAAGGCCTTCGGTGTAATTTACTTGTGTGATATAATAAGAATTGTTAGCATTTCAGCTACCGAACTGCACCTTACCTGTAAGCGGTGACCGACAAACATTGGTGGACGATTGACATTAATTTCGCTTGTGTTTTTTTTTTTCATGATCAGAAGATCATTGAATAAAGTCTACAAGTTTAAGAACATGGCCACAAATAAGACAGGAAAGGCAATGGAAAATGCTCGCGTTATAGAGGTAAGTAAAAGTTTGGAACTCTTGTCTTATATAATAATCAAATAGATTACATTTATTTTGAGACTTTAGAAATGGATGACTATTTCAGAACAATTTTTACGCGTTTAAACAACAACTCAGTAAAGTTAACCTCAGAATAATTCGTAATTCAAAGCACCGCTAAAAACCCGTTCTTTTCTCGATTAGAGATCAATACGCAAGAGGTCAAGTTAGAGATCAAGTCCTTCCTGCGTCAGATACAGAACTGATTTATCCTGACATCAATCCTACTGCGTGGACAACTCCTACTGCCCAGGTAACAACTCGTTTACCGTAAAACTCCTAGATCAACAACAAAACAAACTAATAAAACGTTTACCTTGAAATCGGATCGAGCTGGTGATATTAACGTAATCCCAAGCTGGGTGGAGTGTTTCGCGCGTTCCACTTGGGGCTTGTGTACTTGCACGCTCCCGAGGACCGGTTGGTGGTAATACGGTTGGGAAAGACGGGGGCTGGTCATGATGTGCTTGTATTGGAAACCCATCCTATTTGGCATTGCACGTAGGTATCATGAGTACCATACGAGTCAACTCAGATAACATGTGATCTTGAGAGCTACGATTCGGTGGTTCTTCTTCCAGCGGGCAGTACTTGTTCTAGATAACCCCCTGACTCTAACTCCCAGTGGGACTACCTGGGCTCTAACCCCCAGAGGACTGCCTGTATTCAAGCGTGGATTACATATCGTCTTTCTATTTGCATCAAAATATCTAAAAGAAATGAACGATCTAGGGTTTACGAGAACGGGTTGTACTTCCTAGTGTAAGAGAAAGGTTGGGATTCGAACCCACGACCTTCGGGTGACAGGTTCACTGCTCTACCATCTGAGCTACAGAGCCATGATGGGAAAAGCGCTTGAGTGATTCCCAATTGATTCACTCATTTTTGAGCCTGAGGATAATTATATACTAAAATACACTGGATATCCTGACCACTAAAAAAACATTAGTGGCTAAGATGGGATTCGAACCCACCACCGTTCTGGTCACAGGTCGACTGCTCTACCATCTGAGCTACAGTGCCATGATGGGAAAAGCGTGTGAGTGATTCCCAGTTGATTCACTCATTTTTGTGCCTGCGAGGATAATTCCTAATTAAATTACACCGTAAATCCTGCCCACTGAAAATAAAAATCACTGGCTAAGGTGGGATTCGAACCCACGACCTTCAGTCACAGGTCCACTGCTCTAACATCTGAGCTACCATCTGAGGTACAGAGCCATGATGGGAAAAACACGTGAGTGATTACTAGTTGATTCACTCATTGTTGTCTGAGGATAATTCTTAACTAAAATACACTGTAAATCCTGACCACTGAAAAAAAAATAGTGGCTTAGGCGGGATTCAAACCCACGACCTTCGGGTTACAGGTCAATTGCTCTATCAGTTCTCTATATTTAGTGTTTGTTTTGGTAAAACAATTATTCTACACGCGCTTGTTGAGATGGTTATAGCCGACCATCTCTTATCCAATATTTTGCGCGCTTGTAGAATAATTGTTAAGTATACTAACTTGTTAGTTTTTAATCACGTTATTAGACAGAAAAAGGACTGTGGTTGCCCGTCAGACTGTTTTTAATGGTAAAGTATGATTATGAATGGCGACGTAGGGTTTTATATGACAGACATGGTATATGGTTACATGTAAGACCGTGTAGGGCGGATGTAGGATATAGGATAAAATCTGAAACTCTACCTTAATTATGGTCATGTATAAGTCTGTAAGTAATGTAGGTCCATGTATAACAATTATTTTATGGCCATGTATGACACTGCTGCTAAGTAAGACCATGTAGGGCTATACGGCAATTGAATGTCGTATGTAAGGTCATGTATCAATCTGTAGGATTATAGTAGCGATATGTATGATAGTGGATTAATAATGGTCATGTATGACGACTCTGTAAGGTCATGTATTACTATGTATGATAATGTAGGTCTATGTATCATATATAGTGGTACATGATTATTGCCTTCCAAATCAGTGTGTCAATTCGGGTTCGAAACCTCGGGTGCGTACATGTGTGTTTTTTCTTCTTCTTTCTTAGAGATGTTTTTCAGGTCTGGATCAGGAAACTGTTATCCTTTATTTCATTTCATAATTTCTTTTCTCAGTTTAAAATTTGGTCATATTGTTATATATTATATTGATGTTTACTATGGCTTGCAACAGCTAACCAAATCATCTTGACGTTGTAAAGGGAGGAAAGCATGCTATAGAATAAATTCTTCCATGTAAGGTAGATAAATAAATAAATAGGATTTTTGTTTCTCAGGAAACGGTTCCCTTCGGCTGAGCTCATTTGCCCTGTGATAAATAATCTTAAAAATTTTCAAGAAATCAGTCATATATAACGACATAAGTCTCACTGGACGTTCCAATCAGCAGATGTGCATGTACACGTATACACGCCTGTCTCACAAATCCGAGCTACTAGCTCCTAAACCAAGTGCTCAGTATGTTTATTCGATTTTACTTCGAGAAAAACAAACCTATGCATATGAATTGCCCGAGTCCAGACGTATTGTGGGACTGGGTACGAAACCACGAGCTCACTCAGGATAAAAGCAATCTTCGGAAAGCTTCGACAGTGTCCATACATCGCATACCGAACATCTCAGAATACATTCGAAAAACGTCAGAAACATCTTCGGAATTCCGGGTACTCTGAAGATCTTCGGAAAGCTTCGGACATCTTCGGCAGCGGTCGTATACTGAACATCTCAGAATATATTCGAAAAGCTTTTTCAACATCTTCGGAATTCCGGGTACTATTTCTAGAGAAATATGTCCAAGGTATGGTTTTGTCTGGGTACGAAGGGCTATGTTGGAGCAGAAAAGTAATTCTGATTTTGTGTGCCTTGTGCCTTCACAGCTCCAACACCTCAAAAGACGAGAAAATGCTGGGGACGAGGTTGAGTCTCTTGGGACAACAGTACATAATGGTGGATGACCAGCAGTTTTCTATCATATTCAAGATGGCGGACGCGCCGGCAAGAGGTAAGTAAACTTACCACAAGTCGATCTCACGGGTTAGGCGAGCGACGAATTTAAGTTTCGAAGCCCCCTATGCTATTAAAAGTTTAGCTTTTCGTGAAAATAACATCAGACTGAATTAGTCATCCTTTTTGTTACTTTTCTAAACACTGCTAAACACAATCTAAGGGCGGCTTTCTATATATTTTTGTCAGAAAATGGGTGGCCAGACGTACCGATTTGTCCTGTCAAATCAGTCAATACATAAATATTTAATGCATAAATATATATATCCGCAGTTCACATATGAATCATTTCATATACATTACATCACATAAATCTTTGTTAGATCAGCTGATATATAAGTCCCCATGCAAGTGCCCAAAAACGTTTTCTGCAAATTTTACCTACTCATGCATCATGCTGACTATATATTCTACTTATCAACAACATTAAGGGAGGTATCTATGAAAATAGGGGTATTTGCTTTAAGTGAAAGTTGTAAAGTTAAATTCAGTGACACCTAAGGTGCCTTCAAGAATACTGTGTTGTAACAACAGCAAAAACCTTGGATATACATTGTGTTTTCTTTGTTCTTCCAGGTCGGGGATACTGGATCTTGACTTGTGTGGACCAGGTGTTCCAAGAATGATGAATTTGGAGGAAAAAAACATACTATGGCAGTGAATTCTTTTGGGTGAGTGACAATAAAATAAAATCAAAGTATAGCTAACTAGTAATGACCTTTGGATGTTTTTGACCTCACAATTTGTTACATGGGACAAATGCGTTGTTATCAGAGCTTGGCTATATAATTATACTGACAGGGTTTGTATTTTCTAAGGCTGTGTTTTTACTGATCATTTAACCTTTTTCTTATACTTGGATTCCAGTCTACACATACAAGGATCGATGACTTGCTGTTGTGTCAGTAGGTTTCCTTGCTAAATCGCAGAGATGATCATGCTGGTGTGTGTCAAGATATAGGACTGAAGGAAAAAATGGTATTTATTCAAATCTGTGTTCCAAATTTATGGGACTTGTTTTAGAGAGAAGGGCCTGTGGGGGCTTGTGGAAATTTTTATATTGAGAAAGTGATCACATGATGAACGTGTGATCTGAACAAAACATTTGGTCACAAGATCTGAGGGTTTCCTTCACGGTCAGTCTTGACCAGTGTTAAATCTAGGGGAGTCTATCGCCTGTTGCCGTCCTCTCCCGGATGTTTTCATTAAGAAGTAAATTTATGTATAACCCCAAATATCCCCCCCCCCCCCCCCCAAAAAAAAAAAAAAGAAAAAGAAAAGGCACATGTAGTCTACACATGTATACAGGCAAAGCCAGGTATTTGCTTTCAGTAAAAATCGTCCAGTTGAGGTTAAGTGTCTTTGAGATTGTGTTTTTACAGCAAAACAACCTGGACCCATTTAAAAATTATAGTCAATATTGTGTCTTCTTTGATCTTCCAGGTTGGGATACTGGATGTTGACTTGCTGGGGGCCAAGTATTCCCAGAATGAGCAATGAATGTGGAGGAAAAGACATAATTACTACACCTGTGTTCCACTGGGTGAGTCATAAATAAAATAAAATAAACTGGGTGCTATTGACTTCACAATTTATTACAAGTATGTGGTATACAGGGTAATTATGTTGTTGTCAGAGTTTGCCTGCATAATGACTGAGTTTGCATTTTCTAATGCTACATTTTGATTGATCATTTAACTTTTTTTTTCTTAGTTGGGTTCCAGTCTACACAGACAAGGATCAACGACTTGCTGTTGTGTCAAAAGGTTCCTTGTTACAGTAAATATCAGAGATGATGTCATGGTGTGAAGATAGAGGACCTTAGAAAAATGGTATTTATTCTAATCTGTGTGCTTTTTGTTATTGCCAGTTGTTATGTTTTGCCTTAAAAGTTACCTCATCAAGGGGGTCCTTAATAGAGGTTTTGGGATCCAGGATTTGGTTTATTTGCCCGGGGGGGGGGGGGGGGGGGGGGAATATTACTTTAAAGAACCAAGCTTGGATCCAGGAAGTCCAGTAACAAAAATGTACAAAGAAAATGACCAGCTGTGATCCTCGTATAAGTTGCAAAGACACACACACCGCATTTGTTATTACATCACATGATTCGTCTATGTTCTCCACTTGCAAGTCACGTGGAAAGAAAGAAGTAAGCTTAGAGCTTATCATTGTTGATCAAAGTCTTCAAGACCCACTGGGAGGGAATGTACACGCACTGAAAATGCCTTATTTGTTTTGTAAGAACTGAGAAAAAAATTCTGGTCAGGATAGACAGAATTTAAGCCAAATTTCACAGGTCTTGCTGTGATCCTGAATGTTTTTTTTTTTTGCAACATGATGTCAGAATTATGATTTGTTTTTGCAAGGCTACAAAATTCTTGTGCTCACAAAAAAATATATTATGTAACATTGTCAGTCTTGCAAAGTCTCTGTTTTACCATTCACTACTGACCAAAGCATAAACAAATAATTATTTTGTTAATTTTTCTGTAGAACTGAAGTGATCAAGCATTTTCTATCAAATGCATGCTGGGACGATCTGGATTATTACCTGATTATTGACACACCTTCAGGTATGCAGATAAATTGTACAGTCAATGTAATTATTTTAAAGCCAAGGGCTTGTAAAACAATGTACAGTGTACTGACAAAGGAGGTGCAGTGGCCCATTAATGATTTGTGTGTTAGACTCGGAATATGGGTCAAAAAGTTTTCCAACAATTGACCAAATTTATGATTATCAAGTTCTGTTAGTGAGAACAGTACTAATAGCCTCTTGTTAAAACCCTTGAGTAACTTGAATTCCTGTTCTTGTTTTTGGTGCAGCCATATCTGATGTTTGAAGTGAATTTGTCTAACCTTCTGCCAGAAAACTAAAATCCCAGGAGAACAACATAAGTGGATTTGCCTATCGTTGTTGCAGTGTAAGTTTTTGTGCTAAATGTAGTTCTTTCATGTGATATCAAAACTAAATAACATGGTCAATTTGCTTTGGATTTGACTGTTTACACCAGTGTTAATAGAAGTACAGTTTGAACCCCTGTTAAGCAGCCAAGCGGCCAGTTACTAAAGTCCCAAAACTATCATCAGTATAACACTGTGAATAAAACCCCTTTTAAGTGGCTTAAGTAAGTGGCTGCCACCACCTTTGCCATCCCGAGGAACGTTCTTCTATTGTTTTTACCCCTATTTAGCAACCAATAAGAATTTAATATAAGATGTTTGGATTTATTTTCAACAAGCTCAGACAGTGATGGCTTGTAATATCTTTCAAACACAGGTTTATTGCCGTCTTCATGTGATTCCATTATTCCTTTTCACCTTATTTTGTATTGAATTAAATAATGTAACCTTTTTAAAAGGTCTAATACTAATTTCTGACAAACCCCTATTAAGTGGCAAACCGCCATTAAGCGACCAGTTGCCATTTCCCTGAGGGTGGTCAGATAATATGGGTTCTCAACCCTCCAAGTTTATTTTTTTCCCAAGTGGCCATTTGGCCACCGACTGCTCAAGTTTGGTCGCCAGTGAAAACTTTTAGTCTCTAAATTAACCTCACGCTTTCAATCATTCTTCTCAATTTTAGTCGCCAGGCTGGCGACTTATGTTCTAATTTGGTCGCCAGCTCCAAAATTTTAGTCGCCATGGCGACTAAAATGGTCTTAACTTGGAGGGTTGGTTCTACTGTGGTAACTAATATGTAACTTTTCTTTTAGGAATTACAAAATGTGTTTTCATAGGAGGTGAGACCTCAGCAAAGGGCTGTGGTGTTCAATTTTAAGGTAATTATTTATTCTTCAATGTCATTGGTTCATTTGCGAAAAAGGTTGCCATCCTTTGTCATCAATAATGTTTTTCTAAGTGACACCATTCAAGTAGTCGCACTTATCTGTAAGTCAGTTCATTTCCACAGAGGTTCTTGTAGCCATCTCTTGTTAACATAATATCTTCAGTTATTTTTTCTTCTTCTTCCTTTGCAGGCTCTATCCGACTGGATCCCTGAGTCAAACAAGATCCTTAGAGAACGCCAAGCTGTTATTGACTTGTTTCCTACCTCACTGACACGTACTGATCACATCCATTGAACAGTGGAGATCAATAAAGAGATTAAGCATGACTTTTGTTTTTCCTGCGAATGGCAAAAATTTCACTTCTGCCGACTGCTGTGTAGTAGGCTTGTGTTTGTCGTGAATGTGAAATTTTTTCCCTATTTTTCTGAGGAATTTATTTTAGAATTCAATAAAAGGTATACAACGTGAAAGGCAAGCTCACATTTGCCTTTTGGCATATAACATCATGCTTAATCTCTCTAATGACTGAAAGAACATGCATGTAGTCAGATGAATATGCTGTCTGCAGTCCAAGCGTGACTGAGAAGATCAAGTGATCAACAACTGGTTTCTCTTTACATTGTTACTTTATTGTCCATCAGTCAAGTGGTGAGAACAAAGACAATCATCAACTAGGGGACATTGTCTTGATGTAGCACCCAATTCTCAGAACTAGCATTAAAGAAATGTATAGGAAATAGTAAGGAGAATTGATATGGAATTGCATTCACTTTCAACTCATTTACTTAATATAGGTGACTACAAAACCAGTTTTGTCTATGTTCTCTTCAGTTTGTTGCCATGATAGATTTGAATCTGGGATGAACTCATGTAACCATGCATGAAAAGTAAGCCTTGATACCAGGTTCTAAATGACAACAACATTGTTAAAAAATTGATAACCAGCAGAAACATTGATAACTATAATAAAAATATTAAATACTTTTAAGAAAAAGATGAGCAATAAAATTACATAGCATTTTGATGACCGCATGCCATACATATTTACATTTGAAAATTTTGCAAATTTAAATGTGCAGGGTTTGATGTTCATCAAAATCTTGTGTAGCTATAATTGCTCATCTTAATCTTAAAGTATTTATCAAAATCTTTATTAATATGTTGTCAGAAATATTAGTAATTTATAAAATAACTCTAAATATAGTTAAATAAAATAAACACAAATAAAACCAGTTTATTAGAACCTTATATAGAGGCATACATTTCATATGTGGTTACATGAAGTCATCCCATTTCAACTCTTACATGGCAACCAACTGAAGTCAGGTCACAGATCAAACTAGCTTTGTAGTTGCATATATCATGTGAGTGTGTGGAAAAATTAAATGTATTAGCAGCAGAGATGTTAAAATAAATGGCCAATAAATGTAGGATCCTTTATTTTAAGAAACTTGGAAATTGTAACAGATGAAAGGTAGCATGAATCAAATGGAAATAAATACAAATTGCACGGCCGCAATACCCAAATGGGTATGTGCCACCTCACAGTGTCGTGATTTTGGTACTCCTGATCTTGAACGGGCCGGGGTATCCCTTTTAGAGATGTTTCCTAGAACGGGGTATAATTTTTGAATGAACGAAAGTTTATAATAAACTTGTCAGCAGCCATTTGAAATTGTTAATATAAATTTCCTTAACTAAAACTAAAACAATACATAACGAACAAATTGTTGCATCCCGTGTTGCACGCAGTACTAGTAGGTGTATTTTAACGTAATTGTTGTGTAATAGCGTTTGATAACGCGTGCTTGGTTTCGGCGCGACGAAGAAATGACGTAAGAAAACCAAGGGGCATTAAACATTGACCCACGTACTTTTACGAACGGGGTATCATTTTGAATGCAAAGTCTTTCTAAAATGGGGTGCTATTTTTAAGACCTAGGCAGTACATAGCTACCCAAATTTTACATGAGTACCCCCCCCCCCCCCCCCCCCCCCACTACCACCAAGATTTGTGGACCATGATGAGCTCATATACCATGGCCATGTCCTGTAAACCAAAATTTAGGAACTGCAATATACCATGGCTGATTTTTAACAATATGGAACAATCCCACAAGTCACTTGTATTTTCTCAGCATACACGTGAGCCTTTAGGGAGTGTGAATACCAAGATAATACAGGTGTCACGTGGGATATTCCTTGGTATTATCACAAGAATTAATTACTGTGTTGCATAACTATTTTATACCATGCGATAGAGATCGCAGTGCACAATGGGAAGGTTGGGCCTAATACCTGAGAATATACAATGGCTTTGCCATATTCTGATTGGCTGTATTTTCAATGGCTATCTCGTGTAACCCAAGTTAATTATTAACCAATATTTTTGAAAACAAAATAGCTGAACTGCTTACTTGGTAAAATAAAAACCATGACATTTGTAATGCTAGCTGCGTTATAGATCGTTTTCACTGTCACGCAATAAAAATATAAGTTGAAAATGAGGTTAACAAAATGGGATATTTTAGGAAATAAGTAAAGAAGACATTTCCCCAAGTTCTAGGTCCGTGCGTTATCCCAAACTGCAGATATTCGTCGAAATGTTTTGCCCAAATTTACAGGGCCCAGTATGGATCCGACATATTGGTGCACATCTGTGGTGCACCAATATGGCCACCGGAAAATACTCTAAACATCTTGAACTTACTTTGGTCATCTAGGCCACTGGTTGTCTGTACTGAACAAACAAACATTTACATAAACATATTTCCTACAACTTTAACTTCTCATATGGCTAAGAATCACAAGATAAATGTATATTTTTTTTGACAAACTCAATCACAACCGTATGTCATGCACCGCCATGACTCTGAAATTCAAAGTGCGCTAGTTTTCAAACGAAGGACGCTACTGAGCTGAAAAATTGCAAACAGATATAATTTTAGTTGAACTAATATGCCTGATGTGGATGCAAACTTTGCTGTCTTTATTTTCGAAGTTTAGTACCTGATGACGTCACGTGAAAACGATCTATAATTGCAGTTTTCATTATATACCGGCATTTATGTTTATATAAATTTACGGCAGACTGATCCAAACGTACGGTGTAGCGACTAAGGTGTCTTTAATCTTTCCAAAAACAAGTTACATTGTGAATCAATGCCTATAATTAAATCACTCATAGCAAGGATAGTCTCTTGGCTGTTGCATCAGGATCATCACAACTTTTACAGGAGGTGGTTGCTGTACAGCTGGAGGGGCACCGCCCCTACCTGTGCCCCTTGCTAAGCTCTTTTGACTTAGTTAGTCCTTCATTTCTTTTTTATTCTATTCTGATCTCTTTTGGTAGACGTTCCTGCTCATTTTGCATGAAAATCAGGGTCCATTACAGCAATATAATTCTCTTCACTTGAATCACTCCCAAAGACCGCTGCATAACTTTCACATGCACAGAATCTGGGTCACTGAAAAATAAACATTAAATAGTTTTCCTATCAGCAATAAGTTGGCCATTTATCATTCACAAATACGTGATTTTCAAATTGATACATTTGCGAATAAATTATACGTTGTCTCCGTTTTGACGGCTTGGAATATTGGATTTTTTTGGTTTTCACATAACGTCATCAAAATTCTAAAACCCAGAATCGCAAGACCCCTTTTAGCTCATATAGAAAGTGTTTAGTTGCTGTCGTGTAGTACATAGTTGTTGGTAAGCATTCAAAAGCGTTTGCTTTATTTTTGTTAAAGGTTTTGTTTTGGTTTGGAAGAAAGTGACCGTCTAGGCGGGTACAACTCGCCACAAGGGCTAATTCGACATTGTTGAAAGGCAAAATCGTACAATGTAGCAGATGAACTTACCATATCTTCCAAAAAATCAACAATGGTCTGCATACTACATGTAAATGTAAAACTAGAAAAATGGAATGAGCGTGGAAAACTGACAAGGCAAAATACTCCAAGGCAGTTAGAAAGGACGGATACAAGGTATAAACGAAAGGCACAAATTATATTTCGCAAATTCTATTAGATTTAGTAAACAGAAATCTTTAAAGAGCCGGTGTGAACAATTTGAGACAGCGTTTGATCTGACCTTGTATATCAGCTGTCACGCTACAAGATAACGCAGTAGCCTGCGAATGCTGACGTATTTCTGGCTGTGAAATACGACCACGTTCGCGTGCTATCAACACAGAATTTGTCAGCTACTTTATTTACGTTAAATTTTTTGACCAATTTCCTAAAAATATCTGAGACCCCTTGTGAGTCGTCCTCCCTTTCGCAGGCAAAGGTCAAAGGTCGAGCGTTTTAAAGCCCTTACGCAAGTGGGTCATGCCTCCGCTGTTGCTGATCACGCAATCTCCACCTGCCACAATATCAAATAGGACCATTTCGAGGTCTTAGCCAGTGGACGTTGTGATTTACATTGTAAAATAAAAGAAACACTGTTTATACGGGACTTAAAACCCACCATTAATGGCAATGTTGGCAGTGAAAAGCTGTGGCTTTATTGGCTCTCACCTTCTGTTTTCATTATTGTTTAATTAGTTACCAGTACCTCGCTTTGTATTTTTAGGTTTCAAATCTTTCGGTTTTTTGTAATCGTCACTTCTGAAGATGCGTGCTGTAGCATACGAAACGTCAAATAAATTTTAGATTATTTTTAAACCATGCGTAATTAATGTGTTATGTTTGTTGCCGCTGTTTGCATTTATTTCTCGTTAAATTGAAATGGCCAAAGAACAAGAGTGTTCATCTGTTTGTTATTAATTATTAGTATTGTTACATTTTATTAGATACCAGTCTTTTTCTTTTTCTTCGCGTTTAAATTGCAATTGTAATCTAGTTAACGGTCACTTCTGAAGATGCATGTTGTAGCATACGAAACGTCAAGTTTTTAAAATAAAAGTTTTTTCCGACATGTGTTGTCTTGTTATGTTTGTCACCGCAGTGTGTTTATTATTTTTACTAATTTATTCAAATTTATTTGTCGAGGAGTTCGGTTTTACAAGTAGGTTCTTGTTGCATAATTCACTTTCCGAGTTTCAGTGATTTAGCAAAAGAAAAGAGATTTTGGGAAGGTAGTTGAAAATGAATTATCATTTCTGTTTAAAACGCGTACAATAATGGTGCAGGTTTTAACAGGATATTTACTATTCAGCTCTATTTATAGTGATTACAGTGGTGGGATATAGCAGATATAGTTTTCACGATCTTCGTAAAAATCAAACAATGTTCTAGTGTCACGAAAATCTTGAAAAAAGAGTAACACGAGACGGCTTTAAATGT
Organism: Meandrina meandrites; assembly: GCA_963693305.1. NCBI lineage: Eukaryota > Metazoa > Cnidaria > Anthozoa > Scleractinia > Meandrinidae > Meandrina > Meandrina meandrites. The sequence continues at coordinate 2,949,923 of OY855911.1, forward strand.
CTTTTGATTTGTGTTTTTGTCGCCACTGTACACTCCACAACATGAAAGTAATCTGCGCTCCGCAATTTTATTTATGGTGTCACTTTAAAAATAATGGAAGAAAATTCGTTGGTAGGAATCCGTGCAGTCTGGTACAATTAATAACTGCAATTGCTGACTCTATTTTTATTTTCCTTTCTTCAGTTACATTCCAAAAAGAAGTTTGTACCATTCATTGCCTATTGGGAAATAAGTACTTTTTCTGGTCAGAAGTATTGGTTGCCAAGGAACGTGACGTCACCCAGGGACAACAGTCTGAACTTAAGCATTTGGTTTTCTCAGGTAAGACATTCGTTTTTAGTGAGTGTTTGTTTAATTGTTTGATTGGCTAACGCAAGTCAAAGCTTCGCCGTTAACAACAAGGTTTGTGCATCATCACCATCATCATTTTTGGGTTTCTTGCCAGCGATTTCCAGTAAACGTTCTCCAGTAATGCGATATAATCGAAAATCGTCCAGACACACTGCTCCGATCCTGCCATAGAAATCCTTGGCAGTTTTATTCCAATTTAAAACATTCCCTTCCAGTCTGGAACAACCTTTCTCCACAGCTATCTGAAATTACAAGTAAAGTCAGTTCTGATATCAGCATTTATTATACATTGTAGTCACTATCTGTCTTTTCATTGGCTAAGAGCCTAAAGTTAATTCTAGGAATCAGCGCAACCTACAGATTATTCACTAACTTGCTACCAGATTAGTGAATAATCTGTAACGTTACGGTTACGTACAATGCATGATTTCCAAGAGCAATCTCGCACACACCGAAGTAAAAATATAATCGATTCGCTTCTTCAACAGGACGGTTTGTCGTTGTTTTTTAAAACAATGTATATTAAAACAATTATTAGATTCGTTTTTTTGATATCCGGAATAATCAATGTCTCGTTAAGTGTTACCATCGGTAAAACTATTACAAATTTGTACTAAAAGTTTTGGTGTTGCTGCGAGAGAATGCAAAGACGGGAATATGCAAACCGTTACGAACCCGGGGGGACATGTCGCAGGAACATGTTCACGGAATGTTCACGCTAAGGAGACCTGCGAAATATCCCAGGCACATGTTGCTGGATCAACCTTTCGCTACATTTTCGTGTGTGTGTACATATTGTGATTTTTTCGCCCTGCTACATTTGCTCGGGTGTGACCAGCACATAATTTTGTCCCACTTCATGTCGCAGGTTTTAGTTTGATACCGAGAATACGAAAATGGCCTATTGACACCGAAAATTGACCTGGCTCGAGATTTTCGTTTCATTTGTATATCGTGCGGTGAATGTCACGCTACAATTTAACACAGCTTTTTCGATATCTTTGACAATACAGCCAGCAAGGTCGCCAGCAAGCAATAAAAAGACATGAAAAGCAATCAATTTTAAATTAAGCTCCAATAAGTGACACGAGGCAGTCTAAAGGGCCAGTTTTGATTTTTCCCGTCGTCAGTCCATTACAAAAGGACTTCGAAATAAATTAAACTCAAAGTCTGTTGTTAAAAGAATAAAATCTATTTGTTTTCATCCTCCAAAACCGTTTCAAGGCATTGAAAGATTTTAATGGCATTTTCAAGGCTTATGAGAACAATGTTTAATATACAAATTATATCCACCTACCACACAAGCCTTTCTCATCAGCTTTGTGGCGACACCTTTCCCTGCCAACAACAATGAAATCAATATTAAATATGCCTAAAGGTTCAGCATAAGTTTGAGCATGTAGGTAGTGAAAAACTCAAGACAAATTTCAAATTTAATTTTAATCAAAAGAGATCTGCTTTAGCGGCAAAGAAATGCGAAAATTAGAAAAGATTTATTGGTCGACGTTTCGGAGTCGTCATGTCGCGATTATCAATTACGAGTAAATCAAGCACAGTGCAACAAAGAAAACATTAAATACTGAGGCTATAGAGCTGAAATTGACATGAACAAATTGGCCGGATACCACGGTATCTTTTAGAACAGTTTCACCGGCTTGTGAAATGTATCAGCAAATTTGATTGCCTCATTAAAGAGATGTCATTCGTATGCAAACTCAAAAACAGAACTGAGCGCGCATACGGACTGTACAGCCCCCGAAATGATCCCGACCCAGAAATGATCCCCAACCCCCAAATGATTCCCAAATCGACGCCGAAATGATACTGTCCCCGAAATGATCCCCATTTTTTTTTGCGTCGACCCCAAAATGATCCCCAGTTTATTCTTGGAATGGAATGGTATTCCAGAATAATTAGAAGTCTTTTGCAGCATTCTTAAATCGCATTTAACATTTCACGACATTTGAAACTCAAAAGAGTATACTCTCTTGTGCATTTTGCTCGATCCATAGTTCTAGGATACCATTCCATGCCTAAAATTAATTGGGGATCATTTCGGGGTCGACGCGAAGAGAAATGGGGATCATTTCAGGGTCGGCATCATTTCGGGGTTGATTTGGGGATCATTTCGGGGTTGGGGATCATCCCGGGTTCGGGATCATTTCGGGGGCTATACAGGACTAAACGTGCTAAACCTGATCTGACTGAGATATGGAGTGCTAAATATTACAGTTGTATACAGACTTTTCAATTAGAACCACACTTATCAACTTCTGAGCTAAATGCCAATCATAAATTGCCGGATATAACACAGGTTTTGCTGACCACTGTACCTCGAAAAGCTGGGTCCACGTATAGGTCATCCACAACAAGAGTCCGCCCATCCCATGTAGAATAGCCGTAAAAAAAGGCTAAAAAACCAGCTACCCTTTTCTTTGATAAACAATTATTTCCTTCAGCGTGATGAATTTCTTCTGCTATCAGACTTCCAAACCATGGCTTCTCTTCAAATCCATTCCTTAGCATTTCTGGAAGATACCGTAATGGTTGGATTTAGCACCCTCCTTTCAAAATGTCCTCCCTTCCCCCCCCCCCCCCCCCCCCCTCCCCGCCGCACCTCAATAAGAGGCCCGAAGGGTGACTCTGCTTATGGCAAATTTGACTAAAATGTTACCTTCTTCAGTGACTTTTACTCTCGATTCAAGTTCTCTTTCAAACACAGCCAGACTCTGCAAAATCAAAATAGAATGGGTAAACTGTTATTTTTATTTTGAATGTGAAATAAAATATATGAAAAAATGGGAGACCACACGAAGCAAAACAGGGACCCCATGGGATCCGAAAACCATGTCATTTGGATTTAGCTTTTTCAAAATCACAAAACAGGTAGCCAAGTATCTATACCTCCCATGGAAGGTGTTTTGGTTTGACATTCCTTTTCCACCCAGTGGTGTGCAAATAACTCCAGAATATGTGGATAACTGAAAAATTGTTTCCAGATCACATATTGTTTTGGGTTAACATCTTTAAATGAGGGGGGGGGGGGGGGGGGGAGATTTAGGTAATAGGCTGAGTGGAGAGACAAATTAGTATTTTAGGAGGGCTTAAAATAGGAAAGAGGGACACAAGACTGCGCCTAAACGGCATTACCTTTTGAGTAATCGAACTCCAAAGCCATTCCCTTTTAGCTTCGTAAGAAAAAGTCAACACCCTTCCCCTGTCTCCCCTCCCCCCTTCAGCCACTGAACAATCCATAAACTAATAATAAAGCGGTTATCCAAAATTACTTGGAAGTGAAAAAAATTGTATTTGATAGTAACACAAATCTGCTGCATTTGTGAATCAGCTTTGATTAAGATTTTTTTATGTGAAATTTAAACGATGTGACGCAAGCCACTCTCACCGACACGCGCGCGGGCGATCGTCGTCGATACGGCACGGTTCATGATTACCTTTATCATTCGTAGAATATCTGGCATATCCTCTGCTACTGCGTCACGTATTTGCCAGCTTGCCATCCTCGATAAGTCGCTACTGTCTCCACAAATGCAAAAAAGTTGAGTGCGAATCCTGCAAAAATAAAAGCCCTTCTAGTCTGGTAACTCGGTTAACCGGAGCACCTGTTCGTAAGCGGTGACGAAAAAGTCCTCAAACAACAAACACGTTTAATCGTCCACAAAAACACCACCAAACGGTAACACGGTTAAGTCTAAACGGCACGATCCTCGAAAACCATAGGGAGCCCAAGCTCAAGTAATTAGTCGAGTGAAGTTGTAAAATATGAATAAACTGCAAATTAAAAGGTACTTTTTGTTCTTTATTGTTGTCCTGGTCTTTCTGTAGCATCATAAGCGTAATAGCAGCGTAGTCCAGCGATTGTGTCATACATCGTATGACGAATCAGTGACGAATGATCCGTAATAAAAAAAATGACAAAGGCACACTCGAGCGATGATAGCTAATTCAACAACGATGCAAAATTTTGCTTCAAAAAAACTCCTCTCTCTCCAAAATTGCGCTCAAACTTGCCGAAAACAATGCCCCTTTTGGTCCATGCCCTTCAGTTTGAACAGCAAGCCGACTACTCCTAGAAAAAGATGCAGAAATGTTTCGTCAAAAAGTTTGAGCGCAATTTTTTTCATTCGTCACTGATTCGTCATACGATGTATGACACAATCGCTGGACTACGCTGCTATTACGCTTATGATGCTACAGAAAGACCAGGACAACAATGAAGAACAAAAGGTACCTTTTAATTTGCAGTTCATTCATGTTTTACAACTTCACTCGAATAATAGCTTGAGCTTGGGCTCCCTATGCGACAACAAAATGACCTCTGAAAAACTGTAACTCGCACACGCGAATAAAACGTACGCGCGATTATGCTCGCGAAGTTAAGTTAAAAATTTAAAATGTAAGAGCGCGCGGGCGCTAATCGCTCGTCACTCAAGTTCGGTAGTTTTCTTCTTTACAGCACCCGCCTTTCATGTAAGCCGATTTAATCAAATCGTGGCCACGGGTTAGCGCTTATGAGCCTTTGGATCAACTGAACTGGGGCCACGTTTCTGATACATTTATAAAAGTTGTGAAAATGAGAAAATTCATACCTTTGCGGCTCTAGTCCAAACTAATGCTAAGGAACAAAGAAATTGAAATCCTTCTGCAATAAATAATAATAAATAATATCATGGTTTTGTGCAAAAACCAATATTAACACGGTGTTGCTTTGTGACTCACCTCCTTCAATATCTCTCGAACAAATTCCAAGTTTGGTTGTAGCCGAGTATTCTATTGGAGTGTTCAGGGGCAATTGGAGCGTGCAGTGCAATGATTGGTCAAATTTGACCAATCATTATGTTAATTATACACCAAATAAGCAAGCAGCATTGCGGTTTCCTGGTAAATTTTTTCGTGCAGAGCAATTTCACCAGCTACGCAGGCTACAGTCATTAGGACATAGCCTACCTTATTCTCATTTAATTTTACGAGTACTAAATTTCGCGATTTTCAAAAAATCGTGCAATTTGATACTCGCGAAATAAAGGACACGCAGAAATTAAAATAGCGAAATTTAATATTTATAATAGCTGTTGCTTTATTACTGTTATTTCAACTTATTTTTGTTTGATTTTGCCCATTGTTTACTTTCGTTTACGATGGCGATCATATCTTTTATGTTGTTACAATTCCTAGGATAAAGCAACATATTGAAGAATATAAAAAAATCGCGAAATTTTATACACTCCAACTCTACCTTCCTCTCAAAATCGCGAAATTTTATATTCGCGAAATACGGCTCTTGATTTTTTTGCGAAATTCAATACTCGCGAAATTTATGCAAATTAATGAGAATAAAGTATTCCCATCTGTGAACTCAATTTTTTTTTCTGAGTTTCTCCCTACACAATCATTCCATTATCAAGGAAAAATTGTGGAAATAGACTAACATATACACCTAATTGAAGAATTGTTGCTGAATGGAAATGAATGTAAGTGTTTCTGCGTCTCATCAGTGACGTGTTCCTCGGACAATAGCGAGTTGTACGAGGATAAAAGCAACAACGAGTAACTTGGCATCACAGCAGGAGAGCAAGTCACTTTCATAGCTTAAAATCATGAAGATAATTTGCGCAGGATATGGAAAAACAGGAACTAAGTCAATCGCGAAAGCCTTGCGGTACCTTGGGTTTACCGTATATGACTGGGAAGAGCAAGCCTTTGATTTCTTAGATCACTGGGTCGATGTTTATCAAAATGGCACCAAGCCAGATGTAAAACGAGTTTACCAGAATGCTGATGCAGCCGTGGATTTTCCCGGGTATTTTTTCTATGAGGAAATACTGGAAGCTTTTCCTGACTGTAAAGTGATTCTAAGCGAGCGAGAGGAAGATTCATGGGTAAAAAGTTTCACTCATCAACTGGAATCGACATTGGCTACGCGATCCGAGTTTGTGGCCATGGTATCGCCAACATGGAGAAAAATGTGGTACGTTTATTGTTCCGACATGGATGCCACTCGTGGCTCTCATAACCCCAAGTCCACGTATGTTTTCAGAAAGCATTACCGCATGCACAATAACCATGTAAAGTCGATTGTTCCCGCTGACAAGCTGCTGGTGTACCATGTAAAACAAGGATGGAGACCATTGTGCGATTTCTTGGGGTGCGAGGTCCCGACTGTTCCCTTCCCACATGAAAACATCAAAGCTGAAATCACCGAGACACTTCCCATGACCAGATGGGGTCGGCAGGTGAATCGGGAAGTCCAGAGAGCTGTTTTCATAATCGGTTCAGTTCTTGTAATAATTGTAGTAGCTGCCCTGGCTATCTGTTTTAATCAGTGACACTGATCTACACAGAGCGAAGATAACGACTACCTTAAGATACCTGAGCATTATTGTCTTTTTCCACAAATTTTTATTCGATTCTAATTTGAGCATATAATTCGAGGGCTGTTTGAACGTTTTCTGCGGTTCGTTTGATTTCCTTTTATCAATTTCATCACCTTTTTCAAAAACATTGGGTTTACCTCGGTGTAAGAACCTGTGATATTTTTCTTTGTTTTGGAGCTATTGTTTTCCTCCTCTATCTTTGTTTTGCCAGCTCTTTGTTGTATTGTTCGTTCTTTGTTTTACGTCACCGGTGAGTTTCACAGGTTCTTACACCGAGGATGAGCCAAAAAATTTGTGCACGTTATTCGATGTCAGACCATAGTTAATGGTTAGACTGATGGTCACTGCGTTGAACCCGAACTATTTGATTTCATTCTTTCCTTCATTACTGTATTCCATTTTTCAAATGAGTAAGTTGAAAATTACCGATTCGTAGATTCACTTAGAAATCCGTTTCAATCCTCGATTATTTAACTATTCTGGATTGTCAAAATTGTGTAAATAAGTGCCTCTGTTATTGTAGTTTATCTTTTCTTTGTTATTTTGGCTCGTGTTCCCGATAAGTTGTTCATTTCGATCGTTAAGATTAGCATGTAGTTGTGTATGTTGCCATCGGCAATGGCGGATAGCGAACGAAGCGCTCGTGTTGGAAGACCTCGTTTACCTGGGTCGGCAAAGTACATTCGTCTTCGCGAATCTGTATTTAGTCTTTGGCGACAGCGAAAGGAAAGCCATGGAAAGCTTACAGACAGTGAGTTTGCAGAATTTCTTCTGCATCGAAGGTGAGATTTCTGTCATTTCTGTATACTTGACATTCATCCTTTTGAACGAGCGATAGGCTCGAGCAAATATTTCTTTTGATTTGAGTCAGAAGCTCACTTGAATTATTGTTCGCTATTTTACTTTCAGAGATGTTAGGGATCCTGTATCCAGAAGTGATAGTTCATTTCAGGCTTCAACATCACAAGATGATCCAGGTAAGCCCAGATCGTGTCCAGCAAGGATTTGCAACTCATGCAGCCGTTGTTTTATTTGTAGCGTCGAACACTGTGATGAATTGTTATATTTATTTCGTGAATGCCCTCTTATCATTGTCTCGCTTTCATATTCTAATATCTAGTCCCCTAGTGTAGCAGCTGCTGTTGTTTTGGGGGCTAGGGGCATTGTTCTTGTTGTTTGTTCTATTGTTCTCTCAACCACTCATGTGAGACCTTACGAGAGCTGCTACATTGACCCCTAGAAATGATAAAATTTTGAAAGGGCTTTAATATGTGCATTCAATTACCTGAATTCATTTATTTATAGAATATTATGTGTTTGTTGCAGACTTGATTCCTTTGTGTTCTACACCAGCTCGTGGTATGCCTGATCGACAGTCATTTCATTTATCTACAAGCTTTTCAAACTCGTAAGCTAGTGTTTTGTAGATACCAAAGATTTACTAGTATAAAAGTTATTGTGTGAATGGATAAATAACCTGCAGTTGTCATGAGGAGACCTATAAACTGTACTATAAAAATGTTTTTTTTTTGTTAAAAAAATCAAGTGGAACCATGAGCTGCAGATCTGTCAATATTTTCATACATATTGGACATTTGAAACATTGTCATAACATTGAATGATAAATGTTGTATTTTCTGTATTTTCTGTTAGGGATGTTGACGTAACAGGTGTAACACCAGTCAACTCATGTGTGATACCAGCTGTTCAAAGCATGAGATTGATGTCAAACAGCTCTTTTAATGCACTTGATGGTAATCCATTCTCAGTCTTTGAGCCCGAAGAAGAAGATGGCAATGGTGATGTTGACGATGTGTCAGTCAGCTCAGACAATTCAGCAGATGACCCTGACAGTTTTGGTTTGTTTACTCAAGACCACAATTTCACAGACAGGTATTGCAGGGTTTGAAAAAAAAACCATGAATTCCAGCTCGCCTTTTAGACAGGCATCTCTAAAAATGTGTATGTCCAAGGCAATTGCATGATTGTTTTTTGGCTTTTTATGACTTGATACATGTACTGTACTTATCTACTAATCTGGATGCTTATCTGGGCCCTTGCCTATTGGGTTTATAAGGCATAAATAGAGTTCCCAATAGAAATCTCAATTTTTCCTGACTGATAGGATCAAGGATGGCATTTTAGTTAGCCCTGCATTAGTGTAAATATCAAACCTTATACATGTATATTATCATATTATTATTGTTGTAAGGCTCCTGTATAAGCTAGACCAAGGACTAAAGTTTTCATTAGAGTTCTTCAGACTCAAATTTGGTTTTCTTTTTATTTTAGTACTATCTAATTCTTGTTTTACCGTGTTCTTTACTAGGATGGGCTCTGTCATCGAACAATTTAGATGCACCAGTGACTCTGAAGACAGTGATGATGATAGTGATTTTGCTGGATTTATTGAATCTGTTGATGATATGGATGCTAACCAGATGTGAGTATCTTTTTGATGACCTGATATGTTTATACTCATTACTGAGTGTCACAGAAGTATTTTGTTATTTTGCTGTGCCTTTGTATTTTCATATTCCATGTAGTGCAGGGGCTGTGTTACTGACCAACATTTGAAAATTAGACTTTTATACGCCAACTATTGCAAGTGATAAAGAATATTTGATTACCATGTAAAAATAAGGTAGTTTCATTTCAATAGATCTGTAAAAACTCTGACAGCCTTCTTCAGGATATTTTGTTCAAATTATGATTGGTGCTAAGGTCAAATTTGGGGTACAAACATTGTCAAAAAAGAATACCCTTGGAGGTACATTTTTTTTTATTTCTTTGTTGTTGCAGTTATGATGATCACACCAAGCTTCTTTGTGAAGAAATGAGTATTAGTTTAGATGGTGACGATGAGCGAACACTGACCATGGTCCAAGATGTGGATGCCTCAGACCTGATCCAGGAAAGTTTACCTGTGCCTGTACATGATGACATTGTAGAAGCTGGTAGTTCCCAGGGCATGGAAGGTGCCATTCTTCAAGGCCTAGGAAATGATGCAGATGAGGAGCAGTCAAAACAGGTGGAGGAAAACAAGGGAAACATACTCGCTGCACTGCAAAAGTCTTTGAATGAACTGACAACCATTGGTGAAGAATTAAGAGATTTTGCCATGCTCCATGAAAGGAGTAGGTACATTGTGTCTGTCGAAAAACTGTTGGAATTGGCTGGTTCCAAGTGTTCTTTTGAATTGAATGGTCTTCCTTGCCATGCTGTACTCAATCACAGCAGCAACAAGGTTGGTGGAAATGTAGAGGTAACATCAAGATGTGTCAATGGTCACTGCAAGAAGTGGGTGTCCTCTGAGGTGTTAAGCAATAAAAAAGGCCAGCCTGTGTATTTAAATGATTGTTTGTTGCCTGCTGCAATTCTTGTGTCAGGTAACAACTATGAAAAATTTGGTTTGTTGTGTAAAGCCCTAGGCCTCAATGTAATAAGCAAAATCACTTTTATGAGGTTCCAGAAACACTGTGCTGCACCAGTCGTTGAGGAGGTGTGGGGTGAGATGAATGAGCTTGTCAAAAAAGCCTTCAAAGATTTTGAGGGTGTGTGCCTGTGTGGCGATGGCCGGAATGACTCCCCCGGCCACAGTGCTCGATATTGTGTGTACACAATCATGGAGCACTTCACTACTGTGGTGGTAGATTTCGAAGTTGTTGACAAGAGAGAGACAGGAGGCAATTCAACTACGATGGAAAAGGAGGCACTGAGAAGGTTGTTAGAGAGAATGGCCACTGTTTTTCCTTTTCATGAGCTAACAACTGATGCTTCTCCTTCTATCATCAAACTTGTGAGGGACTTGAAAGGTATGTAAATCTAACTGCAATATTATTGTATCTTATAAAAGAGGTAACTAATCAATGATCACTGACATTGATGTGAAATCAGTGTGTAATCAGCAATGAGTGATAAGGCATTGAATATTGGTGATGGACGAAAAGTAATTGAAGCCCAATAATTATGCGACCTGTTGATTACTCATGGATGCCCTCGAATACTCCTTAATTTTATTTGATAATTTTCATCAATTTATTACTGTAGTTACCGTAATAACTCGATTTAGTGCCCTCCTTCCAATAAGCACCCCCTTCCCACCAAGAGTTATTAGTCAGCTTGCAATCAGGGAGTCTCCCTAACAATGAACCTGCCACTACTCTAACCATGTTTACAGAAAAAATGATACATGAACATGGGCTACTACATGTATTTTGAGTTGTTTTGAGGTGATGGATTTGTCGGTAGACCCCCTGATGGCAGAGTGACCAGTTTGTTAAAAGAGTTTCAGAAATCTGGATTCCACTGTATGTTAATTGTTGAAATCAGGTGTTGAAATTCATTTTTATTGTGTGTTATTAATATGTAAATGTGGTTAAATGCTGTTATTTATCCCTGTTGTTACTATATAAAGGAAAATTTCCTCAACTCATGGAGCTGTTCCATTCACTGGATATTTGGCACAAAGCCAAGAAACTAAACAAAGCCCTTCATCAGGTAAGTTAACTACCCTAAAGTGAACCAATAATCATTGTTCTTCAGGGCGTATCCATGAAGTATGCACATTTGTAATACAGTGTTTAATAATGAACATTTTCAGTGAAAAATACATTTCACTTGTTTGTTACATTAGGCTGCCAAAATAAAAGGTTGCAGTGACCTCAAGGAATGGATTGACTGCATTGTAAACCACTTCTGGTTTTGCAGCCAAGATTGCAATGGAAGCGAGGAAGAGCTAAAGGTAATGCTGTGTGTCCTTCTTCTAAACTTTATTATTAATTTAAATAGAAATCAAAAGGTGACTAATACAGATGGCAGAGAGTGTTAATATTAGAGGAGCAAATAAATTTTCTGGAAAAAGAAATGATTATGAAAACTGCAAAACATAACCTGCAAAGATGTGACAACTTAAAATGTGTAACTTGTTGCATTATTTTAATTTTTCTTTTTTTTTTTTGAATTGCAAAAAGGAAACATGGGTGGGCATGCTCCATCATGTCTGTGGAGAGCATACATGGGCTACAGGACAGTGCAAGCATGATCCGCTAGGCGATGAAAGCTCCAAGAAGTATCTTGAGAAGAATTCAAAAGCTATGGCTGCACTTCGCAAGATTGTTCTTGATCCCAAATGGCTGAGTTCACTTCATTTCTATGTGAAATTCAGGTAATGTCTTTGTAAAATTATTTTCTCAAACATGGGGTTTTGGAAGGAGTGAAATTATTGAGAATGATACATCACCAAGTCTAAGAATCTTGTAAGGTATGCAGTGGTCTCAGTTATAGCCAGGCTCTGGGTAAATTGAACAGCTTGGGCTTTTCCAAGACATCTCCTGCTCATGATGTCTTCCACTTTTTTGAATCCACCTTTTGTTTTTGTTTTTATAGACACACCAGTGTATTAGAGTCATACAACAGCATGATGACAAAGTATGTCCCAAAAAGAATGGCATTTGAGTAAGTACTGAATTAATTCACATATTTTATGCTTGATCAACTTCTATACTGGCTGGATTCAATTCAAGGCAGCTTTTCAAAGCTAATACAGAAAGAACAAGAAATTATTTTCACATAACCAAAAGTAAACAAGAACGGGATATTTTTGCTTTGACATGCAGAAAAACATCAAAACTACCTGAACAGTTTGAAAATGTGAGTGTAATAAATTAAATTTTTGGGTCCTAGTGTAATCCTTTTATGTATACTGATGTCATTGATGATAACTTGATGCATTATCTGATCACCTGAAACTAGGTATCCATACTTCATCATGCGGGTGATGCTAGCAGCCATAGACCACAACATGCACCTATCTCGAAAACCAAAGCTTACTACTGATGGGAAGGAGCAAGGCCACCGAAAGTATTCTAAAAGGTCACAGAAGTTTCATGCAGAGGTTGTCAAGGAAGAAAAGCAATACAGCTATTTCCCATTCCTTGTGTCCAAAATGTTGCAAAGGCGCTCTGTGTGTGAGGGTAGCTTCACTCTGCCTTCAGATAGAAACAGCTTCGACCCAAAGCAAATTGCCCCCACCCTTGGAATGAAGGAGCCCCCACCTACAGAGGAATTACTGAAGGGACCCTCTCGCTTTGATAAAAAATCAATGTGAAAAATGACAGTCCATTATCAATGAATGCTGTTGTCAGCAAGCAGTTAAATATACTGCATTGTCAGCAAAAGTGAACACAACTAATAGTTATATACAGACATGCAAAAATTTGAATGTTTATTTTAAATTATTGACTGGATATGTGTAAACAAACACATGTTTGGCTGCGAGATAAAGCTGTGGTGATAACTGATAATATCAACAGTACAAAACCACTTATAAAACATTTTTAATTTAATTCAACTGTAGCCAAGTGTCTCCAGGTTTTCACTAATTCAGTTTATGGAATACCTTATATGGAGAAAGAGGTATTTTTTTTGCAAAGTATGTAAAATTATGTGAATAAAGTTCATTTTCAAATTGTCAACTTCGTGTCTGTTCACTTTTTTTTATTATGTACAATGTTTATGTATTACTTGTTTCATTTTTTTAATCCTCAGCTAACCTTATTACAAGGTCCAAACACATGCGAAAATATGTAAAAGGCAGTAGTTATTCAAAGCCAATGCCATAAAAAAATAACAATAACAGGTGTTGAGCATATTGCAACTAAAGGTCATTTGGATACTGTATGGCTGATTGACACTTTTTTGTGGCTTAGTCGTTTCTAAATCCCATGTATCTGCCATCAGCAGAAGGGTAGGCCCGTCGAATGAGCCTTACTGCACAGGAGGGTATGACACGCCTGTTTCCCCTACCCAACTTGCCATATGTCCATAGAGCAAACTGGCGATAAGCTGCTTTGCGGAAACTCTCCATTGAAAAATTAAATTCGTCTGCTCTAAGGTCACATCTTGCTTTGATGCACACCTCGAGAATATCTCTGTCCAGGCAAATGGTGTTGAAGGCTCTATAGGATGTGACACATTGTTGCTTCTTACAGCACAAATTTTCTTGTTCAGTTTCCATTGGAACACAGACACGACATTTACACCATGGAAGGTCAGTCGGGGGTGAAGGTTCCTCGGGTAAGTTCTCTGCAACCATCTGTTTAGCGAAATCTAAACTGCCCCTGCCCATACTCAATAGTTCAACCAACAGGCCATCCTTGGTAGACTCGTCTAGTCCTTGAATTAATTCCTATAAGTAAAAGTAAACAATTGCAAATAAACATGGACTATGAAAATGTGTCAACCCATACCCCTGACCAAATGTACAGTCATGATTTTCTTTTCTTACTGTTATTTTCGAAATTATTTCGAATATAAAATAATTTTACTATTTTCTTTGCAAGCAAATTACTTTCACAATGACAAGGAAGAAAGATACATGTGCCATGTTTACATAAAACCGTAAAAATGTCTGGTATAAACATCATGTATTCTGTTCCTATAAAGTGCTACTAGGATTTGTAGAAGTAAGCTACAGCTAAAAGGGAGTGCAGAAAAAACATCGTCACGAATAATCCATACAAACTCAAATGTGACCAAAGAGAGAAACGAAACAATTTTTTATGAAGGCTTACCTGAATCTCTGTAGCAGATTGCTCGACGTCTGCCTCGAAGCGATCGGCGCCATCAGAAATAACATTTTCCTGGCTTCTTTGATTGACCACGGTCTCTGCCACCTATAAAGTTAATAAATGAACGGTACTTCGCATAAGTCGAATACTTATTTCTTTTGATCGTCTACAGATTTATTATTACCTGATTCTTGCACTTCGATCTGCTGCATTTACAAGCTGAGGTGCAATTGAGATTCGCTTCTTTGCAAGGACATGCTCCTCTTCCACGCTTTCGTGCGCACTGCCCTGAACATGAACAGTTAATCCTTGCACTATCTGCGTTTTCTGGTTCCTGAAATGAAAGGAATACATTTTAACAGGAGCTACTTTTAGAGCACACGTGTTTCGTATTCAAACATCGAAACTTAAGCCTGGTTCACACTAGCGACATAACGACATAACGGCAAGGTCACGCAAATGCAAAAAACACCTTATGTTGATGTTTTATGTCACCAGTGTGAGCAACTTAACATAACGACATAGTAGGAACATAATGACATAAGCATAACGACATAAGGAAAGAACTGAACTTTTCTTTATGTCGTTATGCCCATGTCGTTATGTCGTTATGTCGCTAGTGTGAACCAGGCTTTATATCTCACCTCGGTAGTAATGTCTATCATTTCTTCGTCCTCCTCGTTCACGTCTGCAATTCCTGAACCATAAAAATTTACAAGTTCATCTTCCTGTTGGTAGCTCGCCATGATTGACACCACAAAGATCACGAAGATTTTGACTTCAGGAAAACTAAAGCGACCTTCGACATAAGTTGCCGCTTCTACATAAGTTGCCGCGACGCGAGAAATTCAGGGAAACCCGCGATCTGGTAACAGCCAATCAGAAACGAGCTTGCCATTTGAAAACAATAATAAACGTCCGCAAAGCCAAATGGGTGAAACTGGGCCTTTAAACGGTGACTTGATTCAAAACATGAGAGGCATGTTGGAATATTTGGCCAGAATTTGCATAACTTCGGATGCAACTGGTCAACCTTTATGATTTGTCAAAACACTCTCCCCAATCGAACCATTGGTAAAAGATTACCATCGTGAAAGAAGCCTGACGATTCGTACCATTGGTACGAATGGTGAGCTTCTCATTCAGTTGGTCACCATTGGTAAGCTGCATCTCATTAACACCTGAGAGCCAGGCAAAAACGACTTGTCGATTGGTACCAGTGGTTCAATCGGTACAAATAGAAAAGGAGTCAGTCGATTGCTATACCATCGGTAAGCTACATCTCATTACGGCACAGTGAACACAACAACAAAGGGAACGATTGCAGCATACCCGGCCCACTTACTTACATGTGTCGGAACGCTTTAAGAACGAGGCATAACACATTAGGACTTTTGTTATTCAATGACATGCAAAACAGTGGGCCGGGTATTCCGTTTGCACGCACAGTAAACACAAAACAAAGAGTGTACGATAGCCGACAGTAAAAACAGATACACATGTATATTCCTCGTTCCAAAAGTGAGCAACCGGAGGCAATTTATGCCTTAAACTTTTTATATGAGCGTCGGGCGGCTCGTTGGCCGAAATTAAGAAAGGATGACGGTGCCATTTCTTTTGTTGTTTTTTTTTCGTCATTGTATTACATCTAGCCTGCGAATACAGCCGCCTCTCATTCGCTCCCGCTACTACGTGCGAAACGCGAAGAGAGAGTCTCTCTTCGCGTTTCGCACGTAGTAGCGGGAGCGAATGAGAGGCGGCTGTATTCGCAGGCTATATTACATCTAGCGCTCTTGATTGCGGTACCCTTTATTTTTAAAGAATGAAATTCAATCACACCTTTGCGTTCATTTTTCTAAACACAGGAAATGACGTTTAAAACTTCTTTGTTTAGCGGTCTTTAGCATATTAAATTTTTTTCTCATCTTGTGTTGTTGTTAAATCCGTAATTTTAGATTATTTTATCGGGGTCATTATTTCTGTCTATTTGTGTACGATCACACAAAGTTCCTGTTTAAGTCAAAGGTTGCTGTTTGAATCACACCTTTTTATTGGACGTAGCCTTTCGCATGTTTAGCAAGCTATTGTTGTTTGTGGTCAATAAAGAACTGACTACCCAAGTAGAACAGAATAATTTCGCGAGAGGTTAATATTATGCTTACAGATAACAACAGTTCAATAAAGAACTGACTACCCTAGAAAGACAGAATAATTTAGCGCGAGGTTAATATTCTGCTTACAGATAACAACAGCTCAATAAAGAACTGAGTACCCAAGTAACACAGAATAATTTAGCGTGAGGTTATAATTCCAGTCAGATAACAACAGCTCAATAAAGAACTGACTACCCGAGTAAGACAGAGTTTTAGTGCGAGGGTAATATTCGGCCCACAAATAACAGCATTTCAATCCAAGAAAAGTAAAATGAAAGTGTATAACTTCTAAATTTAGTAATATAACTTACCAATGTGGTTTTTGTCTTGCTTCGGTCCATAGCATGGTTTGCGCAATCTTGTATTTCCCGCCAGATTAATTAATTCGCGGTGACAATGATCGAAAGACGAAAGGGATAAACTTCAGAATACCCGGCCACAATTACGTGACATTAATCTCCTGCTCCCGCAGTCCTGCAGTCAATAATATTTGCATATGGAAACAAAAGAGAAACACATGATTATTCCTCGTTCTATAATCCATGAGCCGAAAACAAGCAACTGCGGGAGTGCGGGACTGCGGGAGCACCAGTTGTATACCCATGTAATATTTCTTTTTTTTTCTACTACGGGACTGCGGGACTGCGGGAGCACTAGTTCTATATCCATTCCATCAAATTTATTTATTTTAAAATGTTTTTTGTCCCATTTCTTTTTTCAATTTAATGATTAACATCGTGACTGCGGGACTGCGGGAGCAGGAGATAAATGTCACGCAATCGTGGCCGGGTATTCTGAAGTTGCTCCAAAATCCCGAAACACTTGTATCCATAAGACGAAATGCTTGCATATTCCTGGCCGTCGCTTTTGGGGTTCGCAATCGTCTACACTTGCAACATAGCGAGGACTATATTACAAAGAAATGTAACGAAGATGCGTAAAGATACTCCTCAAATCAGGCATGCAGATTCAAGAAACAAAGCGCCACTTCTCATGTTATTCGTGTATTCCTCTTATATTACCGCTTGTAGAAAATACTATTGATCCAGCTATTACTGATGTCAATTTTCCTCGGCTCGCATATACATGTACAGATGCAACTTACCAAAGACGATTTATACGCGCAGCTTTGTTGTGGACAATCAACTAATGTGTTTCCAATCTCCTGTAGACGTGCTGCTACAAAAATGCTGGCTCAGACTTGACAGTGCTGCCGGGAAAATTTTTTGGGAACAATAAGCACTGCTTGAAGTCTCGCTTACGAGAACCATTCTCGTTAGCGGCCAGCTCCAGTTACGGACACTTTTTTCGCGTCCCGAGGGTGTCCGCTTACGAGAGCTTCGACTGTATGTCACTGAACACATTACGACCACATGAGACTTTTTTTAAAACCGCGAATGCAGAGACTGCGTGACAAAAGAAACAGATCTGCGGTCCAGTTTCATGTCGCATTTCCTGGCAACCTCCTGGGCAGACTTTTTTTGAGGCCAAAGCTTGTCATGCAAAATCAGTTGTGCCAGTTCTTAGACTAACTGTTTATACAGTTCAGTATTTTGAAAATTTTCGCGAAATATTGTTCCTCAATTTTACGTATTTTTTTGGCCAAATCGCGAAATTTAAGTCCCGCGAACTATGACCGTTCCATTTTCGCGAAATTAAGTTCCCGCAAAAACTGAATAAGTAACAATAAGGTATTAAAAATTGGCAGGAGTAATTTGCCGAACGTCGAACGCGAAACAAAATCACGGAAACAAGCAAAACCCATTATCATTATTTAGAGCTAACCATCAGCTAACCTGGGCCTTTTTTTACGCTAACCTGAGCGATATTCAAACAAACTGGAATGCTTTTTTAGGCTAACCTGAGTGCAACCACTTCGGTTGTGTTTTGCTTGTTTCGGTGATTATTTTGAAAATCTAGACACTCTCTGAATGCCATTTGGTGCATTTTTTGAAACGCTTTTCGAGAAGAATTATAGTTCTGGTTTATTATCAAAATGCAACCTATCTTGTGCATGACTTTTTTTCTTTGGGTTTTTCCTTGCATTAAATTTTTTTCGGACATTTTGCCTTGCATGAATTTTTTTTTGGCTTTTTCCCCACACCCCCCATCACTTTCCTAATGGTCCGTCCCTAATGCGATTTTGTGTCCAAGTTTTCTGCTAGAATAGCGCACCAAATTTAACGTTTATATAACCTAGTGGTAAATCATAACCTCTTTTGTGCCCTGGTCAGAACGAAATTCTCCAATTCAAAAATTGCTAGGAGTTATTGGCTTCTAAGAGAGTAACAATGTGAAACGTGCTATCTTCGTTTGACCCGACGAATAATTTCGTTGTTACAAGGATTGAAAAGTTCCTCTCGCAGCTAATTAACCCAGCCCAGACGGGCTTCATGAAAGGCGAATAAGCGATATTATGGAACAGACCAATCTCCAGAATATTACCGGTATACTTCTATTAAGAAAGCTTTTGACACAATAGAATGGTCTTTCAGTCAGCAAACACTACATCTTTTCAACTTCGGTGTTTTTTTAAAGGAGCTCTGTCACGGGGATTTCGCAGATTTTGGTCGAAACTGTTCTGAAATTAGTGGTAGGCAACTTAACCCATGAAAAACATTATCTTTGAACATCTAAAGGAAGATAAACCCATAATTTGAGGAGGGGCGCGGGCGAGAAGGACGTCCTTCTCGCCCGCGCCCCTCCTCTGGGGTGTAAGGAAGAGAGGACGGATGACATTTCAGACTACCCCTTTACAGCAGTGGGTTAAAACATACATAAATTTTTGCGACTTTTACTTTTGTCTTATCACCCAGAACACTCTTGTTCTTTGCCCATTTTAATTTAACAAGAAATAAAATACACAGCGGCAACAAACATAACACATGAACTACGCATGGTTTGAAAAAAGAATCTAAAATTAACTTGACGTTTCGCATGCTACAGCACGCATCTTCAGAAGTGACGGTTACAAAAAGACGAATTTAAAACTTAAAAATACAAAACGAGGTACTACTACCTAACTAAACAATAATTATAACAATAGGTGAGAGCTAATAAAGCCACAGCTTTTCACTGCCAACATTGCCATTAAGGGTGGGTTTTAAGTCTCGTATAAACAATGCTTCTTTTATTTTACAACGTAAGTCACATCGTCGAAATGGTCCCATTTGAAGTTGTGGCCGGTGGAGATTGTGTGATCAGCAACAGCGGAGGTGTTAGTCTGAAGTGTCAGCCGTCTTCTCTTTCTTACCTCCCAGAGGAGGGGAGTGGGAGGGGGGGGGGGGGGGTAAGGAAGAGAGGACGGCTCACACTTCAGACTACGCGTATACGGAGGTGTAACTCACTTGCGTAAGGGCTTTAAAATGCTTGACCTTTCTATCATGCAGTCGTCGTTTTGTTTTGCCGATATACACTGAGTAGTATTTGTAGTTTTTGTTTCCTTATTAATATAGCTTTTATCAATTTGATGGTTTTATTTTGGGTAGTCTAAATCTTAGTAGGGCCTTTTTGAAAACCATTGTAGTGACTGAAATTTTCAAGTGTTATTAACAAAACACACTGTCACACAATCCAATTCCCATTTCGATTCACTTATTAGTAAAGCAATGCTTTGAGCTGGGGATTCTTGTAACATTCGTTGCTAGTCACCTTGTGACGACAACCTGACATACAACATTTCATAGGATTGTGAAAATTTTTCCCATATGAACACTTCAGCCCGGTTACCGGGACGAAACATTTACATACATACCTACCTACCTACCCACCCACCAATGGACCTGCGTTACTAATTTACAATATTTACATCTAATAAAAAATATTAAGACCAAATATGTACAATATGTGAGTAATAAAATAAAAATAAAAATTAGTGGTTTCAATAATAATAAAAGTGATCTGATTTATTTGTAATCGCTGAACTCTCCTTTTCGAAGAATAAATTGTTAATAAATTTGGAGAATTGCTTTAAATGATTTTTAAACGAAGTGACATTATCATAGTCTTCAACGCTGCTGGGAAATGAGTTCCACATGTTCCAGATCATAGCTCCTCTGTGTCGGATAGAAAGTCTGCCTATTTCCTTTTTGGGTATGTCCAGTACCAGTTGTTTTGATCGTCGAGAGTTATTCATTTCTGCTTTCACAGAAAACAATTCGGTTATTTGTGCTGGGCCAGTGTGAGGTGACCAGGACAATTTATTGTCTACTTTCACGCCTAGGCAGCAGGTGGAGTTTACAAAATCAATTCTGTTGTCTTCATATTGGAGTTCTTGAAGGGGGCCGATTAGGGGTTTTAGGTTGTTTTTTTTTTTGACAAATCAGCTTTGCTTTCGCAACAGGGCGGCTAAAATGGCATAATTTTTCCTTGTATGCATTTCCACTTCCAATGTATTTGAATATTTGAATTAGCTTTACTAGTTAAGTTACAAGAGTCGAGAAAGCTGTGATAGTAGACTACAAGCAGCCCCTATTTTTTCGCAGTCCGTCGAGCGTGAATAGATAAAAAAATTACCGCGCGAAAATGTATTTTCGCTTCACGCTCGACGGACTGCGAAAAAATAGGACAGTAAAATAGGGGCTGCTCTTAGTCTACAAATGATAGTCGCGAACGATGCAGGTTTATGTGGCGCCATTTTGGTTGTTTCTTGAGTTTCGTCCCGGCAACCGGGCTGAAATTTCCCATTATGAACAGACGACAAAATTCATCCCGGTAACCGAGACAGCCCAGTTACCGGGCTCAATACATATGAAGAGGCCCTTAGTATAGTTGTTTGATTGGCTAACGCAAGTATATATATCTTCGCGTTCTCCGACAAGGATTTGTCAACCATCACCAGTACTTGTCTACTACAAACATCAAGACACTATTTTTGGTTTCTTGCCAGCGAATTCCAGTAAACGTTCTCCATTAAGGCGATACAACTGCCACTCGTCCAGGCACACTGCTCCGATCTTGTTATAGAAATCCTTGGCAGTTTTATTCCAATTTAAACAACTCCAGTCCACTCTGACGCAACCTTTCTCCACTGCTGTCTGAAATAATGAAGTGAAATTCATTTTAACTTGTCTGACATGTCAGTAAATAAGAGAGCTGGGTGCTTATAGCTGGTTGCACTCATTCTCAATAGTTTTCATTCTTCCTCCGCTCTCCAAATTTGTTCCATTAATTTTAAGTAAGAGCAATGTGTAGCAACAACGATGCAGTTTAAATATTAATGCTCAAATCTTCAAAAATAAAACCAATGAATCGTTTTTCTTGCACGATGCGATGGTCACCATCTGCCTCCAGAGAGAAGGAGGATCACAGGACTAGGAAGTTTGTAAATTTCTCTGTGCCAGATGCACCTGATAGTTGAGGGGCTTTGTCACAGATTTTAACAGATTATTGACCAGCCGAAATATATTTGTGTCGTAGGAAACCTAACAAGCAGATAATATTTAAAAAAAAAATAGTATTTCGTTTCCAGATCGCGGAAGGATAAGAATGGCAAGGAACTTCCTAATTTGCTCTTCCATTCCAGCAAACACAACACAAGAGATGTTCAAAGATAATGTTTTTCATGGGTTAAGTTGCCTACCACTAATTTCAGAATAGTCTTGACGAAATGTCTGCAAAATCCGTTTTTGAGCTACAGTGCCTATAAAGCTGATGACTTGGGTCGATGCAAAACGATTGCGTGACAACCCAAATAACACTTTTTCATTCTCAATTTCATGTACTTTACTATATCAACAACTAGCCTGGACTGATAACTATTGGTTTGTTTCACATGACAGCATTTATTGGTCTGCACTGAGTCGTGATTACATAAAGAATATTTAAAAATCTTAGCATACCGTGGAGACTCTTTTTAACATCTCTGTGCCAATACCTTTTCCTTTTGAAAGAAAGCAAATATCAAACGGATGACCAATTTAAACAAACAAACCAACAAAAAACAAATGCCTAAAAATCATCATGATGAGTTGAAGCATTTTAAAATAACTGATCGTTTATACTTCAAATTTGCATCAATTGGTTACTACTACTACAACTCTCTAAGGAAGCAGCTTCAGACCAAAACTGAATTTAAGCATTTTGAAGGCACAGAATATCAATGTAGGTATTTTATGCCCCCGGCACCTCCGTTTTTTAAAGACTGCACAGCCCAGAACAGATACACAACCCTGTGAATAGGGGGGTGGGGTGGGGGGCGGGGGGCGGAGAGACACATGAGATGATCATTGCTGGAAGTATTTTAATAGAAGTGTTTAATAAATATTGTCAAGTGTCATTTTCTTAAAGTGTATATGACATGAAAAATATTTTCTGCTTATTTGAAAGACCTTTCAAAATTCAGTAAAATGGCGTTTTTCTTTTTGAAATATCCTTTTTCGTTTCAGAGATATTGACATTTTTCTATTATGCAAATTAGGTCAGTGATGACGTCGTAAGATTTGCAACTAAAAATGGTAAAATACTGAATAAACAATATCTCTAAAACTATTAAAGCAGTGGTCTTGAAACTTGGCACCACAAATGTGCATCACAAAAGAAACAAAATGACACCATTTGGGCTATTGCCATAACAACAGTTTTGCCGCTGGTGCTGTCTCAATAAAAACTGAAATTCCCAGTTTTTGTCTTAAACCAAGAGCCATCTAGCGCAGTCAATCCGATGATGGGAATTAAGACAATATGGGAACTATGTCTGTTCCAAGCAGGACCCTTTGTCTCACTTAAGAGGTTACAAATGGGGATATTTGGTTTTTTGACAGATAGAGACTGGAGCTGAAAGAGTTACTATGGCAACGATACTAACATTGTCATTTTGTTCATTTTGTGATGCACATTTGTGGTGCCAAGTTTCAAACACACTGCTTCAATATTTCCAAAGATATTTTTTATTCAGTATTTTACCATTTTTTAGTTACAAATCTTATGACGTCTTCACTTATCTAACTTGCATAATAAAAATGTCAATATCTCTGAAACGAAAAAAGATTTTTCGAAAAGAGAAACGCCATTCTTCTGTATTTCAAAAGGCCTTTCAAATAAGCAGAAAATATTTTTTTTTATGTCACATACACTTTAAGTGTCTCAACTACATTTGTTCATAATTGTTAGATCTGAACCTGCTCAGGGGATGAAAATGTTTCCAATTTAACAGGGTGCTACAGCAAGCAGCTATATATTTACAAATTATTGTACTCTTATCCACATTTTTAAATTGGATTACCACTTTAATCAACTTCTGATAGCTACTAAAAAGGTTAAATGTCAGATAAATAATACAAAATAAGTTCAGTTGCTTACACTGTACCTCTAAAAGCTGGGTTGACATAAAGATCTTGCAGATACAAAGACCGCCCCTCCCACGTGGAATAGATGTAGAAAAATAATGCATAACCAACTGCCTTTTTCTTTGGTAAACAATTATTTCCTTCAGCGTAATGCAGCTCTTCTGCTACCAAACTTCCAAACCATGGCTTCTCTCCAAATCCATCCCTCAGCATTTCTGCAAGATACCATAATGATAAGAATATCTTACTAGACATTTCAGTGTGTAGTATCGCTGTATATTTTTACGAGTCATGCAGTATTGTGGTGAGCCCAAAGAGCTAGTCAAAATACAAATGACATTTTCATTTCCCCAAAATTCTGAATTGCCAAGGTTTTTTTACATGTGGTCGGGGAAATGAGACGAGGACATGTATCGTGTGATATTTGCACTCGTTTCGCATGCTATTTGTACTCTACGAAGCAGTGTTGGATAATAATAGACCATATTATTTTGTATTCTTGGTATTGGACTGGAACTAGCGTGCAATGGAGGCTCATGCAGAGATTCTTCTGCTTCACATTTGAAGAGATTCCCTGCATTTACCTCAATTGCAAACTAGTTCCAGTCCAAATTATTATACCAAGAATATGGTTATGGTCCATTGATTTAGTGCCCTCCTTACAACAAGAGCCCCCTTTCCAATAAGCAATAGTAATTAAAAATAAATTAATAAAATTGACACCCCTATCTCAAAATAAATTAATAATATTGACACCCCTATCTCAAAATAAATTAATAAAATTGACACCCCTATCTCAAAATAAATTAATAATATTGACACCCCTATCTCAAAATAAATTAATAATATTGACACCGGCCCTATCTCAAAACTAGATGTATAAAATTGACACCGCTATCCCAATGTTAGCATCCCCTTCCAATAAGGGGCCCCATGATTGTGAAAGAGGCAAAAGAGTGGGCTACCAAAAGTAAACTAGCACATTAAATTGGGTGTTAAATTGAATCTTGACATTATTATACAAAACTGTTGTTGTATGCTTGTGATTTTTGCCAGTAATGCACATGCAGACAGTTTGAAACTACAGTTTAATTTCTTACTGTATTTTTTGTGAGGTTGCTCCTATAAGAGGCCCGGGTGAATAAAAGCGCGCGTATTGCGGATTTTTGCGATACATTGAGCAGATTCGCGGATTTCGAAAACACTGCGGATCGCGGCTTTGCTGAGAATTTTGGCCCGGATTCTGGACTCTTTAGCTTTATGTAAGGAATTTCGGATTGTAGATACCAAAACGAAGTTCGGATCACTTTAGTGGGTCTTCGTCGGTATGTTAGCGGAATTGTTGCACAATCAAGAGACAAAACAAAACTTGTTAAAAAATTGGCATAAAAACAGCATATACCGTTCGTTGCAGGATCTTGCAGTAACACTATACCATACGAAAGTTTCAAGTAATGCGGGTTCGGATTTGAATGAAAATAGTGGCAGATTGACGGATTTGGCCAAAAAAATAGCACGGATCGGTGGATTTACGTACCCCTATTCACGTCACCCGTCACCCCCCTCCTATAAGCAATTTATTATCAATAGATACACTTAAGTTACATAAGCAAGTATAACTGTGAACTGCCTTCACACATGACTTAGTGAAGAGCATGAGGTATTGTTTTATCCTGGCTGCTAGTACGTGGTGGGTGTCTGGGTTTGAGTGTCTTTTGGGGTGGGAGAGGGGGAGATTAGGTCACCTGGTCATTAGATTTGCCAGCCACATATTAAACACTGTACTGTAACATTTTCATCTCCCATTAGTAGACACGTACCTATCCTTAACCGACACTTTCTCAGGTCTCAAGCATGTCTGCTTTTGGAAGTTTAATAATTACCTTCTTCGGTGAGCTTTACTCTTGATTCTGGTTGTTTTGCAAACACAGCTAACTCCTGCAAAACCAAGATGGAATGTGTAAACTGATGTCCATATTTTAAATGTAAAATAACATAAATTATAAGAAATAAGACTAGAAAGGAAATGGGAGTCAGACAACATGAAACAAAGAAAAATTCTCTTTCAAGATTTTGGTGGGATTCAAATCCATGGCAATGTCGTGCAATATGGCACTACCCATACAAAACTTTAATTTGGCCAAGAATTTGGCGAGATCTCGGCGAGAGTCTCTGATCTGAGAGTTTTTTGGCTGCCAAGATTTTGAATATCTCACCAAGATCTGACCATGGATCTGACTGACCGCCATCAATTCTCCACCACATACTATACTGTTTTACGTACACAAAAAAAGTCTTAAGCCAATTGTAGTAAGCACAAACTCCAGAAAAATGCACAACAACAAAATAATACCAGATGATATATTGTTTTGGCCTGCCATCCTTGCTAGAAGAGGGAGAGAGAGCTGGTGGGAGGAGAGGGTCGATTTCTGTCAGACGGAAATGCGCAGCTCAGAGAGAAGACTAATTTATTTGTAGGTAGTTGTTTGCAGATCATGTGGTGGGCTCTTGGCCAATGAAAAGGAAGAAAAAATGCATCATGCTAAGTTTTTCTTGTAGAGAGGGTATTATTAGACAGGGGAGATGGGGCACTGGTCATCCCCTTCTTCCCCCCCCCCCCTACCCCCGCTGTGCATTGTAGTTTGGCGCGTGGACAAGCATTTTAGCGGAGCTCCACAGTGGCCCGAAGGGCCACAGAACGGAGCCCTATACGTTTCATGCGAACATAGAAAATTGAAAAACCATTAATTTAAAACTTCATGATCGCTCGTGCGTAGCGTCATTTCAAACTTTGATTGGCGGGACAACTTAGAAACGTTTCCGTGGGTGTTTT
This sequence comes from Meandrina meandrites, assembly GCA_963693305.1. NCBI lineage: Eukaryota > Metazoa > Cnidaria > Anthozoa > Scleractinia > Meandrinidae > Meandrina > Meandrina meandrites. Next base: position 2,976,509 of record OY855911.1, read on the forward strand.
CATTTCTGAAGTCGGGTATCAATACAAACGGTGGAAAACGCTCTATGGATTTATGAATGACGCCGAGGATAGGTAAACAACATGTCCTCTACCAATGTTGCCGTGGAGAGAATGGGCTAGAATTGTTTATTTCTTCTATGGTATCCCTGTGGATGCAACCAGATGGCGTTTGAGCCGCGAAATGCTGAAATGCTGAAATGCAGGTAGAAATCTGAGGAATCTGTGTGGAAAATTAATGCATGCGAAGGAAAGTTTGCCAAATTTATGCAGTAACTGAACTGTCGTAATCCTGCTGTTTTTGTGCCTCTGGTATATTATTTTCACACAGCAATTAAAAACAAAACTACCAAAAAAATCAAACAAAAAAAAATTGCCTCAACTCGAACTTGACTCGTGACTCGAACTTGACTCAGGCTCGAACTTGACTCGTGCTACGATCAAACTCATCTATATATTAATATAAGCTTGCCTTTGTGATGTTCATATAAAATTGACTCAAAATTCTAGTAAAGCTAACTAGTAAACGGCGTGTTGTTATTAAACCACTCTCTCGTTGTCGATGATATATTATATTAAGCTTATGTAGTGTCACAATCGACGATTCCATGTATTGGGAGTTCACCGGTTGACCGAGTCAACTCTGAGTCCGAGTCAAGTGGCCGAGTCACTGGTCAGCGGTTTGTTCATTACGAAAATATAAAGTTTGCTGTAAGCATAAATATGTGTATGATAGTCCATAGTGTTTCCCTAACAAACAAATGAAAGCTAACCGCAAGCAAACAGGAGTGGAACTAGCCGCAAGCGAACTGGATTGGAACTAATCGCAAGCAAACCGGAATGGAGCTAACCGCGATCAAACAGGAGTGGAACTAAAACCGCAAGCGAACCGGAATAGATCAAACCGAAACCAAACTGGGAAATCCATAGTCTGAAATGTCATCCGTCCTCTCTTCCTTACCCCCCAGAGGAGGGGCGCGGGCGAGAAGGTCCTTCCTCCTCTGGGGGGTAAGGAAGAGAGGACGGATGACATTTCAGACTAGGAAATCCAGGCCAAAAATCCAACTCGAACGTCTGCACTTTCTACTCGCCATCTTGTGAACGACTTGCGAAAGACAAAACCTCATGATCTGGAGATTGAAAGGTATATTGCTGTCCAGTGACTCGGTCTGACTCGGACTCGGATGTGACTCGGGCTCGGAGTTGACTCGGGAATTATGTATTGGTGGTTTTCACTGTCACGCAATAAAAAAATAAAATGGAAACCATTCAACGACAGAAGCTATGAGCTTCGGATATTATAAAAGATAAATCGATAAACAGTTTGTCCAAGTCTCAGGTCTGTGCGGTGCACCGTTTGCGAGTTATTTGCCGAAACTTTCCACGCAAAAGACTCCATATTTGTGTCCTTCCGAGGGACACAAATATGGCCGCCGTGATGTCATCATGTCAGAGAAACCATCTGGAACTTAATTTTGCTATTAATAGCGACTACTTTTGGCTCATGATCTGTTATACTTTAGCATAAACAGCGGTTAGTACATTGGGAATGTTCAATCTGCAAAAATGGAAAGGAAAGCCCTTTTATGAATCAAAACAACTTTGTCATGACACTCAGCTTGATATCGCATACGGCGGAGAACTCGAATATTTAAAATGCTCTGTTTTATAAACGAAGGGCACAATAGCCTGCGCCGCAGACGGCGGCGCAGGCTAAGGGCACAACTAAGCTGGAAATTTGCAAAAAGATATATTTTTAGTTCATCTTACATCTAGCGACATCGAAAGTTTAGCAGGCCTATTGAATTTTGATTTCAAAATTTTATGACGTAACATGAAAACCAAGAATAAAACTTAAATTGAGCTTACCTTTACCATTTGCAGAATATCTGGAACATCTTCTGCTACTGCGTCACGCACTTGCCAGTTTTCCATCCTCGATTAATCGTAGCTGACTTCACAAATGCAAGAAAAGTCCGATACTGCAAAAATCAACCGGAAAACACCGCTCGCAGATTTGTGTACACCCGGGATTTCAAAATGGCTTTGGCTCGAATGACCTCTCGAATGACACGTGACGGAACCAGCGGGAGGAATGCCATACGGGATGGCTACGGAATAGCTCGCCAGGAGTCTCTCGTAGAGCGCCCAACCGGTATCTGGGAGGCCATGGATTCGATTCTCGTCGGGGACTCAGATTTTTTCCTTTGCCCCACGCTCGTGACAAATGAACATTTCATCATCATTTGTAAAGAATGTAGTGCGCTTTGTTTGCTTGTGTTGTGGGTAAATCTCAGCTACAATTTATTTGAATCGAAAGAGTCGCGCAGACGTCTCCGGTCCTATTTCCTTTGTTGCACGTGGTCTCTTTTCCATATGGGAGACTGCACGGAGGCTGAAAATACCAGCTAGAGAGAAAGACTCAAAACTGTAAGTAATTAAAATTTCAGTTTCGCACCCACTATATGGCGCCCATCGATTGGTCAGTTCAGACTCGTCAACTGTTTGGTTAATATTAACATATTCTGTTTCAAAAACATCCATAGTTGGGCCGCCCACGCCCTGGGGAAATAACCCCTTGCTGTGTGAAGCGGAACGATTCATACGTACATTCAGGGAGTAATCGCCCGAGTAATTTCAAAGTCGATTTGAGATTACGAGCACGACAACTCTCTGAAAGTTGTACGACAAGAGGTCCTTTTCAGTTTAGGGTCGTCACGCAAAAACGGCTGCGGAGACTACAGGGGTATAGAATGGTCCTTGAAAAATCATGTGTCTCGCCAAATTTTAGGAGAGTCTCGAAATCTCGGCGTTGCAAACTGGAGTCTCGGAATCTCGAGACTGTTCGCAACAAAATAAATTTTGAAATTTGAGCCTAGGAATCTTGCAACAGCAAAACAAAGACTGGATGCCTTAAAGTTTTAAAATGGGAGCTAAGTTACAGAGCGTTGTAAAAGTCTCGCGCTCGGATTTTTGAATCACGGCGTTTCAGGCTCGGATCTGATAGCATTTGAGTGGTAGCGAGGCTGGAGGTGACCTTGCATTGATACAAACCTCTCTGCTTTTCTCATGTTAATGCGAACCATTAGCATCAGAACAACTTAATTTGCAAAACAAAACAGTGAGGTCTGTATCAAAACAAGGTCACCTCTAGCCTCACTACCATTCAAAGGCCTGGTTTCTGAGCAGACAACTGTAAAATGGTCTATTGTCCACATAGTATAGTCTGCCAGGTTTTCTAATTCTCTAGTGACATTCATTTTTATAAACACAAGGAAAAAAGACGTTCTTAGAGGCGAATTAGACGGTACGATTTTGCCTACGCCATGACTACGTACACGAACACGATTTGCGTCGTGTAAATCAACCTACCACATCCCTTCGACAGACGCGCGCGCGTGTAAATGGTCATAAGCCTGTCGCATGCAAGAAAGTCGTACCGTGTAAATCGGCCCTATGAAAGATTGGAATGCGTTAGACAGAGAAACTAGAAATGCACTTAACATTGCTTCTTTTATTTAGCAAAATCTTTTTCAAAGTCTTATCAGTAGTATTTTTGCAGTTTTTATTTTCTTATCATTTTGATATGTAGCTAGTTTTATTTTGGGTATTCTTAACATGATTCCTCAGAAATGAACGATTTTTTTTTAAAGTTTCCTAAATGTTCCCTACCAGGCACTGTTTCGCAAAATACAGTAAAAAAGATAGGTCACCATGCTCGCAAGAGAGAGATGATGGACCAATCTTACCTCATTTAAGCTTGTTCTGGTACTTATCGCGCGCGTTATTTTAGCGGTCCACGTTATATTTCGCGGTAGAGAAGTTTGTTAAAGCAACACTTAAAAAAACTCGATAGGTAGAAAGTCTGTAGCATAAGGAACAATTTTATATATAACTTATGGAAAAAACACACAAATCCAAACGACATTACAACAAAACGTTCCTCGAGTCGTTGATTTCAAGTTCATAATTTTCGTCCTCGAGTAACGGTTTAGTGCACGCCTTCATCTATATCTTTTTTCCATCCGATGAATTTTTCTTAAATTGTCCAACTCAAAGAGGGCAATTTGTACATCAAAGTTATGCAATAAAAATTATAGGTCACCATGCTCGTTGACCAGAAAATGACGAGCCAAGCTGCATAGAAAAAAGCCGCCATTTTGTCCATGTGTAGGGCGTTACTGAAAACCACTGTAGTGTTTGAAAGTTCTCAATAAAAGATAACCATTAACAAAACACACCGCCGCACAACCCAATTCTCATTTCGATTCATTTAGTAAAGCAATTCGTTTCAAAACCGCAACGATATAATTTCGTGCTTCGAGTGCCTGTCCTTGAGCCCATGATTCTTGTAACATTTGTTGTCAGTTTAACATGACGTCTGTTAATGCCGCGGCAATCTGACATCACAACATTTGGCAGGAACGAATCGTGCAATTGTTTGATTGGCTAACGCTTGTCTGCTTCAAACATCAAGACACCAGTTTTTTTTTTTTTTCAGCGAATTCCAGTAAACGTTCTCCAGTAAAGTGATACAGCTGCCACTCTTTGAAATAGACTGCTCCGAGCTTGTTATAGAAATCCTTGGCAGTTTTATTCGAATTTAAACAATTCCAGTCCACTCTGACGCAACCTTTCTCCAATGCTATCTGAAATTATGAAGTGAAATTCATTTTAACTTGTTGTCTTACATTCCAGTAAATATAAGAGAGGTGGATACTTATGGTTGGTTGCACTTGTCCCCCCTCCTTTCTCATCTTCTCTGTCCCGTCTAGCTAATCAATGCTTTCTGTTACAGCAAAGTAAGGGAACGTGTGTAGCAGTAATGGGCAAGTTTGAATCCTCAAATCTAAAAATACCATCAATAAATCCTTTTTCTTGCACGATGGTCATCATGAAGGGGGGTGTAAACAGGGGGTCAGGGTAGGAGGGGGGGGGGGGGAAAGGGTCAGGGAGGATGAGGATGACAGGAAGGAAGCTTTTAATTAATAACTGTGCCAATTAAATCACTGAAAAATGTGAGATCAGTTTTGTTTTTAGCATGATGTCAGAGTATTGCTGGTTAGTTAATATCTAAAGCCCAGTTTTCACATGTAAGGAAAATCCCAGACAGTCAGGGATTTCACTGTTTCCCGACTGCCCCAGATTTTGCCGCTATCTCAGAGTCGTCTTGATGGACAATGACAGAGGCCATTGTTATTTGTTAATGAGGGATTGGAGAAAAGCAATCTGGTCAGGATTGGTAACAAGCTAAAACTGTTGCTGGCATTGCCAACAGTGCAGATTAAGTTTTCATGTTGGGAATATGATTGCTGACCATCGCAGAAATCCGGGACACATCAAGAAAATTCAAATTATCCAGGATGCTTACAATTTCAAGTTTTCATTAGTCTGCAAAATCTGGGATGGTTGGAAAACAACTAAAATCCCCGATTGTGCCTATGGCTGAGGATTTGGGTCTCTACACAATCGTTTATCTCACATGAAACCATTTACATTATTTCCCCAGGTCTGACCGCTGGTATGTAACTCCCACTCAAGTTATGTGTAAATTTGTCACTTTTTTACAATGTAACAGAGGATCTGTAAAATTTAAAGGACTTTTCAAGGTCTGCACCGAACCATATTTAACAGAAAGAATATTTAAAAATCGCAACATACCGTGGGGACTGTTTTTAATATCTCAAACTCTGTGCCAATACCTTTCCCTGTTAAAATAAAGAAAATTAAACATCAAATTGATGAGCACTTTAACAAGCAAACAAACAAATGCCCCTAAAACATGATAAGTTGAAGCATTATACACCTCTATGGAAAGTTAAATTAAAGCTAGTGGGAAGCATGGTGGCCTAATCGTTAGCTCTGGATCGGGCGGTTCAGGTTCGAGACCTGGCAGTGGCACCCAGGGCCCGGTTGTTCGAAGCGTGGATAACGCTATCCACCGGATAAATCGCTATCCAGCGGACAAGTGTTGGCAAAACAAACTACGCTATCCACCGGATAGTGATTTATCCGGTGGATAGCGTTATCCAACCTTTGAACAACTGGGGTCAGGTGTATAAATGGTTACCGGCGAATTTACTGCTGGGGGTAACCCTGCAATGAACGAGCATCCCATCCAGGGGGGAGTAGAAATACTCCTAGTCGTTTTATGCTACGGAAACCGGGATAAGCTCCAACCTGATGAGCCACTAGGCTCGTATGCAGACTTTATTTTTTTTTAATTAAAAAGGAACCCTACTCTTGTGACAAGCTGACTACATTGAATTGTTTGAAATAACGCCTAAATTCCAAATTTTACATGACAAGGGAGAAATAACTTTTTCTAGTAGCAATACATAAAAAAAGATTTAGTGATGGCTTTCAAATTTCCTGTGCACGCCTTTTTGAATTAATTTTTATGATGCATAATAGCTGCCCAATTGTTTCACACAAAAGATCCTTTACTTCCTAACATTACTGATGGGTTAATCCTGTTAAAATATTCGTTTATTATTATTATTATTATTATTATTATTATTATTATTATTATTACTATTATTATTATTATTATTATTATTATTATTATTATTAATAGCGGCAACTAATAAATACATCATTATAAATTTTAGGATCCCTGATTTATTCAATTAAATTTCCACCGCTAAGAAGAAGTAACAGCCTAAGGACCTCTTGATATGAGATCTGTTACCGGGATGAATTTTGTCATCTGCCGGCTCATATGGGAAATTTCATCCCGGTTACCGGGACGAAACTCAAGAAACCAAAAACCAAAATGGCGCCACATAAACTTGTACCGTTCGCGACTATCATAGCTTTGTCAACTCTTGTAACTCTACTGATAAAGCTAATTCGAATACTTTTGAAGTGGAAATACAGACCGAAGGCAAAATTATGCCATTTTGGTCGCCCTGTTGTGAAAGCAAAGGTAATTTGTCAAAAAAGTTTCGTATCGGTAACCAGCCTGAAGTGTTCATGTGGGAGAATTTTCATTCCGGTTGCCGAGATCTCGGTTGCAGAAATTGAGTTCTCGGTAACCGGGGTGGCCCGCCTTCTCATATGAACACATCGAAATTTTTACAAAGGCCTATTGAATTTTGATTTCAAAATTTTATGACGTAACATGAAAACCAAGAATAAAACTTAAATTGAGCTTACCTTTACCATTTGCAGAATATCTGGAACATCTTCTGCTACTGCGTCACGCACTTGCCAGTTTTCCATTCTCGATTAATCGTAGCTGACTTCACAAATGCAAGAAAAGTCCGATACTGCAAAAATCAACCGGAAAACACCGCTCGCAGATTTGGGTACACCCGGGATTTCAAAATGGCTTTGGCTCGAATAACCTCTCGAATGACACGTGACGGAAGATGGCTACGGAATAGCTCGCCAAGAGTCTCTCGTAGCTCAGTGGTCAGAGCGCCCAACCGGTATCTGGGAGGCCATGGATTCGATTCTCGTCGGGGACTCAGATTTTTTCCTTTGCCCCACGCTCGTGACAAATGAACATTTCATCATCATTTGTAAAGAATGTAGTGCGCTTTGTTTGCTTGTGTTGTGGGTAAATCTCAGCTACAATTTATTTGAATCGAAAGAGTCGCGCAGACGTCTCCGGTCCTATTTCCTTTGTTACACGTGGTCTCTTTTCCATATAGGAGACTGCACGGAGGCTGAAAATACCAGCTAGAGAGAAAGACTCAAAACTGTAAGTAATTAAAATTTCAGTTTCGCACCCACTATATGGCGCCCATCGATTGGTCAGTTCAGACTCGTCAACTGTTTGGTTAATATTAACATATTCTGTTTCAAAAACATCCATAGTTGGGCCGCCCACGCCCTGGGGAAATAACCCCTTGCTGTGTGAAGCGGAACGATTCATACGTACATTCAGGGAGTAATCGCCCGAGTAATTTCAAAGTCGATTTGAGATTACGAGCACGACAACTCTCTGAAAGTTGTACGACAAGAGGTCCTTTTCAGTTTAGGGTCGTCACGCAAAAACGGCTGCGGAGACTACAGGGGTATAGAATGGTCCTTGAAAAATCATGTGTCTCGCCAAATTTTAGGAGAGTCTCGAAATCTCGGCGTTGCAAACTGGAGTCTCGGAATCTCGAGACTGTTCGCAACAAAATAAATTTTGAAATTTGAGCCTAGGAATCTTGCAACAGCAAAACAAAGACTGGATGCCTTAAAGTTTTAAAATGGGAGCTAAGTTACAGAGCGTTGTAAAAGTCTCGCGCTCGGATTTTTGAATCACGGCGTTTCAGGCTCGGATCTGATAGCATTTGAGTGGTAGCGAGGCTGGAGGTGACCTTGCATTGATACAAACCTCTCTGCTTTTCTCATGTAAATGCGAACCATTAGCATCAGAACAACTTAATTTGCAAAACAAAACAGTGAGGTCTGTATCAAAACAAGGTCACCTCTAGCCTCACTACCATTCAAAGGCCTGGTTTCTGAGCAGACAACTGTAAAATGGTCTATTGTCCACATAGTATAGTCTGCCAGGTTTTCTAATTCTCTAGTGACATTCATTTTTATAAACACAAGGGAAAAAGACGTTCTTAGAGGCGAATTAGACGGTACGATTTTGCCTACGCCATGACTACGTACACGAACACGATTTGCGTCGTGTAAATCAACCTACCACATCCCTTCGACAGACGCGCGTGCGTGTAAATGGCCATAAGCCTGTCGCATGCGAGAAACTCGTACCGTGTAAATCGGCCCTATGAAAGATTGGAATGCATTAGACAGAGAAACTAGAAATGCACGTTACATCGCTTCTTTTATTTATCAAAATCTTTTTCAAAGTCTTATCAGTAGTATTTTTGCAGTTTTTGTTTTCTTATCATTTTGATATGTAGCTAGTTTTATTTTGGGTATTCTTAAGATGATTCCTCAGAAATGAACGATTTTTTTTAAATGTTTCCTAAAAGTTCCCTACCAGGCACTGTTTCGCAAAATACAGTAAAAAAGATAGGTCACCATGCTTGCAAGAGAGAGATGATGGACCAATCTTACCTCATTTATGCGTGTTCTGGTACTAGTCGCACGCGTTATTTATCGGTCCACGTTACATTTTGCGGTAGAGAAGTTTATTAAAGTAATACTTAAAAAAAGCTCAATAGGTAGAACGTCCCTAGCATAAGGAATAATTTTATATATAACTTATGGAAAAAACACACAAATTCAAACGGTATCACATCAAAACGTTACAAGGTCATTTTTTTTGTGCTCGCATTCAGCTATATCTTTTTCCCCCTCGAATGAATTTTTTTTACAATTGTCCAACTCAAGGAGGGCAATTTGCACATCGAAATTAACTACGCTTGTTTACGAGAAAATGGCGATTTATCTCACTCTCGCGAGCCAAGCGGTATAAAAAAAGGCGCCATTTTGCCCATGTGCGTGCGCTATAATTACGCGTAAAAGTCTTCGCAACAGGAATGCGCAATGCAATACTGAGGAATCACCTTAAATCTTAGTAGGGCCTTACTGAAAACCACTGTCTGTAGTGTTTGCAAGTTCTCAATAGAAGATAACCATTACATGTAACAAAACACACCGCCGCACAACCCAATTCTCATCTCGATTTCGAGCATCGAGTGCCTGTCTTTGAGCCCATGATTCTTGTAACATTCGTTGCCAGTTTAACGTGATGTCACCTTGTGACGACAATCTGACATTACATTTGTTAGGATCGTGAGTGTTCGTGTAGTTTTTTGATTGGCTAACGCAAGTAAAAAAATCTTCGCGTTTTCCAACGAGGATTTGAGAACCATCACCAGTGCTTGTCTGCTGCATTAAAAAAAAAAACAAAAAAAACATCAAGACACTAGTTTTGGCTTCTTGCCAGCAAATTCCAGTAAACGTTCTCCAGTAAGGCGATGCAACTGCCACTCGTCCAGGCACACTGCTCCGATCTTGTTATAGAAATCTTTGGCAGTTTTATTCCAATTCAAACAACTCCAGTCAACTCTGATGAAACCTTTCTCCACTGCTATCTGAAATAATGAAGTGAAATTCATTTTAACTTGTCTGACATGTCAGTAAATTAATAAGAAAGGTGGATGCTTATAGCTGGTTGCACTCACTCTCAATAGTTTTCATTCTTTCTCTCCTCTCTCTTCTGGTTAATCAAAAATATTTGTTCCAGTAAATTTAAGTAAGAGAGAATGTGTTAGCAACAATGATGCAGTTTAAATATTAATGCTCAAATCTCCAAAAATAAAACCAATGAATCGTTTTTTTTCTTGCACGATGCGATGGTCACGTACCATCTGCCTCCAGAGGGAAAGAGGACAACAGGGACTAGGAAGTTTGTAAATTTCTCTGTGCCAGTTAAATCACTGATCTAAGGTGAGGCAGGTAATGTTATAAGCATGATATTGGAGTACGGCTGCTTTCCCTGGATGGGATACACCTGATAATTAAGGGACAGATTTTAACAGATTATTGACCAGCCGAAATATATATTTGTGTCGTAGAAAACCTAACAAGCAGCTCTTTCGAAACATAAAATAAAATAAAAAATAGTATTTCGTTTCCAGATCGCGGAAGGATAAGAATGACAAGGAACTTCCTAATTTGCTCTTCCATTCCAGCAAACACTACACACGCGAAGGTATCGTGTCTTTGTTTGTGCTTTCAAGCGCTCTTATTGGTGGGAATTTTCTTCTTACAATTAAACACGGAACGAGCTCACTTCATATTTTTCGCCAATACATCGCTTTACTCGAACTTAAAAGCATTTCAATCAGTGGTCAGATATTTCTATTTGTAATGAATCTCAATAATTTTTGGTGTTGCTGACGATTAAGGCTGAATTCCTCAAGTTGTTTTCGCCCGTCTTCCACAAATTGATATTTATAGCTGTAGTTTGATTTCTCTCTGAAAATTAAGGTTATATCTTGGTTTAGATGTTCAAAAATAATATTTTTCATGGGTACGGTTAAGTTGTCTACCACTAATTTCAGAGTAGTTTAGATGAAATGTCCGCAAAATCCCCGTGACGTAGCTCCTTTCAGCTACATTGCCTATAAAGCTGATGACTTGGGTCGATGCAAAACGATTGCATGGCAATCCAAGTAACACTCTCATTCTCAATTTAATTTTTTACTATACCAACAACTAGCCTGGACTGATAACTGTTGGTTTGTTTTCCCTTGACAAATTAAAACAGTCCCTTGAGACTATACAAAAATGTGGGTCAGAGAGTGCCAAACGATGTCCCCAATTCTACTATTTTTGCAAAATAGTCGAAAAAAGAGCAAGTGACCCACTGGACTTTGGAAACGAGATTGGATTGGGTTAAAATTCGTTCCCAGGGTCTCTAGTCTGCCTCAACTGAATTACCACCATTTTGAGTGTTTTGCAGTGATTTCTAAGTCTTGAAAAATATCTATTTGAAGCGGTTGACTTAACACGAGGTGCACCGCTGAAACCTTGCTTAATTTTTGTGTTCTAAGAATGGAAGGCTTCCAACTGCAAAAGAGCTGTTCTGCTTCATCGTTTTTTAGATCTTAAGGCGGGGGTACACCTGAAGCCCGTTTTCCCACCGCTTAACTTGGGCTTAATGGGTCTATCTCGTTCGCGTCTCAAGCATTCCCAAAACCCTCGGCTCATTTCACAAAGACTACTTGCTATGTTCAGCGGTGTTTTGCAAATTTTTGAGGATGTTGGAAAGAGATAGTTTTTCTCAAAGATTTAGTAAAATTTGGAGCAATAAGAAATATTAAAGATTAGAATTTGAAGTTTAAAATTAGTAGATGGACACCTAAACAGTCCTTTCTCAACCTGGGGTGCTCTTGCGTTCGGGTCAACTGTCTGGTGGTGTTCAAAAATAATTTTCTTTCATCTATCCCTTCTTTAAACCTCTTAAAATTTCACTAAAATTCACGTTTACCCCCGTTTACTCACCATGCCCTTTTCATAAGCGATCGATCAAGTCTTGTCGGGCAATATCTGGCAGTGCTAGATCTCAAAATGTCTTGTCAGGCCTTTTCGTCTAGTGTGCAATGGACCAAGACATTTTCGGGTACAATAATTATCTGTAGTATAGGAGCCTACATAAGGTAACTTAAAATAATAAGTTGAAACAGGCTGCTGAAGCCAAGAGCTATCCGATGAGCGGACTTGAGCTCTACTAAGATACTGACTGATAATCGTTTCTATAAATATGTGAACAGGAAAAGGGTTTTTACATAGAATAATGGTAAGATTCTTTATATCATTATGGAAGCCCAACCAGGAATTTTTGATTTTGTAGACTCTGTCTGCAACCAGTGTTCTTACAAGACCAATTTTGTAAGAGAAAGTAGTAAAACTAAAATAGTTAGGAGACCTGTGAACGTTCACAAGTATCCTAACTAACTATTTTTTTAAACAGTTTGTCAAACGTTATTGTACTATCATTGAAATTAAGTTGTTTTTTGCACTTTTAAAGAAGGTAGCATGTTCAGTGTTAAGGATCCTGTGCCTCTTGATCTCCGTTTGCTCGTTGTCTATAAATTTTCTTGTGCAGAAATGTAATGTCTGTTACATCGCCGAAACTAGCCGTCACCTTTCATCATGTTCATGACCTTTCAACGCGCATTCGCGAGCATCTGAGAAGGAACAGAAACTCACACATTTTTAAACATCTGCAACAAAAAGAGATATGCCGTTTGTTCAAAGACCTGCTTTTCTATTGTGGATTCCGCACCTAATAGACTGCAACTTATTTTAAAAGAAAAAACCGCGTTAAACAAGCAGCTCAAGCATGCTGATTTAACTCTTTCGTTCTAATATTATGTTACGTTTTTCTGCATTTTTATATGTTTATTTATTCATATAATTTTGTGTAATAATTGTAATTGGCTTTGTCAGTGAGTTTTATTGATTTCCTTTGCGCGTATTAGGAATTATTTCGGGTCTCGCGCATTTAAATGTTGAACGTAAAGTTTAAAATGTTTGCTTTTTGATCAAGACCAGTTGTACCTTTATAATCATGATGATATTATAAAGAGTTATTGCGTATATACATGCAAGGTGCTGCTGCTCCTAAACGAGTATATTAATCCCAAATTTTCATTTAAAAAATAACGTTCCTTTAAGATAAACAACCAATCGGGCAAAGTTTGACAAAAATCGCCGTGCAGGTTTTGGGCGGTGGGGGCGTGTTGGATCAGCGCGCGCGCGAACTCGCGCATGCAGCACGCGCAAGTCAGTTGACGAAATAGACGAAATAGAATGTCGTCACAAACGACTGAACTAAATTTGTTCAGAGAGTTTGAGACGAATGGGTACAAAGATGAAAAGCGAAAGTACTATTTGTCGCAAAATCTTCATTATCATCTGTCTGTTTTTACCTTTTGTTTTTGCAAATGCCGTGATATCTTTGGTGCGTAAAGTTTACGCCTATGTTCAAAGCGAGTTGGAAAAGTTTAATGATATTTACGGAGCTAAGACGCCCGTCGAGTATCACCCGGATCCCGCTTTTATAGCGTATATAAAAGGTGAGGAAACAGTGCAAGGTGGGGGCTGTCCACAAAGACGAGCTGAGAGCGTTGGACGTTGCTGTTATGACAAGATCGCAACTCAACAGAGCAACAACAACAACGTCTACAAAGGAAAGGAACGCAAGCCAAAGAATAAGAAAAGAAACAAGAGAAGGATTAAAATAGACTCACCCCCAGTGGAAGAACTTATCTTAAGAGACTCTATTGCGGTTTGCAGAACAGAGCATGCTGAGCAGAGATTGCCAGAAGCTCCTCAGCAAGAGTTGCCTGGCTCAAGTGTCGTATAAAACCTCTTGAAAACACATCAGCTACAAAAGAGTTCGAGAGAAAAGGCAAGATTCAGCACAACTGGTTGTGTATGTTGAATGCTTTGGTAAAAGTGTTGTTATTCGTGCCGCAGAAAATTCGCGCATACGTTAATTCAACGGGCGTTGGAAAACTTCAGTGATGCTTACTTGGATAGCTTGGCAGAACTGCCTTATACGGAACCCGCTTTTGTGGCGCACCTCAAAAGTGAAGAAGCTGCACCCTTTGTTTACAGCCCGCACATAACATTTTCCAACTCAAGTTCAAAAGGCTTGAAGAACATTACAGCAAACAGCGAGATCCTGGAGAGTGGTCACCAACAACTAGGACAAAAGAAGAAAGTAATCGACGAGGAGAAAGTTACAATTACGCAAGGACTGATGCATGCTTTTCCTCTAATATCAGCAAAGAGCAAAACTCATGTCAGCCAGTGACAGGAGATGAAACGCCAGGGCTTTCTAAGTTCCAAGTTGCGTCACGGACATCTGGAAGTCGTAGTTCTTTGCAATATCCTCGCGTTGTGAAGAAACAATTAGATGCTTTACCAACCATTGGCCAACAGGCTGAAACGCAAGTTAACTCAGCTCATGAAGACAAAGAAAACGTACAAGTAACACTACGATCAAATCTCCACTCTAACGTGCATTCAACTGCCGACTTTCGGGTGCGTAAATGCAAGTTAGACAAGTAAGCGAAGCGCACGGCTCGTGTTAAAGCGCAGGGTCAAGAAAAGACATCAACAGGAGTTGAGCATGCAAACCAAATGTTGTCTGATGATACCTATGCAGATTCAAAACTCATCGCATCCCATGACACCAAGGAAAAATCATCTGTTGAGGGACAGGTTGTGGTGGAGTCAAGAGTCCCAAGAGTACGGCGAACAAAGAACGAGTTAGACTGTAAACAAGTTAAGTCCAGGGACGTCCAGGCTCCTATTGGTAGGGAACAGGATTTCTCGTCAGAGTTGAGAGAAGTTTCTTTTAAGGCTTCTGTGGCACGTGACGCCAGAAAGAATAAAAGAAAAGCTGTAGAACCTGCAGCAACTGAATTTATTGTGGCGAGAAAAAGACAACGAGTGGATACTGGCACAGTGGTACGTCCATTGACAGAGCTGCTGAAAGACAGGCAGCCATCAGTGAGTGCAAGCTTTAATGAACATATGCAGGCAATGGAAACAGAACAAGACTCACTCAGTGTCACTCGGTGTCACTCTACCTCACAGCTGGAGGAGATGGAAACCAATCACGAACTGGGTGATACATGTAAGCCTGTGCAGGCTCCAGTCGGGGATCTGGAGGATGCTAAAAGGCCATTACCGTCTACAGTTGGCATGCTAAACGCTTCAAGTATGATAATGAAAACACCGTCTGCTAAACAAGCAGTGACTCAACCAGCTATACCACTAGTGATGCAATGTTCAATGCAACCCGATGCAACAATCTGTAATGAGAATCCCCAAGGAATGGAATCTAAACTTGGCAACCCTCTGAGTAGTTCAACATGTGATGTATTACAGGACATTGCTGCAAGCTCTTTGACTTAACTATTGAATGATTGCCGTATGTTATTACAGATTGAAGAAAAGTGTGTGGATATAATAGGAACACGGAAATATTTGTGATTTTATTAACATTCATCAAAGTGAAAGTCAAATTAGAAGTCAATGATCGGTCTTGTAGACTAGATTTGTATTGGAAATATATAAAAGTTTTCTTCTATGAATGATCAGTTAATTAGTACAAAAAACAAAAACAAAAAAACAAACTACATTTAACCGCACGTACGTAAATGCACGTAAAATGACGTACCCCATGATAAAAAGCACATGCTGCACTTTCTTGGCCACAATTTGAACATTGGTTACTTTTTTCATAATTAACGGCCCAGGAAAATAATGCGGCCACTTTTTTTAAAGGAACACATTTGACAGACAGAAGAGCTTCTATGATTATTTAATGGGGAGGAGAGGGGTAACTCAAGGAAAACGAGAGACAGGCGGGGGCGGGGGGGGGGGGGGGGATGCCAATAAAGCATCGTGGAAAAGTCGAAAGTAGCCGTTTAAGCGCCAAAACAGGCTCAGAATATCTTTCCAAAAAATTCTAAAAGTCTTAATAGCAAAACAAATATCTGTAAAACCCGTTTTTTTTATATTTTGTTTACAACTGTTTGAGCCACTTCGAAGACAGCCTTCATTTAAATCAAAGTGGCTGATGAGCCACTGAACTCGGAAAATGAATTAATAAAACGATAACATATAAAACCGCAAACTTTGACAAAAATAAAGATTTGTCCACAGAACAAACGCTGCTTTGAACCAGTTCATTCCCATTTCCGTCAAATTATCTACAATCCAGATGCAAATATTATCACCTGTTTTGCTCTGGTTACTCTTGAGCCTTCATCGAGGTAAACAGTTACTGAACCGAGTCAAGTTACTAAACTGAGATTCCACTTTTAAGAAGAAGTAGCAGTAGAAACTCAAAATGGCATAACTCACCTAAGTGCCTCTTCATATGAGCTCGGTTACCGGGATGAATTTTGTCATCTGTAAAGGTTAAGTCTGCATACGAGCCTAGTGGCCCATCAGGCTGGAGCTTATCCCGGTTTCCGTAGCATGAAGCGACTAGGAGTATTGCTACTCCCCCCTGGATGGGATACTAGTCCATCGCAGGGTTACCCCCAGCGGTAAGTTCGCCGGTACCCATTTACAGCTATTTCGAGAAAGGTTGTCGGAAAAAAAAACATCAAAGTGTACGCGACAAGACCGAAAGGTGGTCTGGGTATTCACTGGAATTTTGCATATTGGCCTAAAGGAAATTTACAAGTTTGTGTTTTTGCACGTGGAAAATTTGTTTTTCCTCTCAAGGGCCTATATTTGTAGCTTTACTTTTACTGTTGCATGTCTTTGAGTGAGGAAAATTCTTCTAAAGTTCAGAGGGGCTAAACGTACTTTGTTTCTACATGTCTGAAAAGAAAGAAACCTGAAATTCGCGCTTATTTTGTTGTTATATCTCATTAGTATTCGACACGTGCAGTAGCTCTTTACATCTACCCATACTATCTTTCGGGATTGGCTTGTGCAGTTCTGTGCTTTTTTTCCGACAACGTTTCTCGAAATAGCTGTATACACCTGGGTGGAGAGAGGCACTATGAGAGTAAAGTATCTTACCCAAGAACACAACGCAGTGCCCCGGTGACCGAGACGATATTCAAGAAACAAAACCAAAATGGCGCCACATAAACTTGTATCGTTCGGGAACCCGTTCGCGTCTATCAACTCTTCTAACGTAACTCTACCAATAGAGCTAATAGAGCTAATTCGAATACTTTTGAAATGGAAATGCATACAAGACAAAATTATACCATTTTGGCTGCCCAATTGCGAAAGCAGAGACAATTTTCAAAAAAGCTTCGTCGCGGTTGCCGAGAACTCGGTTTCTGCAACCGAGATCTCGGCAACCGGGCTGACCCACCTTCTCATATGAACACATCGAAATTTTTACAAAGGAAATAGGAGTGAGGTGAGACCTCGGTAACCGGGCCAGCGCGGCCAACCAGGCTCATATGAAGAGGCCCTAAAAGGCCTCAGGTTGGCTTGAGAAACGAGATAACAACAGACAAGACAACAATGAACAGAGGTAAGTTGATTTTATTGTCAAAATATCATAATGTTTAGCTATGTAAAATCCGAATGTAGGTCTCAGTAGTGATTGAAAGTTTCCTAATAAAGGATTACTTCCAATAAAACACGCCTTAACACAATCCAATTCTCATTTCGATTCATTTAGTAAAGCAATTCGTTTCAAAACCGCAACAATACAATTAAGTGCTTCGAATACCTGTCTTTGAGACCGCGATTCTTGTAACATTCGTTGCCAGTTTAACGTGACGTCACATTGTGACGACAATCTGACATTACAACATTTGGTAGGATCGTGAGTGTTCGTGCAATTGCTTGATTCGCGCTTTCCGACGAGGATTTGAGAACCATCACCAGTGCTTGTCTGCTGTATTAAAAAAAAAAAACATCAAGACACTAGTTTTGGTTTCTTGCCAGCAAATTCCAGCAAACGTTCTCCAGTAAGGCGATGCAACTGCCACTCGTCCAGGCACACTGCTCCGTTCTTGTTATAGAAATCCTTGGCAGTTTTATTCCAATTTAAACAACTCCAGTCAACTCTGATGCAACCTTTCTCCACAGCGATCTGAAATAATGTTGTGAAATTCATTTTAACTTGTTGTCTTAACTTGTTCCAGTTCGCAAAGTCACGTGATGTGACGTCACGCTTGAAATGGGTCTATAGTTGGCTGCACTCATTCTCACTACTCATTCTCTCATTCTTCATCCGCTCTCCATATTTGTTCCAGTAATTTTAAAGGGACACTGTCATGGACATTTTTCGGCTTTTTCAGTAAAACGGCACCAAAATTACAACTAAGTACTTTCAACCATGCAGGAAATGCTCCTAGAACATAAAGGGAAGGATGTCCAGTAAATTGTTTAATGATGAGGGTGACCACAAGGACAGAACTTGAAAAAGTCAGGCTGACTTTTTCAAGTTGAGATCTAAAGCTCCCGATGGTATCGCAGTGATATCACTCTATATTTAGCTTCAGTACACTGGTATAGTAATTTTAAGAAAAGTGACCACTGTTAATAGGTTTCCAGTGGTGTAAACATGTTTTTGGGCTGTTGAATTTTTGAAGGTATGCTCGTCAGTGACAGTGCCCCTTTAAGTAAGAGCAAATGTGTAGCAACAATGATCATGCAGTTTAAATATTTAAATGCTCAAATCTCCAAAAATAAAACCAATGAATCATTTTTCGTGCACGATGCGATGGTCACCATCTGCCTCCAGAGAGAAGGAGGATCACAGGGACTAGGAAGTTTGTAAATTTCTCTGTGCCAGTTAAATCACTGATCTAAGGTGAGGCAGGTATTGTTATAAGCATGATATCGGAGTAGTGCTGCTTTCCCTGGATGGGATGCAGCCAAAATAAATATTTGTGTCGTAGGAAACCTAACAAGCAGCTATTTTAAAAAGAAATAGTACGTTAAAATAATAGTGTTTCATTTCCAGATCGCGGAAGGATAAGAATGACAAGGAACTCCCTAACAATTTGGTCGGCATTGAGCCATGTTTACATAAAGAATATTTAAATATCTCAACATACCGTGGAGACTCTTTTTAACATCTTTGTGCCAATACCTTTTCCTGTTAAAAGAAAATAAATATCAAATGTATGAACAATTTAAACAAACAAACAAAAATCAACAAATGCCTAAAAATCAACATGACGAGTTGATATAAACTGTTTTAAATAACTGACTGTTTATACTTCAAATTGGCATCAATTGGCACTCTCTAAAGAAGCAGCTCCAAACCAAAGCTGAATTCAACCATTTTGAAAGCACGTCAGAATAATAATTTCAGTATTTTTTATCGTTGGACATGCCTCCGGCTTTGACCCTTTTAAGACTTATGCCTATGCACCTCTGTTCTTTTTTTTTAAAGACTGCACAAACCAGAGCAGATCTATATACAACCCTGAGAATGGAGGGGGAGGGGGTCATATCAGATGATCATTGCTAGAAGTATTTCAATAGAAGAAGTGTTTACATGTAAACATTGTCAAGTGTCATTTTCTAATTAGGTGTCTCAACTACATTTGTTCCTACCGGAAATTGTTAGATCTGACCCTGCTCAGGGGATAAAAATGCTTAAAATTTAGCAGGGTGCTACAGCAAGGAGCTATTAATACACATTTTTAAATTAGATCGAGCCACATTAATCAACTTCTGATAGTTACCAAAAAGGTTAAATGTCAGATAAATAAAACTAAACAACCCACCAAGTTTATTTTTTTCCTTAGTGGCCATTTGGCCACCGACTGCTCAAGGTTGGTCGCCAGTGAAACATTTTAGTCGCTAAATTAAGCTCACGCTTTCAAATCTTTCTTCTCAATTTTAGTCGCCAGGCTGGCGACTTCGGTTCCAATTTAGTCGCCAGCTCCAAAATTTTAGTCGCCATGGCGACTAAAATGGTCTTAACTTGGAGGGTTGCTAAATAAGTTCAGTTGCTTATACTGTACCTCTAAAAGCTGGGTTGACATAAAGATCCTCCAGATATAAAGACCGCCCCTCCCATGTGGAATAGATGTAAAAAAATAATGCATAACCAACTGCCTTTTTCTTTGGTAAACAATTATTTCCTTCAGCGTAATGTAGCTCTTCTGCTACCAAACTTCCAAACCATGGCTTCTCTCCAAATCCATCCCTCAGCATTTCTGCAAGACACAGTAATGGTAATAGACCTTATTTTTGTATTCTTGGTATTGCACTGGAACTAGCCTACAGGTATGGAAGTGTATGTGGGGGAATATCATTAAAAAGAGAATCATCTGTTTTAAATTTGAAAAGACTTTCCCCATTAGCCTCAATTTGCAAACTAGTTCCAGTCCAATACTGAGAATACAACTATGACCTATTCATTTAGCCCCCTCCATTCAACAAGAGCCCCCTTTCCAATAAGCACTAGTAATCAAAAATAAATTAATAAAATTGACACCTCTATCTCAAAATAAATTAATAATAAAATTGACACACCTATCCCAAAATGAATGAATAAAATTGACAGCCCTATCCCAATATTAACATCCCCTTCCAAAAAGGGGCCCAATTGTGAAAGTGCCAAAAGAGTGGAGTACCAAAAGTAAACCAACACATGGGGTATTAAATTGAGCCCTGACAATTCATTATACAAAACTGTTGTTGTATGCTTGTGATTTTTGCCAGTAATGTACATGCAGACAGTTTAAAACTACACTTTGTTACTGTAGTTTTGTGAGGTTGATCCTATAAGCAATTTAATATTATCAAAAGATACACTTAAGTTTAACATAAGCAGGTATAACTGTGAACTGCCTTCACACGACTAAATAAGTCATGTGTGAAGAGAATAGATCGTGAGGTGTGGTTTTATTCTGACTGCATGAAGCACAAACAAGATGGAACCATTTCCTTGCACATGGTGGGATGTCTAGGTTTGAGTGTCTTTTGCGTGCCCAGGGGGAGAGATTAGGTCAGCTGGTCATTCACAGTGATTAGATTTGCCAACCGCATAATTTTAACCTCCAATAGGCAGACACCTATCCTTATGTATGAATAAAAAATTAGGTAATACTACGCTGTATAGTCAAAATATTTTTTCTGGCACTTTCTCAGGTCTCAAACATGTCTGCTTTTGGGAAATTTAATAATTACCTTCTTCAGTGAGCTTTACTGTTGATTCAGGTTCTTTTTCAAACACAGCTAAATCCTGCAAAACCAAGATGGAGTGTCAGTTTCCTGATATCCTTATTTCAAATGTAAAATAACATAAGAAATATGACTAGAAAGGAAATGGGAGTCAGACAACATGAAACAACGAAAAATTCTCTTTCAAGATCTTGGTGGGATTCAAACCAGTATGGCAATGTTGTGCAAATATATGGCACTACCCATACAAAGCTTTTACCAAGATTTTGCCAAGAATTTGACGAGATCTTGGCAATTTAACATTTTGATATATCTCGCCAAGATCTGACCATGCGGCTCTGACTGACTACCAACAATTCTCCACCACATACTATACTCGTTTTACGCACACAAAAACAGTCTTAAAGCAATTGTCGTGAGCATATAATTACTCCTGAAAAATGCAGTAAACAACAACAAAATAATACCAGATGATATATTGCTTTGGCCTGCTATCCTTGTTAGAAGAGAGAGAGAGAG
The DNA here is from genome assembly GCA_963693305.1 of Meandrina meandrites. NCBI lineage: Eukaryota > Metazoa > Cnidaria > Anthozoa > Scleractinia > Meandrinidae > Meandrina > Meandrina meandrites. The sequence continues at coordinate 2,998,094 of OY855911.1, forward strand.
GTGGAGGGAGGAGAGAGTTGATTCCTGTCAGACGGTAATGCGACTAGCGAGAGTGAAGACTAATTTATTTGCAGGTAGTTGTTTGCAGATCATGTGGTGGACTCTTGGCCATTGAAAAGGAAGAAAAAATGCATCATAAGAAGTCTTACTTGTAGAGAGGGTATTATTAGACAGGGGAGATGGGGCACTGGGCACTGGCCATCCCCCCTCCCCCCCACACCGCTGTGCATTGTAGCTTGGCGGGTAGACTAGACACTCCGACAAGCATTTATATAAAGCTTGTTCATATAAAATTGGCTCAACATTCTAGTAAAGCTAACTAGTAAACGGCGTGTAGTTATGCATCAGTCAATTCCAGCAGTGCCCATCCCCCCCCGGGCAACCCCGGGGCATTTCCTAATGTTGCCCGTCCCGGGGGTGGGGCATTTGCGTATCTCGGGTTGACCCCCGAGCATTTGACACGTGGTTTCGAAACCGTGGAGTGAGTTGCGTATTCGTGATGGAGGCGTTTATAGGGCAAGACGTGGACTACGTTGCAGATTAGCTAGTCCATGAAGGACTAGTGAAGCTCGTGGATGTTCATGGATGTTTTTAAAGGTATATTTTCTGAATTTTAGATATTTCTTCATTGTCAAGAAGCAACAACTTGTATTATATTCTTATATCACCTATCGAGAGATTGCAAACAATCAACCCGGGAGCGGGGCATTTGCCCGGTTCCCTCATCCCCACCCCGGGGAATTTACCAAAGAAATGCTAATGCCCGGGGGTTAGCCAGGGGGGGGGGGGGGGGGGGATGGGCACTGCTGGAATTGACTGATGCATTAGTAAACTACTCTCTTGTCGTCGATGGCACGATCGACGATTTTGTGAGCTTACCTTTATCATTCGTAGAATATCTGGAACATCTTCTGCTACTGCGTCACGTACTCGCCAAGTTTCCATCCTCGATTAGTAAGTCGTAACTGGCTCCACAAATGCAAAAAGTCCACACTGCAAAAATCAACCGGAAAACACCGCTCGCAGATTTGTGCACACCCGGTGTCACAGTGATTTTGGTATCCCGTAATTTAGGCACCCCCGTCCCAAAATCCCTAGCGAATTTGGCATCCCTCTGGGGATGCCAAAATCACTAACAGCGTTGAATAGAGCAGACTGGGGCAAGTGAGACAACCACAATTAGCCATGTTCTAAACGAGCAGGAGACTGGGTACGAGCATATTTTCTCTTCGGTACAAACATTCAATATCGATTGAATTGAAAGATGGGGTATGTCATCTGAAAGCGCATCCAAAACTTAGTAAATCCACCAAATTTGACGGTTATTGCTTTAAACCCAAAGGTATGGTACACTTATTATGGATTGGAGGGACAGGCGTCCTCCAATCCATACTAAGCTCTCTTATTTTAAAAGTGTACCATGCCTTTGCGTTTAAACCGATAACCATCAAATTTGGTGAATTTACTAATTTTTGGATGCCCTTTCAGATGACATGCCCCATTTTCAATTCAATCGATACTGAATATTCGCACCAAGAAAAAATATGTTCGTACCCAGTCCCCTGCTCGTTTAGAACATGGCCAATTCCACTCAAAAACCATTTTTGCTTTATCGCAAAGCTTTTTCTTCATAAATTTAATCGTTCTTAGGAAACAGTACTAACGTCTTTGCAAATATTCGCAAAGCAAAACAAACCGTTTGATTCAAGTCCGCGCAGTTATTCTTATAACCGAATCACGCGTCGAAATCCCTTTTAATTGTACTAACACGCACATGATGCTTTATCGCTAAACATTTCAAGGCAGGTTAATATTTCAAACATTGTAAGAGGCGCATTGTAAGAGCTTCCAATTTGCTCGGCGGATGAAACAGGTGATGAAAATTTCAAATGCGAACATGATCAAGAAACTGACAAAGGACTGTCACGCAATATAGGAACTCAATATGTATGCGGTCGCCAGGCCGTGAAAACTGACCTCTCCAGTCTGTCAAAGATTTTAATAAGCATCTTGGACCAAAGCTTTTTTTGGTTTTTATTAAATTTATCCCATGTGAACTTATCCCTTTTGTTTGTATCGTTATGAGCAATAGGTTGTAGTGACAAATAAAAAAAAAGTCAGGGTAAACAAGACGTTAGTTTAGTAAAGACTGGGAGAACTTAATGACCTTTACCTAGTGATTTCGGTTTTCCATCTTAAGACGTCTATATAGGTATTCGAGCATCGACCCAAGGTTAGAACAAACAGCTAAGGCCCGAAGATGAAAAAAAAGTTTCGAACGTTGAAAACGTGCAAAGCACAAGACATATTAAAACGGAGAGGAGAGTGATGTATTGGGGATGCCGAAATCACTAGTGATATGGGTATCACATTCTTCTATATTGTCTTTGATGAGTATTCTGAAGAGAGAATTAACCGAAACTGAAAAAAAGTAGGTTACATAGACGAAAAAGCGTTCAAATGGGTACAAAAGTGAGGAGCAGGATTTTATATGTGGGGGATACCAAAACCCCTAGTGATATGGGTATCCCATCCTAATATTTGTCTGTGTTGAGAATTCCTAAGAGAGAATAACCAACACTAAAAATAGAAGGTAGGTTACATAGACGAAAAGCGTTCAAACGGGTTAAAAAAATGAAAGGAGGGCGAATTTTGGGGGATAACAAAATAACTAGTGATATGGGTATCCCCTTCCAATATTGTCAGTTACCGATACCCTTCCGAGTTACATAGACTAACAGCATTCAAACCAGGAAAGCACGCGGAAAGGGCTCAAGAAATAATAATATATAGACTAGACCATATCGCTAAAGATTCTGGTATCCCCCAAAATTCCCCTTTCTTACCTTTTCTACCGGTTAGAAGGCTTTTCGTTGAACCTACCTTTTATTTGTAGTGTTGGTTAGTTCTCTCTTCAGAACAGACAAATACTACTAGGATGGGATGCCCATACCACTAGGGATTTTGGTATCCCCCCAAATTCCTCCTTCTCACTTTTGTACCCGTTTGAACGCTTTTCGTCTATGTATATCTCTCTTCACAATACTCATCAAAGACAATATAGTAGGATGTGATACCCATATCACTAGTGATTTCGGCATCCCCAATACATCACTCTCCTTACGTTTTAATATGTCTTGTCCTTTCCACGTTTTCAGCGTTGGAAGTTTTTTTATATCTTCGTGCCTTAGCTGTTTGTTCTAACCTCAGGGTCGGCCAGGGTTTTGGGGTATACGGTATAAAAGCGCTTTTTAAATCGGGTATACGGTATATTTCAGCTGAAATTTGGGTATTCGGTATATCACATTTTTTAAATTTCAGGTATACAGTATATTGCATTTCCTTGACAGTTTTGGCTGGATCTGGAAGAAGCGGAAACATAGACGGCAGCGAAACAAGCGTCAGCTCCCCTCAACCAACTGCTGTTTGTTGTGAAGAAGGTGCCGATACAGTTTATCTATTAGATACAAGCATCGGAAGACTGAAAATCATCACGAGTACACTTGCTTTGACGAAGTTCCTCAAAAATCTTTGGAAGCTCTTAACGGCATTCCAGATGACTTCAGACGACGTTAGCGGTTTGGAAGAAGCTATCACCTCCTATCACCTTTACCCAAAGTTATTACTCTTTCCTTGAGAAAGCATCTTTGAAGGTACAGCAGATAAAGGGGTCCACTTCTAAAACCCAAGGACCAGATGGAACTTTGTCCTCGGCAACTTTAAACTCGGTTGAAATGATCCTTTTAGGTCTTAACCGCCTCAAAGAAGATGTAATTCACCTTAACCCAGAGTAATTGAAGGCCATCGAAGTTCGAAGTTTACTTACACTTTTTGTAGTGAACTTTTTCTCGAGTATGAGGGGTGGAAATACGGTCACACCCACAGTGTTAGATTTCTACCAGCGTTTTCAAGATGCACAAATGAACTTCTTAAAGGAGTAACGAAGAACCCATTCAACTACTTCACCAATCCAAAGGCTTCCTACTATCTACAGCCCTCGATGAAAGATGTTCTCATCCAGTTTTCCGCACTAGCGAAACTGCCAATGCCCGAAAAGGGTTGCTTAGCACCAACGCGGATAGTTGAGCTTCGACAGTGGGCATTCTTCACCCTCAGGGGACACATGTGTTGTATCCGCGGAGCTGTAGACCAAGATCCTTGCAAACAAGCTCGTTTTACAACGTGAAGCTTCTCGAGATTTGGCAGATGATGACCATAGTGCTGATGTTCGAACAGAGTGGTACAGCCAGGACCTTGTTTAACACCTCCAGGAAAGAACACATTGTTTCCAAAGTTGGCATTAAGGGAATAGTAAATGTTAAGTGGATTGCAGATGACAATATCGAGATTGAAGAAAGTCATTATTACATTTAACTAGCGTTGCTACACTCATCAGAAGACAAAGTTCTCTCTTTTGATCATGAAGAACCCGAACTTATCGCTGATAATGACTTGAATGAAATCGAGGACAAAACCGACAAGCAATACAGCAGAACCAAAAGATGCAGGAGAATGGCAGAACACCAGATGACTTTCTGTTTTATTAAGATACTCAAAAGCAGCATCGCACTCGAGCCTAAGTTTTTTATATAAAAGAATACTAAAACTTGTGTGTATCTAAAACAACGGATGACAAGATTACATTTCCGAAAATTTAAGGTGGCTCTGAAACTGCTAGATAGAAATTTTTTAAACTTTGTAAAAAGTTGCATATCGACATGCTAATCATTATTCAATAATAAAAAATGGGGGTCACCATGCTCGTTTTTGAGTTATAAGCACTTACAGGCAAAATTAAGGGTGTTTTTAACAGGCCAAACTGTTGCTATGGTAACCAATGACGTCATAAAAATGACGACAACTTGTTCAGCAATGATCGGAAATTTGTTTGATATCATTATTGTAGCAGCAACTGATAAAGATTTGTAGTACTGACCAATCAAAGTTTAAGAACTGGAAAGTGCTGGAAACCATTGTGAGCCTCCTTAACAAATAAGTGCTTGCTTTGGTACTACTAATTTTGGGTATACTGGGAGGAATTTTGGGTATTTTTGGGTATTTTGAGTAATTCTTTTCGGGTATAATGGTATACCACTACCCCCCCCCCCCCCCCCCCCTCCCCCTTAACCTTGTGCTCGAATACCTAGACTTTTTTTTTTTTTTTTTATTGTAATGCACTCAAAGACAAGCAGTACTTACAAAATTACGGTTGCAAACTGTACACCAATTACACTACTGACTATTACAAACTGTACACTAATTACACTACTTACGATTACAAACTGTACACTAATTACACTACTTACGATTACAAAATGAACACTAATTACACTACTTATAACGCTAGGGTCTACTTACGCTACATACATGAAATACATCTGGTTACAAAATTAACACTTAAGTACAACTAGCAATCCACGTAGAGTTACAAGTAGGGGCAAAGAAAGGAGAAGGAGTAAAAATCAATAACACATACGGCTATATACTTTTTATATTGTTGAAGTGAAATAAGAAACAAAGGCATGTGAAATACTCTAGATGAATTAAGATATGGTCCTGTCAGGAGATGAGGACAAATAAAAAGGGACAAATAAAGCTGGAGAAAAGATATTTTATCAAACATTTATATATCCTGCAAGAGGTTTCCATTTCCTTGTGTCCCCCTTTTTTGTTTCTATTTCATATTGTGATTTTAATAGACATACGAAATGTATAAGGTTAGGGTAATTTTCTTTCGATTTAGCAAGCCATATGTGATATCGTGCTAACAGGAAGCAGTAATTGATGAGAAGTGCAAATTGAGAAACATCTGGCCTCAGACCCAAAGCAGTAACATTTGTCAAAGTATATTCTTTAGGTAGTAAATTTAAGTTTTGTAGCCATCCAGTGACTTCATTCCAAAAATATGATGTCTTATCACATGACCAAAAAAGATGAATTAATGACTCTGTGGAGGTATGACAGAAGCTGCAGTTTTCATTAGCCTTGAGACCTATTCTAAATAAAAAATTATTCGTTGGGATGCGTCTATGTAAAAATTTATACTGAAATTCGATCAGCTTTGTGCTCTTGGTGCACTTTTTCGCCAAAACGTAGGCGGCGGTCCAATTTATATTATCGTTAATTGGTAGGCAACAGTCCTCTATCCATTTCTTTTGACTTGATTCTGGGGTTAAACTCTTGCTATTGATCAGTTTTTGGTATATTAATGTAGTTGCTTTTTGAGCCTGCAAAATTTTTGTTGAAAGCGGCTCATGTTCATAATTGGTGTTGTGGACATCTTGAAAGTTTGACTTGGTCCGAAGAGACTTTACAGCAGATATTAATCCATAGAAGCTGAGAGGGGGAGGGTCAAAATCATACTTTGAGCGAAAATCCTTTAACGAGAGAAAGGTGTTATTGTCCGGTCCTAAAAGATGTTTTACCATAATTATTCCTTTCGTGCACCAGTCTTTCAAAAATACTGGCTTGTTTGCTATTTTTATTAAGGAATTATGCCAAAGAGGTTGAACCAAGAATTGATCTTTAGATGTTATTTTGGAGTCGAAGTTAACCTCTGCCCAAATTTCTAATATTTCTTTTAGAAAGGCATCCGAAGTTGTTATTGTTGCCAAGGTGTCTCTGATGTTAAGGTTACAAGAAAAAAGATTTTGGCAGCCAAACTTTTTGAGGGCCATATCAAAGAAAATTTTCCATTTCCCGCTGTTACTGTTATCTAAATATTTTTTGATCCATGTGGTCTTAAGAGATTTATTGAAGGAGATAAGGTCAATCATTTTTAGGCCGCCATCGCGGAAATCATTTATCATAACTTTGCGCTTTATCTTGTCGCCTTTACCATTCCAGAGAAAGTTGTAAAGTAAATTGTTTATTTCATTTAACACTTTGTAGTTTGAACAAAGGGGTGAGAGTAAATAAACCAATTGTGAGACCACTAATGCTTTAATTACAGTGATTTTGCCTAACAAGGTGAGTCTGCGGTATTTCCAGCACCTTAAGATTTCCTTGACTTTTTCAAGTTTCTCGCTGTAGTTTAAAGATGCGGATAGTTCAGGATTTGTTGAGATCCATAGCCCAAGGGATTTTACCTTTTCTTTTGGCCATTTCAGTTCCTTTCCAGGTAACATGATTTTTTCATTTCCAATACTTGCGCCAATCCATAGAGCTTCCGTTTTCTTATCATTAAGTCTGAGGCCAGATACTTTGCTGAAATCCTCTAGCATTTTGAGGGATGCTAGGAGAGATTCACGTGACCCATCGAGGATAAGTGTTGTGTCGTCCGCGTATTGACTTATTTTGATTTCTTCATTGTTAACAGAAATTCCCTTTACTTTTGTATTATTCCTGATTGCTGTGGCTAACACCTCTGCTGAAAGGATAAATAAATAAGGAGACAGGGGGCAGCCTTGTCTAACACCTCTTTGGATCTCAAAAAAATTGCTTGCCCATCCATTATTCAGAACACAACTTTCGGTATGGCTATATAGCGTTTTCACCCAGTTTATTAGCGAAGTACCGAAACCGAAGGATCTTAGTGTGCTAAGTATGAAGGTCCATTCAAGAGAGTCAAAAGCCTTTTCAAAGTCTATAAACAGCAACAATCCTGGGATATTCATCTCTGTGGCATATTGAATAACGCAATCAATAAGCCGAATATTTTCGCCTATAAATCTACCCTTCAAAAATCCTGTTTGGTCGTGGTTGATAAGACTTGGAAGTACGAGTTTAATTCGGTTTGCAATAGTTTTGGCAACAATTTTGTAATCAGTATTCAAAAGAGTAATAGGCCGCCAATTTTTAATAAAATAGGGTTCTGCATCCTTTTTTGGGATTAGTTTTATAACTCCTCGTCTTTGTGTAACTGAGAGGTAGCCTGATTCAAAAGCAAAGTTGAGAGCGGGGATTAAAAAAGGAGAGACGTCTTTCCAAAAAACTTTGTAGAATTCGGCAGGTAGTCCATCCGTGCCTGGCGTTTTGTCGGAATCCATGTTCTTAAGGGCTTCAAAACATTCTTTTTCAGTTAAGACACCCTCACAAATTGTTTGCTCTTCTTTGGTCAAAGAAGTCGTGTTCACTTGCGAGAACAATGATGGCTCAGGGCAATCTGAACTTTTTGACGTGTAGAGATTCTTATAGAAAGCCATACATTCAGACAGAATATCTGTATCCGTGGTGACGAAATCGGTTTCATTAACTTTTAATTGACTAATTGTTCCCTGTTTACAGTGTCTCTTTTCAAGATTGAGAAAATACCTGGAGTTCTTTTCGCCCTCATTATACCATTGCGACTTTGACCTGATAATCGCACCTTGAGTACGATACTCAAAAATTTTTTCTAGTTCTTTTTTTAAGGAAATAATTCTTTCTGAAAAAATATGGTATGACGGGGTGTCATTATTGGCATTATCAAGTTGTTTTTCTAATGAGGCGATTTCGCGTTCTAATATTTCTTCTCGTTTCTTTGAAGCCGCGTTTTTGTAAGCGGAAAAGGATAATGATTTTTCACGCACCTTTAATTTAATCATCTCCCAAAGTAGAACTGGGCTCACCGAGGTGTCGTCCTTGTATTCATTCACAGTGCATTCTATTGTTGTTTGGATTCCCTCGATATATTCCATTTCGGATAGTAGAGAAGTGTTCAATTTCCAAAAACCTTTACCTCTGGGGTTAGAATGCAAAGATAAGTCTAGAGTAATCATTGAGTGATCAGTTTTGAAGCCAGGCACGATGTCTGCGTGAGTGACATCACACAGAGAAGATTCACTAGCTAAAAAGAAATCGAGCCGGCAGTGAATGGCGGGCTGGTTTTGCCGCCAAGTATACCTCCTTGCCTCCGGATTGATGATTCTCCAAACGTCAGACAAACCAAGATTTTCGGAAAAGTTTTGGATCACTTTTAAGGCATTTTTGTGTGTTCTAGCCAGACCACCCCTTTTGTCTAATCCAACATTTAGAACTAAATTAAAGTCCCCACCAATTATAATCTCCTCACATTTAAAGCTTGATAAATGATCAAAAAACACCTGAAAGAAATTTGGATCGTCTTCATTAGGGGCGTAGATATTAGCCACAGTCAGACACTTGCTATTAGTAACGATATCACATATTAAAAACCTACCATTCGGATCTGAGAAAACCTTGTGAATCTGAAAATTAAAATTGTTATTGAAAAGAATACAAACACCCGCTTTATTGGAACAACAGCAGCTGAAGAGCGCTTTGTAACCCCACTCACTAGCCCATATGTTTGTAGTATCTTCAGAACAATGAACTTCTTGCAGCATATATATAGCTTTCTTTTTCGCTCTCAGCCAATTAAACACCTCTCTTCTTTTAGTATTGTTTCCTAATCCCCTGACGTTAAGGGAAGCTATTTTCAAATCCATTGTATTATGAGCAGTGAAAAGAGATCAAGTTGATTAATCTGCATTTTCACAGTTGAAGGTACTGAATGACCACATGCCTTTATACCTAGACTTCGGGGAAACCGAAATCACTAGGTATAGGTCATTAAATTCTCTCTCTTTACTAAACTAACGTCCTGTTTACCCTGACTTTTTTTTATTTGTCACTACAACCTATTGCTCATAACGATACAAACAAAAGGGATAAGTTCACATGGGATAAATTTAATAAAAACCAAAAAAAGCTTTGGTCCAAGATGCTTATTAAAATCTTTGACAGACTGGAGAGGTCAGTTTTCACGGCATGGCGACCGCATACATATTGAGTTCCTATATTGCGTGACAGTCCTTTGTCAGTTTCTTGATCATGTTCGCATTTGAAATTTTCATCCACCGAGCAAATTGGAAGCTCTTACAATGCGCCTCTTACAATGTTTGAAATATTAACCTGCCTTGAAATGTTTAGCGATAAAGCACCATATGCGTGTTAGTACAATTAAAAGGGATTTCGCGGGCGCGTGATTCGGTTATAAGAATAACTGCGCGGACTTGAATCAAACAGTTTGTTTTGCTTTGCGAATATTTGCAAAGACGTTAGTACTGTTTCCTAAGAACGATTAAATTTATGAAGACAAAGCTTTGCGATAAAGCAAAATGGTTTTTGAGTGGAATTGTGGTTGTCTTCACTTGCCCCAGTCTGCTCTATTCAACGCTGTTAGTGATTTTGGGATGCCAAATTCGCTAGGGATTTTGGGACGGGGGTGCCTAAATTACGGGGATGCCAAAATCACTGTGACACCGGGATTTCAAAATGGCGGGTTGTCGATCTCGTACCCAGATCTCTTTGGCTTGAATGACACGCGAACAAAGGTTGTATTCGTTTGGGCTCGTCACGCAACGCCCCCTCCCCCGGCCCCCAGGTGAGGGAGCGTTGCGTGACGAGCCCAAACAAAGGCTGCGATCGTAAAGGAGACTAGACCAGAGGAGGACGTGATTTTAAAAAAAACAATAAGGAAAAATATGATACATTTGTAAATGGGAGCAGCGGGCGAGCACAGGATAGCTAAGTTAGCTAGCTAAACTAGTAAAACGTCCAGCTCAGGCTCGCATCGGCAACTTTTCGGCAACTTTTGAGATTTTTTGCAACTTTTGCGATTTTCGGCAACTTTTAAAATTCTCGGCAACTTTTGATTTTTTTAGCATTTTATAGATTTTTTTTTTAATTTTTTCGCCACGTTTATTAGCTTTCGAAAAAAAAGTGAGGTCAACTGGTTTATAATACTGTGTGAGTGTGTGGACTCCAGGAGTGGTCAATACCAATTACAAATTGCCAGCTTGGTTTTGCACACCTGTCCATGAGGCCAGCGGTATCACATGACACGTTTTTCAAGATGGCGGAGAACACTGTCAAGGATTCAGATTCCAGCTGCAGCTGGGAATGAAGTTTTGTTAAAAAAAGAAAATGCAAATGAAACCTACTAATTCTTGGTTTTCACGTGACGTCATCAAAATTCTAAAATCCAGAATTGCAAGACCCCTGAGTTTTTATCCTTCACTGGCTATTAGACGTCCTTAATATATATCTTGTTGAAGGTTTTTAGCTCGATAGCAGCCGCCGTCTTTAAGATAGACCATTTTGAATTTCGGAATTTCACGCCACACGACATCAAGATGGCCGCCAGAAGACTGTCACATATGCTTCAAAATAATGCCTTATCCACGATTTTTAATAATCTGAACAGTTGAGGTTTTGTGAGAAGTGTTTATGTGAATGCTTACTTGTTCATTAGAGTGATATAACTGCCTTTTATAGCAGAAGTGAATTCCAGATGTTTTCATTGATTTCCGGCCGCCATGTTGGTGCCCAACTGCATGGGCACCAACATGGCATTTCCATACAGAGCTCTATAAATTTGTGTGGAACAATTTGACGGATAACTCGAGAACGCAATACCGTACAAACCCGAGACTTGGACAAACAGAATATCTGGTAATTTTCTACAACCTATAATATTTGTGAGTTTTTTCCCTCAATAGTTTTGTGGCGTGACAGTGAAAACCAGCAATACTGTGCACGATCTAAACCGCAATAAAACCAGCTTCAAGCGCAAACAAGTAAAAAAAAAATAACCAGTCTTGCTTATCTTCGTTTAAAAAATAGCAACTTTTCAGCAACTTTAAGAATAAAATAGCAACTTTTAGACTCGATCTTTTATCGGCAACTTTTTGGGAAATTATTGGCAACTTGTGGCTAAGCCTAGCCTAGCTCGCCAAGAGTCTCTCGTAGCTCAGTGGTTAGAGCGCCCAACCAGTATCTAGGAGGCCATGTGTTTCATTCTTCGAGGGTCAGTTTTTTTGCTTTGTCCCACGGTCATGACAAATGAACATTTCATCATTATTTGTAAAGAATGTAGTGCGCTTTGTTTGCTTGAGTTGTGGATAAATCTCAGCTACAATTTAGTTGACTCGAAAGACTCCCGCAGACGTCTTCGGTACTATTTCCTTTGTTGCACGAGGCTGAAAATGCTAAGACGAAAGACTCGAAACTAAAAGTAATTAAACTTTTAGTTTCGCACCCACTACATTGGCGCCCATGCGTCGATTGGACAGTTCAGACTCGTCAACTGTTTAATTAATACTCATCACCGCTATTCTGTCTCAACAACATCCACTTTTGGGGCACCCCACGCCCTGGGAAAAGACCCTCGCTGTGTGAAGCAGAACGATTCATATGCAGTACACTTTCTTTTTTATATAACAACGTCTAATTTTGGGGCCGAGGCTGAGCGTTTTATTTTTTTTTACGATTTATCATCCTTTCCATACACTGCGCAAAAAGCCAAATATTCGGGCCCGAATTCATCCGAATACGGATCGGTGAACGCCGCGTATGCTGTAATGTTCTGACGTATTCGATGACGCCTGACTCGAAGTACACCCGGAATATCCTATTAGAATCCGGCCTGTTTTTCCGAATTCAAATTGAATACTCCTGAATGACTCGAAGTGTTCGAAAACGTACACGGCCAACATTTTCTTAGATAAATGTTTCTTAAGGTTTTCCTCGAACATTCCGTGATCACTTGTGACCCGAACATCTTTGGATACTCCCAGTTGTTCGAGAGTATGCGACTGGAATACGAGACACACGCCGCCACTTCTACCGTGAACGTCTTTGAATACCAACGGAACACGTTAAGTATGCTGTAATTTTTGGGAATTGTATACTATTAAATGCCAAGTTGTCTCACAATTTTGACAGCGAGGAAGTCAGCTGTCCTTTTGTCAAGAACAGACTAACATGCGATCAGGCAACTATAACATTACTAGACGGGTAGTCAGAGAACGCCACATGTTCTGAAATGTACGACTAGAACACGAGACTCACGTGAAGTATGAAAAGTTTTCATGATCGTATACTAACGCATACGTGAGGTGGTAAGGGTAGTCCTAGTGATACTCGGTTATTATAGCTCGAATACCCGTGAACACTTATTCAGTGATGTTCGACCTGAAACTCGAGACTCATGCCAATTCCATGGGTTCCTTATATCCACTCGAAAGAAAATCCAAAATAAGCAAGACAGCATACATGTTATTTCAACGAACAACACTTTATTTATAAATAAAATCTTTATATTGTAAACTATTTACAAAAAATTGTTGAATACTTCGTTTATGCTTGTAATGAACCAACTTAGCAGGAGCGATTTGGAAAAGGATTTTATCAAAAAGTTGAACGCTAAAGTATTTTTAAAAACTGTAAAAAAAAAACCTCTAAAAATAAGCAGACGCCTGAGCTTTTCAATGATTTCAACAACCTACATGTATACATGTACCGATACCTTTCTGTCATGTAACAGTAGTGTTGTGAGCTATAAAAACAATACCTAAAGAGCACTATTGAAAAAAATGTGCTTGCCAGTAGTTTGCATCCACAGTGCAAGCTACATGTATAATAAACAATTGTACACTGATGTAGATACTACTGTTATGTTATCTGCCATGCACATGTAGGATATACTGTACATGTAGTGAGATCAAAAAATTTGACAGTATTGAGGCAGCAAATAAAAACTGGATCCAATATAATTTACCATTTTATGACACATTTAACAAAGAGCACTGAAATAAGTGCTAGAACTTTATGCACAGAGGCAGTGTACCTTGAATTTTATCCCAAATGGTGTGGATAAACGAATTCTTAAGTAAATAAGTTATCTTCAAAACAAAGATCAAAACTCCTTCGTCGTGCAATCACTGATAATGTCAATAGATTTGAACGGTAATGGTAAAAATAGTTTCTATTCCAATCTTATAAATATGCTCAATTATTATGACATTTCCTTTAACTTTAATCATGACACTTTAGATGACACTAAGATAACATACCTTGTAGATCAAATGAAAAAGAAATATATCGCCTATTGGAAACATTCCCTCTGTAATTCTCAAAAGCTAGAATTCTATAATAATTTTAAAGACAGTTATACACCTTCGCCCTATTTAGATTTGACTAGAAAAAATCCTAATCGAAAAACACTTGTGAAACTTAGAATAAGTAATCACAAACTCCTGATTGAAACAGGAAGATATAACAACATCCCCAGAAGTGACAGACTATGCACTATTTGTGGGCATAATGTTGAAGATAAAACCCATTTACTATTTCACTGCCCAAGATATTCATCACTTAGAGAGAACTTTTTCAGTAAAATAGATCATGTAATTTCGAATCCCAAGCAGTTATCAATTTCAGCCTTGATTGTGCAATTAATGAACTCCACTGACTATTATGTTAATATGCAATTAGTGCAGTTTATATCGTCCTGTTTTGAAATGAGAGACAAATTGTTATCAATTTCTTGATCACTGATTATTTGATTAGTTTTGTTTAATGACTTTTTATTGTAAAATTGTTATTGTTATTATTATTGTTATGCTTTTGCAATACTGTAATGTTTTATGGTCATGCAAATAAAGCGCAAGTGTTGTTGTTGTTGTGTTGTCCTCTGCATCCAAACGTTTTCACATTCCGCCTAATTATGCCATTCCGCAAGTCATGCCACATGCCATTCTGCAAACTAATTCCGCCTCACCGCATGCGAAGCGAATAAATTGGACCTTAAATTTTGAGCTCCGCAAGTGGCATTTTGGTGGTGTTCCGTTATTATCTAAACAAATTGATACTGATTTAGCCAAACTAAGAATGCTGGAATGATTTCTTTAGCTTTGATATAAAGGCCTACCTAGTGCAAAGGTATTTTTCGACACTTGTCGCCGGATGTCTGACCGTTAGTAACATTGGCTCGTGACTTGCTTCCAAAAGCTTAAACATGTTAAAGATAAAAATTCGACTAGATGGAAATACCATTCAAGTGCTTCGTTAGACTGTGAAAGTCGGTGGGGACGAACGCGAAAGCGAACGAGAGCGATAAACGCTACGATCGAGAATGTCGTCGAGGGCAGCACCCAAATAGTGCGAGCTCACGAAACCATCCGTAAAGCGCTTTTATCGTTTGAACAAAAACCTTGGATGCAAAAAAAAGAGGAGACGTCACCCCATCATCATATCAGTTCAATTTGCTGTAAAATTAAAGCAAGAAACTTACCTCTGCAGATGTAATTCGAGATGTTAACACTGCAAGCTTAAGAAAACAAACTAATTTTCTTTGCTTGGCTGCCTTGTTTAACAGCTTATAGGAGACAATCTTGCTAAAATTAAGAAACGCCTTCAATCACGCTCTGTTTTTCTTGGACAAAGCTCTTTACTAAATTAATTTCGCATTTCAATCAAGTTCTTTAGATTCTTGAATCATCTTAAAAAGCCGATTGGTTTGGATTTTTGGCACATTGGGTGTTTCATCCTCAAAATCTAAAGAACATAGTGGGATGATTTATAAAAGGCAAAAGAAAAGTCGATTTCGTAAGAATTTTGAGAGAGTTTTCTTCGATCTGGTAAACAACAGCCGTCTATGTGGTGGTTAATAATCATCCCCTGCGGCAGATGCTATATTTATATGAGAAGAAACAACTGTTAACCATGATTACGATTTGACAATTCTGAAGCAAAAAGATAAACCCACAAACACTTCCAACAGGGGAAAAGAGAAACCATCTTAGTTGTGAAAGATATGAATGTTTAAAAACAGCTTCATTGTAAACAACACTCTAGAAGTGTCTAGCAGTAGTTAATTTGGCCCGCGGCTTGTTGGGTTCAGCGATTTTCAAAGGAGCCTAAGATGAGGGTCAAAACTGAAGTAATATAAAAGAGGCGAACAAAAGAAACCCGACATCGTTTCATGACTAGTATGTCTGGCAAAGGATAGACGCTAAGATATAATAGTAATGAATCAAAAATGGTATATGGAAGGGTAAGGGTTTGGACACCTTAGGCCTAGCCTCCCCATATAAGAACTTTTTTAGTATACCCCCCTCCCCCCTGGGATTGATGCGACGCACTTCGCTATTGTTTAACGATGTAGTCAACCGGTGGTATCAATATGAATAGATCACCAGAATCAACCAAGTCTGCATTGTATAATTTCACGTCATTTTGATCAGTTCGTCCCTACCGTTAGGGGTGTAGAATGCTCCATGGAGAATTCATAAGTCTCGGCAAAATTTAGCAAAGTCTCGAAATCTCGGAGTCTCAAAATAAAGTTGCATTGTCCTCTGCATCCAAACGTTTTCACATTCCGCCTAATTATGCCATTCCGCAAGTCATGCCACATGCCATTCTGCAAACTAATTCCGCCTCACCGCATGCGAAGCGAATAAATTGGACCTTAAGTTTTGAGCTCCGCAAGTGGCATTTTGGTGGTGTTCCGTTATTATCTAAACAAATTGATACTGATTTAGCCAAACTAAGAATGCTGGAATGATTTCTTTAGCTTTGATATAAAGGCCTACCTAGTGCAAAGGTATTTTTCGACACTTGTCGCCGGATGTCTGACCGTTAGTAACATTGGCTCGTGACTTGCTTCCAAAAGCTTAAACATGTTAAAGATAAAAATTCGACTAGATGGAAATACCATTCAAGTGCTTCGTTAGACTGTGAAAGTCGGTGGGGACGAACGCGAAAGCGAACGAGAGCGATAAACGCTACGATCGAGAATGTCGTCGAGGGCAGCACCCAAATAGTGCGAGCTCACGAAGCCATCCGTAAAGCGCTTTTATCGTTTGAACAAAAACCTTGGATGCAAAAAAAAGAGGAGACGTCACCCCATCATCATATCAGTTCAATTTGCTGTAAAATTAAAGCAAGAAACTTACCTCTGCAGATGTAATTCGAGATGTTAACACTGCAAGCTTAAGAAAACAAACTAATTTTCTTTGCTTGGCTGCCTTGTTTAACAGCTTATAGGAGACAATCTTGCTAAAATTAAGAAACGCCTTCAATCACGCTCTGTTTTTCTTGGACAAAGCTCTTTACTAAATTAATTTCGCATTTCAATCAAGTTCTTTAGATTCTTGAATCATCTTAAAAAGCCGATTGGTTTGGATTTTTGGCACATTGGGTGTTTCATCCTCAAAATCTAAAGAACATAGTGGGATGATTTATAAAAGGCAAAAGAAAAGTCGATTTCGTAAGAATTTTGAGAGAGTTTTCTTCGATCTGGTAAACAACAGCCGTCTATGTGGTGGTTAATAATCATCCCCTGCGGCAGATGCTATATTTATATGAGAAGAAACAACTGTTAACCATGATTACGATTTGACAATTCTGAAGCAAAAAGATAAACCCACAAACACTTCCAACAGGGGAAAAGAGAAACCATCTTAGTTGTGAAAGATATGAATGTTTAAAAACAGCTTCATTGTAAACAACACTCTAGAAGTGTCTAGCAGTAGTTAATTTGGCCCGCGGCTTGTTGGGTTCAGCGATTTTCAAAGGAGCCTAAGATGAGGGTCAAAACTGAAGTAATATAAAAGAGGCGAACAAAAGAAACCCGACATCGTTTCATGACTAGTATGTCTGGCAAAGGATAGACGCTAAGATATAATAGTAATGAATCAAAAATGGTATATGGAAGGGTAAGGGTTTGGACACCTTAGGCCTAGCCTCCCCATATAAGAACTTTTTTAGTATACCCCCCTCCCCCCTGGGATTGATGCGACGCACTTCGCTATTGTATAACGATGTAGTCAACCGGTGGTATCAATATGAATAGATCACCAGAATCAACCAAGCAACAATCAACTTCAGCTTTACACCACAATAAAGTTATGTGTTCCTGCTGTTTACCCGGGCTGCGACAAAAGTTTGTAAATGTTGCAGTAATTTTTTTCTTCAGTTAAATTTTATTCTTCCTTTGTTTTGGGGTATGGTAATGTATGATAATGAGTTTAAAACAAAGGAGAATAAAATTTAACTGAAGAAAGAAATTAACTGCAACATATACATGAAACACATGCGTCTTCACGATTTTTAGACTTGCCTACAGTCTTGCTCGCGCGATCGGAGAACACGAAGCGCGAATTGAAGATCGTGCTTGGATGAACCGCTGGCAAAGTGAAACCGGTAACGAGAAGCGAACGACTTTGAGAAAATGTTGTTTAACTTCTCTCCGGGTGTAAAATACAGTGCTTGCTTATACATTCACATTCGAAAATAATTATAAAACGGTTACACAAGCTCCGTGTAAACACTTCGGGAACGTGGACTCTGGGAACGAGATTGCCAATGAATGCTCAAGAATTCTATTGCGTTGGGCGTCACGATCACGTATTTATGTTGTGAACGTATACGCGCGACAGACGGGTAAAAATCCTAATAAGTTGTTTGAATTTGGGGCAAAAATACTACTTCAAGGAAAATAACTACAAAACAGTCATCTTCCGTTTCATGACTTTTTCTACCAAAGGATTCGTCTTCATACTCTAGGATCCCGCCAGATGTGTGGTATAATCAAGAAAATCCACGAACGATATTGCACAGAGCGTATTCAGCCATATTCGATACGAATATTCCAGGTGTTTATCATGTATTGTGTGCGTCTTGAATACTCCAGGATTCAATCGCGTCGCGATTGCGTATTCAACGCTAGAATACGCTAGAATATTTATGCTTTTGCGCAGTGATAGTCCTGAAGAGAACGAAAGAAGTAGAGTCTAAGCTGGAGAACAAACTAAAATGTTCTACATTATGATAGCGTACAATGCAATAAGAAAACAATTTGAACTGTTAGACCACAGTTTTGCATTTATTTATACTGAAATTAAAACAAATGGGCAAAGTAAAGATGTTCTCCGACTCTCAGCCTGGGGTATGTTCTTAGCATGTGGCGTAGGTTCTTTAGCAAATTTTTTGTAGATCTCAGCCTCGACGTTCTTATGAAAAAAGGTTCTTATATAGAAAAAATGAGTGTAGTAACTGGTTTGAGTGGAGTACAATTCAGGGAGTATTCGCCCGAGTAATTTCAAAGTCAATTTGAGATTCCGAGCACGATTACTCCCTGAAAGTTGTACGACACGAGGTCCAATTACAGGCTGGGGTATAGAATGGTCCTTGAAAAATCATGTCTTGGCAAATTTTAGGCGAGTCTCGAAATCTCGGCGTTGCAAACTAGAACCTCGGAATCTCGAGTTCGCAACAAAATAAAGCTGGTCTCGAAATCTCGAATTTTGAAATTTGAGTCTCGAAGTCTCGCAACAGAAAAACAAGAGTGGACGCCTAAAAGTTGATAACCTAACTACAAAACTAAGAGCTAAGCTACAGAGCGTTGTAACAGTACTAGTCTCGCGCTCGGATTTTTTAATCTCGGGCGAATTTCAGGCGAAACGACCGGTTACCGATAGCAATGTTGAAGTCTCGGTCTCGAATTTTGAAACAAGGGTCTCGCGGTCTCGCACACTCTCGAATTTAGGGACCGGTCATTATTTAGCAGCGGGGGTGGGCCACTATATCGTATATTTTGTGGTTGGATCACTATATTTAGGCGCCATTTTGGGGAGGGCCAAATGGGCTGGAAAAACCTCATGTAATCGCGTTCATATTTCAGCCCGGGCTGGAAAGCGCTTTTTGGCATGCGTAGTGATGGTGTTTTCAATGAAGTAAAATGGCGGCCACATGGTTTCAGTTTCAACGTACCCGGGCTGAAATTCGCCGTGTAATCGCAAAAATTCGCTTCTCGTGTATGAGAGGACAGTCAGGCACTAACCTTCGATGTTATCAATAGCGTTTTATGTCTCTTAGCGTGAAGCGTTTCTCTAAGCGACATCAGTTATGCGAAAACACAATTTTGTCATCGGTTTGTATAAGTATACAAGTGTATCAATGAACTTATGGACCAGTATGAAGTTAACATAATAAAAAAACTTTATTCATCAGGGTTCGTACAAAAAATCGTAACCATTTTTCCAGGACTTTTCAAGGACTATCCAAGGACCAAATTGAATTTTCAAGGACCCCCTACCAGGGAGGTAATTTAACAGATGGTATATAAATGCTGTAAATGTGTTTGCTCCATCTCCTTCTCTACATTCTTGATGGTATTTAAATGCTATAAATGTGTTTGCTCCATCTCCTTCTCTACATTCTTGATGGTATTTAAATGCTATAAATGTGTTTGCTCCATCTCCTTCTCTACATTCTTGTCTTTTCTCGTTATTGGCTGCTTTTACACTCGTGTTTTAGAGTTTGAAGGTGCTTTACACAGGAAAAGAATACCATAGTCTATGCAAAGCAATATGGTTTCGACGCCACTATTTTTAAAGTTGAAGAAAATTCAAGGACTTTTCAAGGACTTACACAGAAATTCAAGGACTTTTCAAGGAAAAATGGAATTCAAGGACTTTTCAAGGACTCCCCCTAAAATTCAAGGACTTTTCAAGACTGTGCGAACCCTGTTTTTAATCATGTGTCAATGTGTTTAGCCGTTACGGACTAATTGGGGACACCTACAATTGTTAATAACTATTCATTCTTAAAATAATTTGCCTAAGATACTTTGAAAATGGTCCTAACTAAGAAATACAACATACAATGTAAATGATTAAGGATAAAACAGCGTTTAATGCTTAAAATTTACCCCTGACTAATTTTTACAATGTAAATTACTCGCTACAGAGCTTACAGCATTTATAGTAACCGTAATTGTCCATACAGTCTGACAGGTTTTATTTTCTAATTCTCTAGTGACATTTTTATAAACACAAGGAATAAAGACGTTCTTAGGGGCGAATTACACGGTACGATTTTGCCTACGACTACCGCATGCGACACGCTTACGCCATGACCACAACACGAATCGCGTCATGTAATCAACCTTACAAGACGCGCGCGCGTGTAAATGGCCCTAAGTCCGTCGCATGCAAGAAAGTCGTACCGGGTAAATCGGCCCTATGAAAGATTGGAATGCATCAGACAGAGGAACTAGAAGTGCACTTAACATTGCAACTTTTATTTAGCAGATTTTTTTGAAGTCTTATCATTAGTATTTTGATAGTTTTTGTTTTTCTTATCAATTTGATTATTTTGGGTATTCTTAAGGTGATTCCTAAGAAATAAACGATTTTTTTCAACTTTTCCAGAATGTTCGCTACCAGGCACTGTTTCGAAAAATACATTAAAAAAGATAGGTCACCATGCTTACAAGAGAGATATGATGGGTCAATCTTAGCTCATTCGTTTATGCTTGTTCTCAATGGTACTAATCGCGCGCGTTATTTTATCGGCCAAAATTACATTCTGCGGTAGAAATGTTTTTTCAAGTAATACTTAAAAAAAAGTCGATAGGTAGAAAGTCCCTAGCATAAGGAACAATTTTTTATATAACTCATGGAAAAAATCACACAAATCCAAACGACATCACATCAAAACATTCCTCGAGTCGTTGATTTAAAGTTCATAATTTTCGTCCTCGAGTAACGGTTTTGTGCACGCATTCAGCTATATCTTTTTTTCCCTCCGAAGATTTTTTCTTAAATTGTCCAACTCAAAGAGGGCAATTTGTACATCAAAATTATGCAATAAAAATTATAGGTCACCATGCTTGTTGAAGAGAAAATGACGATTTATCTCTCTCGTGAGCCAAGCCGCATAGAAAAAAGCCGCCATTTTGTCCATGTGCGCGCGCTTATTACCGTAAAAGTCTCCGCAATAGGAATGCGCAATGCAATACTGAGGAATCACCTTAAATCTTCGTAGGGCCTTACTGAAAACCACTGTAGTGTTTAAAAGTTCTCAATAGAAGATAACCATTAACAAAACACACCGCCGCACTACCCAATTCTCATTTCGATTCATTTAGTAAAGCAATTCGTTTCAAAACCGCAACGATACAATTTCGTGCATCGAGTACCTGTCTTTGAGCCCACGATTCTTGTAACATCCGTTGCCAGTTTAACGTGACGTCAGCTAATGCCACGGCAATCTGACATTTCAACATTTGGTAGGAACGAATCGTCCGAGTTGCCACGAATCGTCTGAGTATATAAACTGGCCCTGGGTACGAAACGACTGGATACCGTTCGTGCAATTGTTTGATTGGCTAACGCTTGTCTGCTTCAAACATCAAGACACCAGTTTTGTTTTGTTTTTTTCCAGCGTCGAATTCCAATAAACGCTCTCCAGTAAGGCGATACAGCTGTCACTCTTTGAAATACACTGCTCATGATCAATCTGGCCAATGACTGTTAGCCATTAATTACATGTAGTAACATAAATTAATACTACCCGTTTCTTGAATTTCCCATTATGAACAGACGACAAAATTCATCCCGGTAACCGAGCCAGCCCAGTTACCGGGCTCAATACATATGAAGAGGCCCTTAGTGCAGTTGTTTGATTGGCTAACACAAGTATATATATCTTCGCATTCTCCGACAAGGATTTGTCAACCATCACCAGTACTTGTCTACTACAAACATCAAGACACTAGTTTTGGTTTCTTGCCAGCAAATTCCAGTAAACGTTCTCCATTAAGGCGATGCAACTGCCACTCGTCCAGGCACACTGCTCCAATCTTGTTATAGAAATCCTTGGCAGTTTGATTCCAATTTAAACAATTCCAGTCCACTCTGACGCAACCTTTCTCCACAGCTATCTGAAATAATGAAGTGAAATTCATTTGAACTTGTTGCCGAGAGGGGGAGGGGGATGCTTATGGCTGGTTGCACTCGCCTCCCTTCTTTCTCTTCTTCCATGTCCCGTCTGGCTAACCCGGTGGGGGGGGGGGGGGGGGGGGTACTTTCTATAATGGCCTATACGGGGAGGCTCCGCCCGAAAGGGGTACCTTTTTCAGGCTTCAGGTATATAAAAGGGTAGGGATTTCACAAGTTTAGGAATATGAAGGGGTAGGAAAATCTTTGTTCGGGTATTAAAAGGCCCTTGAATTACCCTTGAATTAAAACAGATCAAGCAGCCGTAACTTCTGACTGTTTCATTTTAATTTATTACGCGCTACGCGAAAAAATGACAAGAAGACTTCCTGTTTTAACGATTTATTCATAAGAAGGTATATGAGAGGGGTGCCTTTTTTAAATAAAAGATATACGAAAGGGGTGCCTTTTTCCTGTTTCATTTATAATATTTGTTTCACTATTTACAGTGTCCTCAATTAGTACAGTCGTGTTAAACACATTGACACTTAAATAAAGTGATTTTTTATTTTTTTTTTAATAAAAGGTATACGAAAGGGGTGCTTTTTCTGAAAAACAAAATGGTATATAAAAGGGTAGGGGGTTGGACCTCGGGGCGGAGCCTCCCCATATAAAACGTTTTTGAGTACCCCCTCCCGCGGGCTGGCTAATCAATATGGTATCTGTTACAGCAAAGTAATGGAAAGTGTGTTGCAATAATGACACAGTTTAAATCCTCAAATCTAAAAAAAATACATCAATAAATCCTTTTTCTCGCACGATGGTCACTGTGAACGGGGGGGGGGGGGGGGGGGAGAGGAAAGGAACGGGGTGGGATGAGGATGACAGGAAGGAAGCTTTTAATTAATAACTGTGCCAATTAAATCACTGAAAAATGTGAGATCAGTTTTATTATTAGCATGATATCAGAGTATTTTCACATGTAAGGAAAAATTATCCCAGACAGGCGGGGATTTCACTGTTTCCCGACTGTCCACTATCTCAGAATCGTCTTGATGGACAATGACAGAGGCCACTCTTGTTTGATGATGGGGGATTGGAGAAAAGCAATTTAGAGGTTGGTAAAGAGCTAAAACTGTTGCTGGCATTGCCAACAGTACCGATTAAGTTTTCATGTTGGGAATATGATTGCTGACCATCGCGGAAATCTGGGACACATCAAGAAAATGCAAATGATCAGGGATGGCTACATTTTCAAGTTTTCATTATTTGGAAAAATCTGGGATGGTTGGAAAACGGAAAACAAATAAAATCCGCGATTGTCTGGGATTTTCTTGACATGTGAAAACCAGGTTTAATAATTACGCTACAGTACCTACGGCTGACAAATTAGGTCACCACACAATCATTTGTCTGACATAAAACCATTTACTACCATTTATGTTATCTCCCCAGGTTCGATCACCACTGGCATGTAACACCCTCTCAAGTTATTTGTAAATCTGTCACCTATTTTTACAATGTTATAATCTGCACTGAACCATATTTATAAAATGTTCGAGTAATTGAGCGTGCTGTGATTGGTCAGTTCGAGTTCATTATAGCTCCATAAAGCATGCTGCTTACATCACGCGCGTGCTTTATCGAGTTATAATGCATGCTGCTTACGTAACGAGTTTGAGTGCGCACTATTTCCTTAGCATTTTATAAAAGAAATAAACAACTTCATCCTCACGCATTGTTGAGTAATATAAGCACTTGGGAATTTTTAAGAACACTCGAGAAGTGCGAGAAGCACTTCTCTTATGTTCTTAAAAATCCCCGCGTGCTTATATAACTCAACAATGCACTCGGATGAGTCTTTTATTTCTTTATTAACTTACCGTTGAGACTCTTTTCAATATCTCTGTGCCAATACCTTTCCCTGTTAAACAGAAAATTAAACATCAAATTGAGCATTTTAAAAAAACAAACAAACAACAAACAGAATGCCCCCAAAATCATCATAAGTTGAAGCATTATACACCTGTAATGAAATATAAATGAAAGGGAGTGTGAACTATGGTGGCCTAATGGTTAGAGCGCTGCAATGTGGATCGGGCGGGCGGTTCAGGTTCAAGCCCTGGCAATGGCACCCAGGTGTATAAATGGTATCTGGTGAATCTACTGCTGGGGGTAACTCTGCGATGGGCTAGCATCTCATCCAGGGGGGGGGGGGGGGGTGGGAGTAGAAATACTCCTAGTCGCTTTATGCTTCAGAAACCAGAATACCGTAAACACCCGCAGATAAGCCGCACCTTTTTTCCAAAAATCGTCGCTCCAAATTGGGGGTGCGGCTTATCTGCGGGAACATTTCAAAAAGGTGCCATACATTTCAGTGAATAACTTTTATAAGAAGCCTTATAAATTCGTTAGCAGATCCTTTAAACGGTTTATGGCCGCTTTTCTAGAACAGGAAAATGTCTCACAGCACAAAATTTCCATTCCCCCACAAAGCTGTTTGCAATGTCGATGACGGCCTGTAATAAACTTCAACAGTAATCAATCGGCCCGGCCTCCACAAGCGAGAAAATTGCACATTATTCTTGAGTATTCGTGTGGTCGAACTTTGCTGTTTAGCACTTCGACTCTTTAAAGACTCTTTTAAAAAAAACTTTTTTTCCAAACTTTAAGTTGCTAAATTCAGGGTGCGGCTTATCTGCGGGTGCGGCTTATCTGTGGATGTTTACGGTAAGCTCCAGCTTGATGGGCCACTAGGCTCATATTCAAAAATTAAAAATGAACTCTACAGCTCTTGTGACATAATTTTGACATAACGCCCAAATTCCAAATTTTACATGATAAGGGAGAAATAACTTTTTCTAGTAACAATATACATGTATAAAAAATTTTAGTGATGGCTTTCAAATTTCTTGTGCGCGCCTTTTTGGATTTTATTATGCATAAAGCTGCCCAATTGTTTCACACAAAAGATCCTCT
This sequence comes from Meandrina meandrites, assembly GCA_963693305.1. Lineage (NCBI taxonomy): Eukaryota > Metazoa > Cnidaria > Anthozoa > Scleractinia > Meandrinidae > Meandrina > Meandrina meandrites. The sequence continues at coordinate 3,023,521 of OY855911.1, forward strand.
GCTTTCTAACATTAGCGGCAACTATTAATACACCTCATTATAAATTTTAGGACCCCATTTATTTAATAAACTTCTGACTGTTACTAAAAAGGTTAAATGCCAAATAGATTATGTGCAGTTCCAGAAAATATCCATACCCACCCCACGGAAGGTCATTGGAAATTCCAAGGGGGTGGGGGGTCTCAAAAGCCAAAATGTTGAAAGGAAAGTATGGGGCTTAACTGGAATTTCCAGAGGGGTGGGGGGATTCAAACCAAAAAGCCTTCCGTGGGAGGGGTATGGAATTTTCCGGAACAACACAATACAAATAAAAATGGGTTCAGTTGTTAACACTGTACCTCTATAAGCTGGCTCAATATAAAGGTCTTGCAGAAACAAACTCCTCCCCTCCCATGTGGAATAGATGTCAAAAAATAATGCAAAACCAACTGCCTTTTTCTTTGGTAAAAGATTATTTTCTTCAGAGCAGTGCAGCACTTCTGCTATCAGACTTTTAAACCATGGCTTCTCTCCAAAACCATCCCTCAGCAATTCTGCAAGATACCGTAACAACATGACACTCGATTTAGTGCCCTCCTTCTGATGAGAGAGAGGCGCAGTGGCCTAATGGTTAGTGCACTGGACATCCTGGGGAAGGTGGGGAAGGGTATTAGGTCAGCAAGTCATTAGATTTGCCAGCCACAAAAACAGTACATCTACATTTTCCATCTCCCATAAGCAGACACCTATCCTTAACCGACACTTTTTCAGGTCTTGAGGGTGTCTGCTTTTGGGAAGTTTAAAGGGGCACTGTCACGAGCATACCTTCAAAAATTCCACAGCCCAAAAACATGTTTACACCATTGAAAACCTATTAACAGTGGTCAAGTTTTCTTAAAATTACTATACCAGTGTACTGAAGCTAAATATAAAGTGATATGACTGCGATACCATCGGGAGCTTTAGATCTCAACTTGAAAAAGTCAGCCTGACTTTTTCAAGTTCTGTCCTTGTGGTTTGGAAAAATTGATGAAAACTATTTACGGTCGCCCTCTTCTTTAAACAATTTGCTAGATATCCTTCCCTTTCAGTTCTATGAGCATTTCCTGCATGGTTGAAAGTACTAAAGCATAATTTTGGTGCCATTTTACTAAAAAAGCCAAAAAATGTCCGTGACAGTGCCCCTTTAATAATTACCTTCTTCAGTGAGCTTTACTTTTGATTCACGGTGTCTTTCAAATGCAGCCAAATTCTGCAAAATCAAGATGGAATGAGTAAGCTGATATCCTTATTTTAAATATAAAATAACATATTTATAAGAAATATTTAAGTCCAGAAAGGAAATGGGAGTCAGACAACATGAGGCAAAGAAAAATTATTTTTCAAGATCTTGGTGCGATTCGAATGATGATATTAAATGGAATGGCCCATTGTAGTTTAGCGCGTGGACAAGCATTATTAATGCACCAGTCAATGAAAACCCCCGCCCCAACCCCGGGACTATGTGGGGATCAGCGGGGCATTATAGGTACATACACTTTGTCACGGTATACGGGGTATATATATTAGCCTTATTTGGAATACATAAACGTTGAATGTTGTCCTTCAGTAGCATTTTAGGATAGAAATAATAAAAGTTCAACTGAGGCCTCACACTACTGTAAAATGGTAAAATGGTAAAATCCAAGCTTTCGCCAATCTACGGCATCATCAAAGATCAGGGATAAGAAAAATATTCCGCATGAGGCTTATATATAGATGTAAAGTAAAAACGTGTGAAATGCGAGAGAATGTGGGAGTAAATGCATGAGCTAAATAATAACAAGATATGCTAAATAATAACAAGATATATTTATATCTTGTTATTATTTAGCTCATGCATTTACTCCCACATTCTCTCGCATTTCACACGTTTTTACTTTACATCTATATATAAGCCTCATGCGGGATATTTTTCTTATCCCTGATGATGTCGTAGATCGGCGAAAGCTTGGATTTTACCATTTTACCATTTTACAGTAGTGTAAGGTCTCAGTTGAACTTTTATTATTTCTATCTTATTTGGAATGTTGTGCTACTTAATTTGAGTGGGGATTAGATTGGGATTAGACTTGTAAACCGCTGACTGTTTTCGCTTCCGCAGTAATTGCACAAGTGATAAATTACATTGAAATTATTCAAAGTATCTTTTTCTAATCCCTGCCCGGGGTTGGGTGGGGGAGGGGGGGGGGGGGGGAGGGGTTACATTGACTGGTGCATAAGCTTGCTAAAATAAAATTCTAGTAAAGCTAAACTTCTAAACGGTGTATAGTTAGTAAACTACCCTCTCGTCGTCGTCGAAGATAAAATGTGATGGCACAATCGACGATTTCATTTAACACCTTACCTTTATCATTCGTAGAATATCTGGAACATCCTGTGCTTCTGCGTCACGCACTCGAACGTTTTCCATCCTCGATTAGTCGTAGCTGACTCCACAAATGCAACAAAATGGCGGTAGAGACAATCGAAACAATCGAATCAATACACCTTATTAGCCATGTTCTAAACGAGCAGGGGACTGGGTACGAACATATTTTCTCTTCGGTACAAACATTCAATATCAATTGAATTGAAAAATGGGGCACGTGTTGAGGCCTCAAATGTAATAAATGTCCCTAAATGTAATAAAGGTCCTAAGTGTAATAACTTTTGGTCCTAAATGTAATAAAGGTCCTAAGTGTAATAACTTTTGGTCCTAAATGTAATAAAGGTCCTAAGTGTAATAACTTTTGGTCCTAAATGTAATAAAGGTCCTAAGTGTAATAACTTTTGGTCCTAAATGTAATAGAGGTCCTAAGTGTAATAACTTTTGGCCCTAAATGTAATAAAGGTTGCAATTGTAACAACCTTTGGCCCTAAAATACAATAAGGTCACTGACTGAGCCACACATAACGGTGAATAGCCAATTTGGAAGCCGCTAAATGGTGACCGCGTCCGCTTAATAAAGCTCTAATTTATCTTTCATATCGGGCTCTTTCATCGTACTGAGGTATGAAGAGCTAATTCCATATTGCAGTGATCTCACAACACGCCTAAAACAAAATAACAACCAAAAGGGCAAATCTACATCCTAAAGTCATTAGCTTATGCAAAAATTAGTCCTTTTTTAAATGAATTTTTGAGGAAAGAAAAACGGGATTCGGCAAAGCGATGACGAAAAGTTCGGGATGCGGGAATCGGGTGAAAAAGAAGCGGGAATGCGGGATCGGGACCACCCCTCCCTCCCCCCCTTCCAAAACCCTGATAAAGCGCACTTTTAATTTCCAAATGAAGTATTAGATGAGATAATAGACTTTGCATTAACTGGAACTGAGTTTAGTGTTATCACTACCTATATAGTTCCCTTTGTCAGCTTGGTGATCGCCTTAAACGACTTACAAGTCATTATATCTGTCGGCTTTCATAAGACAGTTACAACCATCGGGTCACTGCACGTAATGGCTACAATAGCATGCGCAAGTTATGCAAAGAATTTGGCCCAAGCAGCGGACTTTTATTGGCTCTTAAATAAATAATAGCAACTCCGAAATGGATCAACGCGTGGGTAGAGCTACTGCTTACAGGAACTGGAACTTGGATGTTTGTCACCACTAGATGGTGGAAAGGGCAAGGCAAAAAGTGATAAAAAGACGATCGTTTTAGGTCAAGTTTTGTTTTTACGTTTAGATAAGAAATCAGAGAGGCGTGTTTGCTCGATCTTCAAACTCCCGTCCGTTTCTTTTTGGTTTAAATACTGATAGTAATTAGTTGTTTCCTTTATGCACTTATAGTTCTTGTTACTCCCATTAATTCAAGATAAATGAATACGTAGTTGCCGTCAGATTACTTTCAATATTTGCATACTCAGTAAATAGACTATAAATTGTAGACTTAGAATATTAATATGATCGAGCATTAAATTGACATTGGTCAAATGTACTACTTTTATTTTACACTGAGTGACTACTGTTGTTGTTGGGCACTGGCGAATAAGACGTGCAAAATAAAGTGAAATTACGACACTTGCTGAAAGCCTTCCATTTTATTGGATTCTGACTATTTTATATTTGATACATTCTGATCGGTATCACCGAAGTACATCTTGAGCTTTCTTGCCTTTGTATAAAAAAGTGAAAAAAGGCCAAACAGTTAAATCTTATATATTTATCACAATGACTTCATGTTGAGCCGAAACTAATTGCTATTATTATACTCGAGGTAGACCTTTGTTTCATTTAGAGTCGAAAGTTATCACACTTAGGACCTTTATTACATTTAGGACCAAAAGTTATTACACTTAGGACCTTTATTACATTTAGGACCAAAAGTTATTACACTTAGGACCTTTATTACATTTAGGACCAAAAGTTATTACACTTAGGACCTTTATTACATTTAGGAACATTTATTACATTTGAGGCCTCAACAGCACGTCATCTGAAAGAGCATCCAAAAATTAGTAAATTCACCAAATTTGACGGTTATTGGTTTAAATCCAAAGGCATGGTACACTTAGTATGGAATGGAGGGACAGGCGTCCTCCAATCCATACTAAGCTCTCTTATTTTAAAAGTGTACCATGCCTTTGCGTTTAAACCAATAACCATCAAATTTGGTGAATTTTCTAATTTTTGGATGCTCTTTCAGATGACGTGCTCCATTTTCAATTCAATCGATATTGAACATTCGCACCAAGAAAAAATATGTTCGTACCCAGTCCCCTGCTCGTTTAGAACATGGCCAATTCATAAATGGCGGAACGCGCGGAAGAGTTTGGGTCGAGTACATGAAAGCGAGGCGAAAGGGGCTTCCGATTCAAATGAAAACAAAGCAGAGTATGGAAATGCAAGTAGTATCTCTTGTAATAGACCCTTTCACGGTTTCTGACGCCATCTTGGTTGGGGGGCAAACACGGCAAAATTTACAGTAAATGTATGGGAAAAATCGGGAGTTTGGCGCTTGATAATTCGAGAAAGGTTGACATTCTGTAATTTCTATGAATTACAAACTTAAAATACTAGCTAAAAGAGTTAACCGATCAAATTTGAGAATTTTGCTCGTATTTTAAGTTTGTAATTCATAGAAATTACAGAATGTCAATTAAATTAGCCGCAAAGTAAAATTTTCATTTTTCATATATTTGTCTATAAAATGGAGCCGCCGTTCGCGGCAAAATTCAGAAGCATTTGTATGAAAAACTAAAAGTAAGATTTCTCGTTTCAAAGTAAACCGATCCCCTTCAAATTTAATCGGTTAACACTTTTAGCTAGTATCTTTAGTTTGCAATTCACAAAAGTTTCAGAATGTCAACGGTCCTCGAATTGTCGGGCATCAAACTCCCGATTTCTCCCATACATTCACTGTAAATTTTGCCGTGTTTGCCCCCCACGCAAGATGGCGTCAGAAACCGTGAAAGGGTCTATTCTTGAAATATCTCGTCAGTTAGGCAGTGATTCTTGCCTGTTGATGACTGCTCAGGTTGAAATCCCTGGTTTTACAACCGCAGATATTGTCGTATGGTTTCGAAGTCAACACCAAAAAGTGGGAAAGTGTCGTCGGAAAACCGCATTGATTATCTCAGTCTTTTTACTGCTTTTATATACTCGTGTACAGTTTTAATCCACGCTACTCTAGTTTCTTTTCAATTGAAGACCCTGGAAGCTGAGTATAGAAACAGGATTTAGAAAGGAATATAGAGCTTTTAAAAAAATTGACACGTCTCTTGAAACGGTATTTAAAGTAAAGAACGCGATTTAGTAATAAGAGTTTATAGCACTTCTCTGATGCCAAATCTTTTCTTTGATTTTTCACCTCTACTTACTGATCCGACTGGTGATTATAAAATGGCACATACATTTGAAAACCGATGCTTGTAGCATTAAATTTATGAATAGACTTAACAGAAATTTATATTCGCCTGTTTGAGTAGTCGCACAATGTTCTGCTACAGTTTAGAAGCGACTCGCGTATGATACTTTGAGCTTTGTCGAATAATATATAATGATTATATTTCAGAGAATCTTAAAGTTTATTCACTTTAAAGGCCGCTTTTTCTACCTTATTTCTGCTTTCCCAGGCTTTACCTATTCTATAATTTAAGGATTTATAACAAGTTAAGTCTCTACTGAATGATCAGTCGTTGTGAATAACATTTACGCTTTTGGAGGCGAAATACTCAGGAAACCTCGTGTCATATAATTGCCATTCTTTACTTACCATATCAAGAGACGTGTCAATTTTTTTAAAGCTCAATAATCCTTTCTAATTCCTGTGTCTATACTCAGCTTCCAGGGTCTTCAATTAAAAAGAAACTAAAGTAGCGTGAATTAAAACTGCACACGAGAAAGCAGAGAAGAGACTGAGAAAATCGATGCGGTTTTCCGATAACATTTTCCCATCTTTTTGGGTTGACTTCGAAACCATACGACAATATCTGCGGTTGTAAAACCAGGGATTTCAACAGCAGTCATCAACAGGCAAGAATCCTGCCCAACTGACGAGATATTTCAAGAATTACAATAGATACTACTTGCATTTCCATACTCTGCTTTGTTTTCATTTGAATCGGAAGCCCCTTTCGCCTCGCTTTCATGTACTCCACCCAAGCTCTTCCGCGCGTTCCGCCATTTATGAATAAGGTGTATAGCCAACTGAAATCCACAACACCGTTTACCGATCCTCGCACATTCCCTTCACGATTCAGATTGGGCGAGACTTCCACCAGTAATATGTTTTCAAAATGGCGGGTAGTCGATCAATCGACTCGTACCCAGATCTCCCTTTGGCTCGACTAGGAAGCTGAAGACGTGATTTGAACGTGACATACTTCAAACACTTCAACGTTATTTAAAATTTGGGTTTACCTCGTTGTAAGAACCTGTGATATTTTCTTTGTTTTGGAGCTATTGTTTTCCTTCTGTATCTTTGTTTTGCCAGCTCTTTGTTGTATTGTTCGTTCTTTGTTTTACGTCACCGGTGAGTTTCACAGGTTCTTACACCGTAGCCTGCGTAGCTGGCGGGATTTGGCGAGCCGTGAGAGTTTCATTGTGATTGCTTTAATGTTCATAAAGTTATGGAGGAGAGCGGAATCCCTCCCTCCCCCTCCCCCTCCCCCCCCCCCCCCACCCCGCCCGTCTGAAAGGATTAAAAAATGCCCGGTCTGAATAGAGTTACATTGCGAATGGTCCATTTTGGACATAGCGCATTATCGGACAGAAGCCAGTGTTTTTGAAAAACCCCATCAAAAACTGGAATACGTGAAAAAACGACTGTTTGAAGTAAGTAATTCTGCATTAACTGACTTGGTATGCCCACCAGGCGGTGTATTTTTCCTCGTTTATTTAAATGTGTTTTATGAAATGGATTGCAAAATTGATGAAACTAAGACAAGTTAGCAAAAAGGCATCATTTAAAAGGGCGCGCGCAACTATTTCTTGGAAGTTGACACTTTGGCATAAGTTTTGACTTGACTGTAACATTACAGTATGAAAAACAGGAGGTTATTTTTGTCCCAAGGTAAATTAATGATTACTAGTGAATAAATTATATTGTCGCTTTACCGTACTCAGGTGCGGCCCCATGCCCCACTGGGAGCTATAAGGATTAAGAGCCGTACTCAGGTGATAAAAAGATCGCCCTTTTGGCCCCCTAAATCACAGCTATGCATATTGTGCATGCAACGTGACGGCAAAACAGTTCGCCGTCCAATCGGAAGACGCAATCGTCTGTTTTATTGTTCTCTTCTTTTTGTTGAACATTTTTTTCGGAAGAATACGTTTAACTTTTTAACATTTTTTGATGCTATGCAATGCAAACGTTGGTTGGAGCACGAAAAATTTATTTTCTTCCCCGGAATCAGCGTTTATGTTAACTCATTCGCTTGCCATTTTCTGCGTGTTTCACCTGTGCTTGAGTTGGAGCAACGGATCTTTGAAATGGATTTTAAAGAATACAGAGGAATCGAAAAAAGGTTAGGACGAATATAAGTTTTTGTTTATATCTTTAAAGATCAAAGGTAAGTTAGTTCGTGCTAATATAACATTTGCCGAGGTACTCGGAGCGGATTATGGGAATTTAGCTCACAGTTCAAAGTGCCAAATCAGGAATCAGACGCAACTACGGAAAGATGCGTCGACCGATTTCACTCTCAATTTAAATTAAATAGTTTCAACGGTTACGTTTTGTGAACTACCTTGAGCGAGCGTACCATTTCATCCTTGAAGCAAAACATGCTTTCAGCTGTCAAGAAATCAAAACCAACAAATCTTCTGTCGATGAACAAATTTTGCGGAGATCGTGAAAACCAAGCAATTTTAAAACTTGTCCCTAATTTAATGTAGTGTAAAAGCTCGATTGAACTTACATGACCTTGGCATAACAAAAGCGCGGGCATTGATTGGTTAGGTCGAAATATAACGAGCCAAGTCCAGATGCCGGGAACGATAAAGAAGTGAAAGTATTATACCCAGTAGATTTTGCTTTTTGATTTCTTGATAGTATACTTGTACTGATCGCTTTGACTACACAGACTTTTGTCGCTTACTTTTCTTTTTAACCTAGCTCAAATCGATTTGGTCAACTGTGACTTATAATTACTGAATATCAGTATTTAATTAGATCAACTGTAGCTTTAATTTACAATTTAATTTCATTTAGCTAAATTGTCAGTATCCACGCTTTAATTATCGTAGGACTCGCTGCATTACGTAAGATGATGGTAGTTTGTTTTTATACCCCAGTCCTGGCCTTTAAATAAGGCGTCTTTCGTCTTCCCACTCTACAAGGAGAAAAAAACTACGAGAAACAAGATTCAATTTCTCTGTGTTATTTTTAGTGCAATGAAAGCTTTATGGGAACAAAATATAAACGACTCTTCATTTATTTAGGCCAGTACTGATTGTGTTAAATTTATGAAGTGCAACAGATAATCTTCCTAATGACGTCAAATGTCCTGTACACGAGGGGGTCCCCCTCGAGTGCATTTGTTATGATCACACCCCTTATTCCGCGCCTTTCGTTTCATTTCTTTGCAGATCTGTAACCAGTAGCGATCGTAACACGGAGAAGGAAAAAAGGCTCAATGCGAATATGATCGAACGGAAAAGAATGCAGAATATTAATTCAGGGTTCACAAGCTTAAAACGACTGCTTCCTCCGACAGAAAAGAAGCAAACAAAAGCGGCCATCTTGCAACAAGCGGTTCAGCACATGATGCGTCTTCAAAGAACGGTGGTGCAACTCAGAGAAAGTAACAATGCGCTACGACAAGATTTAGCGGAAGAACGAAAGCAAAGTGTGTCCTGCAGGGAGCAGTTAGATGCCTTTATAAGTGAAAAATTTGCCTGGCAAGAGATGAAAAGCCCAAGTGTGTTCCAGCTCCCTCACGCGCCGCAAATGAAAGGACGGCCACCGACTCCTCCGCATGAAGTCTGCAATAACAGAGCGTTCAACCGCTGGTCTCCAGTACAGTACGACGGCGCGGCAGTGAATTCTTATGATTACAAATTCTTTGATCTTTCCAGCTGCCGAGATTCAAGAAAACAGGGTCTTGCTCCAGTAACGGGGAAGAGATGTGAGCCTTGGAATGGCAAGGGAAGCCATGGAAAACATTTCAACCAATTGCAAAGATCAAGCAATGGAACACGCCGAGAGGCAGCCACGCCTTCGTTCCAAGAGACAAGCTGCTTTTCTGTGTCACGTGGTTTTCCAGATGCAGGTACACCTCGACACGTGGCTGGCGGAAATAATTTGCATTGCATTGTGGATGCAATTAACTTAATTGAAAAAAGCTGATAACTTAATCTAACCTCATGAATTGTTAACTTTAAAAGTTTCTGACATCAACGAAAGTGAAAGGAGATCTGTACTGTTATATTTCTACCGCCAATTCACAACTTCTAACCTAGTCGGTAGTGAGGGTTTTCAACTCACCAATTTGGCTATCTTTCCAAATATTCGATTCTCTTGATTGCAGAATTTATTACGGTTTGGTGTAACGTGTGCATTCTGAATTATTTTTGTTTGATTGGTAATTGAGCTTCACCCGCGAATAGTATATCATTGCTGGGCAACGATTGTGCGCAGAATCACTCGAACTGTCGCTAAGGGAGGAAAAATGATGTCGCCTTTCCTTCCCCACCCTGAACTTCTGTTAAAGGCGAACAACAGTTCGCGGGAGTTTAATTGCGGGACGGGACTAGGGATGGGACTTAAAGATAGGGATAAGGATAGGGCGTAGCTGGAATTGGGACAAGACGGGGAGTGGGATACGATCGGGACGGGACGGGACGGGACTTTACATGAAACGTGGTTAAAAGCCACTGAAAACAAAACACAAAGATAAAAGAAGGCTAAATCGCAACAGGCTGAACACGGACTGTTGATTACCTGAACGTCGAAGTTCACTTCAATTCACAGCTACACCATTAAAAGTTGTAGCCATGACAACGGTAAAAAAATGTGAAATAACAGGGTTTAATTTTGCGTAATTTTTTCTATGTGTGGAGACTGGCTTCTCCGTGTAACATATGCGTTGAATTTTGTAGCTTATTGGCAGGACCAAATTCATTCATCTGAGCAATCAAGATAAATACTATTTTAATATATCATTAATCTAAAAAATTGGTGTATATAACAAAAATGTTGTGTTTAGCATGGAGCATGAAGTTATAATAATGTAATTATGCAATAACTATATTTTCATCCTCGACGTGTATATAAGAGTTTATTGTAGAAATGAGTTTCTTTTGTTATTGAACGACAAGCATTATTGTAAATTAACATGGGGGAGGAGAGGGTAGGTAAGCCCCTGGTGGGTAAGGAGTTGGCTAGTGGTCACGTGTCGCCGTGACGTTACCTAGTTAGTGAGGAGGATTTTCACGCCTCAATGTTGCGAGCAAAATTATTTGGAACTAATTGTATAGAATGGAAATGTACCATGATTAAAGCAATATTCTGGCAGGACCAGATAAAACACAATTTTAAAGTGTCGTTTTGTCCAACATAAAATAATTAAACTTGCCGGCATTTTTTCCGCCGTCTCGTTTGAAGTTAAAGGAGAAGTTCACTCCAGAATGGCCATTTATTTTCTTTACGCCAATAAAAAGTTCATACAAAGATATGTTATTCACCAAAATTTCAGCTTCCAACGAGCGCTAAATCCCTACGAAATCTTTCTCTAAAGTAGCCCAAAATTCGACAACTGAACGCCGCCATCTTGGAGCTAGTAATGTATGGGTGACGTCAAAGAGCTCAGCCTGAAGTTTAGCGGGAAAATTTAAATACTCGAAACTCCTTGTTTCTTCGTAGTGGCTTTTGTTTGTCAAAATGCCTGTTTGTGCAGCTCCATGTTTCTCAAACAGAGCTCCAAGAGATACAAAAAAACCTTTCACCTTTTCTTTTCTTTCAGACAGGCATTTTGACAAACAAAAGCCACTTCAAAGAAACAAGGAGTTTGAAGTATTTAAATTTTCCCGCTAAACTTCAGGATGAGCTCTTTGACGTCACGCATACATTACTAGCTCCAAGATGGCGGCGTTCAGTTGTCGAATTTTGGGCTACTTTAGAGAAAGATTTCGTAGGGATTTAGCGCTCGTTGGAAGCTGAAATTTTGGTGAATAACATATTTTTGTATGAACTTTTTATTGGCGTAAAGAAAATAAATGGCCATTCTAGAGTGAACTTCTCCTTTAAATGTAATATTCTAGCTTGAATAAGCTGGACAAAGCCTGATGAGGAATGACAGAAATTAAAGGGGGTGAGAGTTTCTCGTCCCAATTCCTCTCACACTTTTCTGTGAAACTCCCGTGCTCGAGAAAGGCCGTCATCTGTGCAAAGCAATTTGCCAGGGTTTTTTAGGGGAGGGCGCGTTGTGAAACAGTGCTTCAAACGTTAGGTACATTTGTATGGCGAATTTGGAAAAAAAGCAGCTAAAGAAAATAAGTAAATTTGAAAACCGAATTGTACCTAAAGGAAGACTAGACTAGAAAATTAAAGCATCAAATAAAACACTGATATGCTAAAAACTAATTTAAAAAGCATGAGTCGTGAGATGAGAAATATTATTTTTTTTTATTTTCCTCCGTTTCAATCGCTAGACTACTTAAAACAAGAAAATAGGATTATTCAGCTATTCTCGGGTAATTATATTATCAAAACTGTACAGGAAATAGATTATGAAAAGGTTCTGTTACAATTATTTTGTTCAGCAACTGTCAATGTATCTTCGACTCCAAAAAATCTGGACTAGTTTAGAGATATTTGTAATTCTTTTTTTTTTGCTTGCTTAAATGCGCGTGAAAGTTCGTTTACGCCCTTGGTTGTTTGATGTGGATATCAAAAATATTTTAATTTCTTTTAATGCTTAAAGCATGAAAACGCAGGTATAATTAAGACGGCGAAATCCATCAGTAAATCGAGCAATATTATTTTTAGTTGGACAGAAATCGAGCAGCCAGAGTAATTTAAATCATATTGCATTATTTTCTACCCTTTTTAAAAGCTAAAGATGCAGGTCAGAATTATCCGTGATAACACCAACAACAATTTCTCATCAGAGCCTGGCAAAATGAATTTCAAAGTTCACAAACTATAAGAAAAATCTCACGCGTAGCTATTTTGTACCAGTGTTGTTAAGAAAAGATTTCTTTTGATAAGATATTTGAAGCAGTAATACAAAAGCTTGCATGAGGTGTAAATAATTTTGGTACATAATTTTGTTCAATAAATACTCGAAGTCCTGGCGGATTCCGTCTTAAACATTTCCATTATCTTAGTACAAAGTGTTACAAACAATTTACACTACAAATGATATTTGAAAACCATTTTTAGTTGCCTTTCCTTTCGGCATCTAATAGAAAGAGTTCCGAATTTGTACTTTGCGAAATGAAGATGAAAATGTGTGACTAAAACTAATTCCATATCAAAGATTTTGCTTCAAGCTTCATTTTGTAACGGAGGTGAAAAGTATGAAAATAACCTGTTGTCAAATTGTGCAATCTGAAAAGCTTGTGGAATTCCTAGAATACGGCTTATTGTATGATATATCACTTAATTGCTTTTTCTTCTCAGTTCTTTTGGTCAAAAATATTGAATAGCTACCATAATCAAAAAACTCATTTCAAAGTAAAATTTTAGATCTTTCAAAAACTTTCTGAAGTTTGAAATATCCATGGGAAACTTTGAAAATTCAGCAGGTCATGTCTCACGTAAAAAAAAAAAAACACAATCGTCCCATATTTTACGCCAAAAAATTAGACATTTCACAGCTCGCAAAAATTTTATGTACCACCCACTTGTAAAAACACAGATACTCAGATTCGTACCCAGTCCCTATTTATTTGTTCTTCGGAATAGAGAAGATTTTTTCGACTTCCCTCCTATAACTCCCGGCGTGCCTCGCTTGATTCGCATCCAAAGCCCCCTCACCCGGAAAACAAATAAATAAGACTGGGCACGAGTCTATCAGTTACTGTGTTGGAGATCCATTGCAGCTCAGACTATCATTGTCACTAATATCTGTACTGCTGTTACTGTGTTTTCGTGCGGGGCTTTGAGCCGCTTTAGTTGGACTACAACTTTGCGCATTTTTCAAATCAACGCCGTGTGCTCCGCATCCCTCAACCCGGCTGTTTTCAAAATATTGCTGCAATTTTTCGGCCTCTAATTTTTTTCTGTCTTTTGCGCGCCTGTTCTGAAACCAAACTTGAATGCGATCTTCTGTGAGCCTGGTTGGTTCTTCCAGCTTTAACCTTTCCTCGATGTGCGGATACTTGTCTTTTGCGTAAACGGCTTCGAGAATCTCCAGTTGTTCTTTCGTAAGATTTTTTCTTTTCCTCTTCGATTCTTGCTTCTCGGTGACCGCTGATTCCGGCGAGCTTGTGGATACATTGGACAAACGCATTTTCTTTGCGACTGAAATTAATTCAAAATAGAATAATGTAAACAAAAAAAACAAACAAACAACATGGTTTGTTACGCTGATGCTCACACACGTTTCACTTTTAAAATATTGCACGCGCGTCAGTCAATCGCTTGAATTGAAATGCGAAGAAAGAAAGTAAAGTCAGTGCTTTTTTCTTTGGTGTGAGTGATTTTGGGGGCTGAAAATTAGACACAATTTTTCCAAACGTTTCGTTTGTCATGCTTTATCACGACCGTATATATGCATGCCACTGAAATTACTGAAATCATATTTACAAAGATAGTTTGCTATGTTAGTCATGACGAATTTCGATTAGAAGTGGTTTATTTGCCTAATTAGTTCCTTCGTCTTGACTGCCCCTTGAAGCGTCGCTATCAACAAACACCTTCTTCGGGCTCATGGTGAAAACAAAATTCGCTTATTTCTTCTGTAAAATGAAGGGCCTTCTTCCAAAATGAAGGGCCCTCACAAACCGATTACGACCGCGACCGAAGGCCGTAATTTTATTTGCAACATTTGCAACAATCTCATTGTAAGTGCACGCCATTATTGAGCATCTCTATGGGTATTTCCAAAGAAATCGAAGACACAAAGATCACCGCGGAAAAACGAAGATCTCAAGATTGAAGCGAAGATCTGTAATCGACCACATTTTGCGTGATCAAATTGAACACTCAGGTAAAAAACTGTCAAAACTCCTAAAAACGACAGAAATATTCTGTAATTTCTGAATTTTGGCATTTGACCACATTTTACTTCGACTTTGACAAGTAGGTTACTGTCACTGCCACGAAACCACATGACGCCATTAAAAGGCTGAAAACGACAAAAATACTCCACTGATTTGCAAAACATCGCCAGAAATGTCGGACTTCTGAGCCCGCGAAAAGTATGTTATGCGGTAAATTGATCGCACAAGCGAAATCAAAAACAACAAAGAAAACGTAAGGAAAGTGAAATATTTAATTCAATATTTCTTGACTAGCAAGTAAATTTAAAATTTTGCAATCGGAACAAGATAGAATGATACATTACCTTTTACAGTAAATAAAAATTAAAGTGCAGACTTTGAATTTCATGTTTACTTTTTAGCGTTTTCTGCGTGCAGTTTTTGTGTCCAAAATAATAAGGCGTAGAGTGGGAATTTACGGTTAATCCGAAAACTCACAGTTTACAACCAGCGATTACTGGCAAACTGGAAATGACCGATAAAAATTGCAAGCGGGTTTGATGAGACAATGCATAACACTAACTTACTTGATCAATTACAGTTCAATCCGATTTGGTTCTATGATTACTTTTGGCATCAGAAAATAGCACAAAATCACATTCAGTCGACACCAGGAAGCATCCCACGAACAAATCCCTAAATCGGCTCTCTTCGAACTGCGATATTTCAGCTGTCTTTGCTCCAGTTTTTTTGACATACAATATTTTTGACCAGTGGTTTCCCTACTACACAAAATATTCATCTATGTAGGCCTCATTCTTGTGTATCATCGTCGATGCATATGAGCCCAAAGTCAGGCTTTAAATCAGCGGCTATTACCAACTTTCGTGACCACTAAATGTACGATGCATCAAAATTCGCCGACTCTAATGTCCGCGATTTCTGGCCATGAAATTGCGAAGGAAACGAAGATCATGGGTACCCATAGAGAGGCTCATTATTGCACGTGCACGCCATAAACTACGTCATTTTCTCGCGAGGTTTGTCCTAAAAATAGCCTACTCACGAAAGACACGCGCCCTAATCCTAGGTGAAGTCTTCTAGCTTATAAACTTCTGCAACTACTAAATACATACACCTTATTCGATGGTTTAGCATATAATACGCGCGGATATTTTGCGAGTTGCGTAGTATTTTTCCGAGCCCCGAAGCGGCGAGGAAAATTAAAATACAAGCAATGAGCAAAATGTCCGCTCGTATTAGATGCTAAACCATCGAATAAGGGATTTATTATTCCACTAAACCTTAAAGTTCAGTTCGGCCATTTTGTCGCTCCACTTTCAGTCCGTAGTTTTGCCCTGTTCTACAGTGTAATAACGTGGCATATTTTGCACGTTCTTTTGCCCTAATATGGTAAAATGGCGCAATAGTGGAATAATAATTAACAATTAGATTATGAGCTCGAGATTTCTATGAGGTGATAGTTGATGAGGCCGCAGGCCGAATCAACTATCACCTCATAGAAATTGAGAGCGAATAATCTAATTGTTTTAGAAGAATTCTGACTGAAATAAACGCAAATAATGGTTTCTAATTATTTTCCTACGCATTATCGAACTTAACGTTTTAACAAAATCGCACACATTGAATTGTCCTTGGTAAATTTGCAGTTGTTTACGCGCGTGCACCCGTTTTTCAATAATTTCAAGCTTTTAAAGTCAAGAAACCGCTAATGTCCTTCTTTTAGTCTTCTCGGGAATTTTAGTATCCATTTACATTTAAACTTCCTTCCAAAACTTCGGAAAAACGATAAAAACGTCGCATTTTGTGGACGACCTTCGGCAACTGTACACTAATGGCTGATAGTATGCAATAGCTCAGCCAATCACATTGCAGCATTTGTATTAGTGTACTGGTAGAATTCTACCAATTAACAATTAGATTATGAGCTCGAGATTTCTATGAGGTGATAGTTGATGAGGCCGCAGGCCGAATCAACTATCACCTCATAGAAATTGAGAGCGAATAATCTAATTGTTTTAGTAGAATTCTGACTGAAATAAATGCAAATAATGGTTTCTAATTATTTTCCTACGCATTATCGAACTTAACGTTTTAACAAAATCGCACACATTGAATTGTCCTTGGTAAATTTGCAGTTGTTTACGCGCGTGCACCCGTTTTTCAATAATTTCAAGCTTTTAAAGTCAAGAAACCGCTAATGTCCTTCTTTTAGTCTTCTCGGGAATTTTATTATCCATTTACATTTAAACTTCCTTCCAAAACTTCGGAAAAACGATAAAAACGTCGCATTTTGTGGACGACCTTCGGCAACTGCACACTAATGGCTGATAGTGTGCAATAGCTCAGCCAATCACATTGCAGCATTTGCATTAGTGTATTGGTAGAATTCTACTAATTAACAATTAGATTATGAGCTCGAGATTTCTATGAGGTGATAGTTGATGAGGCCGCAGGCCGAATCAACTATCACCTCATAGAAATTGAGAGCGAATAATCTAATTGTTTTAGTAAAATTCTGACTGAAATAAACGCAAATAATGGTTTCTAGTTATTTTCCTACGCATTATCGAACTTAACGGTTTAACGAAATCGCACGCATTGAATTGTCCTTGGTAAATTTGCAGTTGTTTACGCGCGTGCACCCGTTTTTCAATAATTTCAAGCTTTTAAAGTCAAAAAACCGCTAATGTCCTTCTTTTAGTCTTCTCGGGAATTTTATTAGCCATTTACATTTAAACTTCCTTCCAAAACTTCGGAAAAACGATAAAAACGTCGCATTTTGTGGACGACCTTCGGCAACTGCACACTAATGGCTGATAGTGTTCAATAGCTCAGCCAATCACATTGCAGCATTTGCATTAGTGTACTAGTAGAATTCTACTAATGAGAGTTATTTTAAACATGTTTAAAGATAAATACTCACCTGGTTGAATAGTGTCACCCTCCACCACCCCCTCAGTGGAAGCTACACAAGCTGTACTTTGCTCCCTGGGCGGTCCCACAAAACATTGCGGGGATGCCAGCATCCCGTAATATGCAACTGGTTGCGGAAGAGAGCAGGGCTGCGCATGCGCCATTGGGAAGTGATAAGCCGCTGGCATGGGCGAAATATCGTAGAGTGGTGAAAATGGAATTCGATGACCAGAAAAATAATGAAGCTGACCAGATCCAGGATTAAGTGAAGTGAAATCCAGGAATGAGAGTTGATAGCGAGCTTGTTGGGCTTCCAAGAGAAAATATCGCATTCCTCGTTTCATGGCGACTAAAATGCTCGCAGCTTCTAAGACGTCAGGAGTGAGATTGTTAGGTTTAGCTGCATCTTGAGGTTCAACCATTGTAATAGGCTTTTCCTGCAACAAAATGCTATATGTGAGAAATTAACTTACAGTGGTTAAGATCGAATGGCTACATGTCTCCTGATTTATTGCGATACATCAGTGTACATTAAGAAGTGAAGACTTCACTATGCGCCGTATTTTTTTCATTATAATTTTGCGCACAGTTTTCAGAAACTGTATAGACTGATAGAAATTGCCTAACTTGCAAGGATCTTCAAAAGACGTCGAGTCAACTTTTAAATTTTTATAAGTCGTCGGCTCGTTATTTTTTTCCGCTCTTGGTCAGTGCACTTTAATGGCTTTCTTATCTTATGAAACTGCCAGCTTCCAACTTTTGGCATATAGCATTATTCTCAAGTCATAATATTGTAACTGAACAGGTAAAGTAAAAAGCCGGCGTTCGAGCCTAGTGGACCATTAGGCCTGGTTTTAGTGGCATGAAGCGACCAGAAGTATATTTCTACTCGTAACGGCCCCCTCCCCCCCACCCACGCCCAGCGCTTGTTTGTTGGCAGCTCGTATTGTGCTGCGCGCTTGTGGAATTTTTTTTAGCCCTTGAAAATTAAATTTACGGTTTCGCACAAAAATTTGGAAAAGAATGGATATAACATTCTTCCTTTTCGGGTTTGATTATTGCTACAATTAATTTATCTAGACTTGGAGCAGTCAAAAAATCGAGAAGACAAAATTAGCCGCGCGAACACTTTTAGAAAACTGAAAACAAAGAGGAGTTGCTCGAAGTCTGAAATCAATCTACAGCAAGACGCACGCAGATTTTATTGACGAAAAAGGCAACTTCATAAATATAATATTTAACTGAATGAAATGACTATGCCTCGCATAGTTAAGGCTTAAGCTTATTTCTTTATACAAAATAACAAGTTTCTCGCCAGCTGTTCTAGTATCGATCGGTCCTTATTTTTAGACCGGATTTCTAAGAACGAAAAAAAAAATAGAACTTGGTTAACACGGTTGTACACGCAAACATCCTAAAATTCCAAGCCTGGCTTACAAGTACATAAAGTCATAGAATGACCGTATAAACTACAAAATTTAATAAACTCATTAAGGCTATAACAAGCTTGATCGAAATTCGTTGACACGAAGCTGTCGACGGCACCGGATTCAAAATAGAAGCTTCGACTAAATAAAGTAAACAAGCACTAATTCCTGTCCATTGAAAACGATAATTCTCAAAACAATTAAAGAGTTAGCAAGTTTACACTGGCAATTTATTAGCAGTAGTTTTTTGCCGGGGTCAGTAAGACTAAACTGAAGCACCGATAACTGAATTAAGAGAATTTGTTGAAGTTGTGTCCGATCGAATATTTTTATTAGATGGAAATTGTGTAAGCTTAAAGTGCGCGCACGAAATTAGCTTACACAACTAAAATGCGCTTGACAAGTAAGTTATCGCAAAAGTATGAATGAAGAACAAATGATTACCAACTTGTCGGTTTAAGACTGTTTTAAGCAGTCTCACAGGTAAGATCACCATTGATATTACGAAGCAAGCCCGGTGAAACTACAAGCTGACGTTTTACGGCAACGTTCTAATTGCTCGCTCATTTTAGAATGGCGAATAAACCATCAAACGATTCGTGATTTTTTAACGTTTGTTGTAAATAGAAGAAACTGATTAATTATCCTGTGCTTAGCGATTGAGATGAGATGAAGAAAAGAGGTCATATTTAAGGAGCAGATTTTCTATCAAAGCTTCAAAGAGTTTTCAATTTGAGTCAATTTGCTCTTCGGTGATGTTTTAACTAAGCTAACGAAATCAAACTTCAGGTACTTTCAAATTTTTAGGGAATACTTCAAGTCGTTTTTAAATGGTAAAAAGTAACCCCAAGTTATGATCTTCCATGAATGTTAGTTGCAATCCTTTCTACAGGAATCTGTTAAGGTTATTATGCTTAATTTTATTTAGATTTGTGATTTTTAATTTCTGTTCTTTTCGTGCAAGACCGATCGAAAGCGCAGATTGAACTGTGGATTTTAGCTAAGATAAACAAAAGTTTGAAAAACTAGTCAGTTTGCATTTGCACTCTATCTTTATAGCTGATTCGAATTTGTACCAGGAAATTTGTGAACCTTCGGCAAAGCGACCGAAAACAGCCGCGAACAGTACAGGCGCATTAACCATTTACAAATTCACCGGGGTTTCAACATTTATACTTGTTCAAGAAATTACGCCTTCAATCAAACTAACGCAAATATCCGACTGGAACTTACCTTACACAGAAGATTCTTGCAGGTTTAGGAAAGATTTAGTCCTTGGGAGTGGAAGATCTCTGTTCTTGCAGACCGTTTGATGCAAAAATCAGCCTAAGCTCATCTCGCTCATAATTCAACTGTTGAAAACAAGATCATAGTTGGCAACGAAGCTACGTCAGCTTAACCGCGCGCTGTGATTGGCCAGTTGCGCGTTAATTACAGTCGTCACTGCACTGGAATGGGTTTATTGTACATTACCAAAATAAATCTACAGTCGCGATGAAGATAAGAAAATTCAATTCTGTAAATCAACAGCCCACTCGCAAAATTCACGTCAAACTCTGCCAACGTATGCAAAATCTTATGTACGATTTTAGTATTTCAAAAGTTATGACCGTTTGTATCAGCATATGTACGAGAATTTACGATTTTTTCGCCCGTATCAAAACCGACCCATTTGGGCAGATATTGTCATAAAAACAGCTCACCTGATTTTCATTTCGGAGGTATTCCACTTTTAGCCACTTTCCAATTTTCTAGAATGCAGAATCCCATTACAGCTCCAGTAAATTAAATAGGCAGGCAGGTTTTACGGTTTTACCTTAGCCTGCGAGTAGGCTCACCTTTGGGTCACACGCGCGCAAACGCGCGCGCGGCGAAGCCGCCTCACGCGAGCGCTTCCGCACCAGACTCCTCTCCGCCATTCGCTTCGCTCGCAGATCACTCGCGCGTGTGACCCAAAGGTGAGCCTAGTTTTACCTTCAACCAAACTTGTCGGGACGGCTTCTAATTCGAGTTTCTTGTTAGCGAACCAAAGTTCAAAACCATGACTACATTTCGCGCTAAACAGCTTGTCAAGAGGGGGCGGGGGAGGGGGGAAGGCAACGGGGGGGGGGGGGGGGATCTTGTCACGAAGTCACGATAGTAAATTTTCAATTTCACGAATCACGAAAAAATCACTAAGGTCACGGAAAAAGTCTGATCACAATGCAGTGAAACTCAGCTACGAACTCAACTTTAGACATTCACGATTTATTTATCTATTTACGATTCACAGCCAAGGACTTTTGCATTCCACGCCTCACGGAATACACTTCAATCACGATTCACGGAAGAGTTTTTTTTTTATCAAATCACGATTCACAGAGCACAACAAAGAAACCGGATCACGGCGTCACGAAAACACCCTTGTCCCTGAATAGTTATGCAGCTCTCGTAAGCTTGTAATTCTACTGGTCCTCTAGTGTAGCAGCTGCTATTGTTTTGGGGGCTAGGGGCATTGTTCTTGATGTTTGTTCTATTGTTCTCTCAACCACTCATGTGAGACCTTACGAGAGCTGCATGGCGACCCTTGTCCCCCCTCTATCAAAAACTCGCTTCACGGCTGAATGTTTCGAGAATCAGACAATAAACCTTGCAAAGTTGGCGTTTAGAATGAAAAGGGAGATTCCAGGGCTAAATTTTCGAAGAAATCTCGCTGTTTTTAACGCTGAACTCCTGCCCTTGTTGGGACGTGCGATCAGCAGTCTCCTCTTTTTTGCGGACCTCTATGGAAGCTGTATCTTACAGAGACCTAGGAAGATTTCTTCAAAACTTAAGCCTTCGAATCTCGTTTTTCTTTCTAAATACCAACAGTTGGATAATCTACCGTCTGATTCTCGAAAAATTCAGCTGTGAATTGATTTTTCGATAGCCTGTTCAGTGCGAAATGTGGCCATCAATCCTTTCGAGTTTTGGCTCGCTAACAGAAGACTCAATGAGCCGTCCTTGGATTGCACACTTAAGATTGTAATTCCTGTAAACAGAGTTTTCTAAAAGTGTTTCTGTAAACTCTGTTTAAAAAATTACGTCCTAGGTTATACCTGCCTATATGCTGGAACTGTAATGGAATTAAACCATCTGGATGACTGGAAAAAAATGACCAAAAGTGGCATAATTCCGACCTGCGAAGCAGGTGGGTCGATTCCGATATAGACAGAAAAATCGTAAATACACTCGTAAATGTTTACGTGCTGATACAAACGGTTATAACCTTTTGAAATACTGAAATCGTACATGGGATATTTTGGCCGTTAAAGGACTACATTTTCGGGCTGTGGGGGGTAGAGTTAGCAACTAGCCCCCAATTTTCAAACATTAGCTTCTAAATGAAGGCCATTTTCAGCCTTCGATCGACGACGATTTGAAGCGTTCATAGTATACTTAATTTCACACTTACAGATAAATTGAGGGAAATGTGTTACTTTCGTAGTAAACTAGAAATGTTTATGAGCAAATTGATTTAAAGTTTGTTGGTAGGCGGCTGCGAGTGACATATTTTACTGTAGCCCTATACACGATTTTTTTTAGAAAATCTTCTTCATGCACAATTTGCTATTGAATTAATTAAAAACAGTGCTACTTTATTTTATTAAATACATAGCTTTTACTTTAACGTTATTTCCATTTTAAGTTTATTTTTTATGACATAAAATACTTTTTGAATAATGTTCAGTTTAATAAATTTAATTTACTGAGGGAGATTTCAAAATTAAATAGCAGTTTATAGTGAAAAAATGTGAAATTAATATACCTGTCAGGCCCGTAGAAACAAATTTTGAGGTGAGAGGGGCCAAAAGGTAGCAGTCATTGAGTCGTCATTGTGATGTATTAAAATGGGCCGGAGGCCCATTTCCGTAGGGGGTCAGGGAAAATTTGGAAAGTCTAGAACGCTCTAATGCCATATGGTGCATTTGGAACAGTTTTCGAGAAGAATTATAGTTCTGGTTTAATATCAAAATGCGGCCCATCTTGTGTGTGAATTTTTTCTTTGTGTTTTTCCTTGCATGATTTTTTTTTCGGACATTTTCCCTTGCATGCACGCATTGCCATACAGTGCCGGTTAGATCAAAGCCACCCACCCCTATTGTAAGCTGCCATATAAGGCTAAGTGAACATGCGTAATAGCTTAATTTTACAAACAAATATGGAAATTATTCGCCTCTCAACTACGTCAAGGATCATTGATCAAGGTTCAAGGATCAATGACCATTTGTTCGCCATGAGTTCAGAAAAGGGTGAATTTCCCGCTGCCTGGCACGACACTTTAGCAGGCCTGATTGCTATCTTATTAGCGCTTGTTCCAATAGAGCAAATTCTAACACTGAAAATCCTTCTACGAGCCGACAACCGTCGAAAAAGGCTGACACCGTATCTTATAAGCCTCGCGGTCGCAAATATGATATTTGTGTTTTTCAACTTCCCGCTGTCAGTAGCGTCGAACCTATCTCGCAGATATGTCTCTGGCAAACCAGTTTGCATTTTTCTTGGTTACATTGCGAGTGCCGCCGTGCTTGTGACGTTCGCTACATTTGCGGCGTGTACAGCCACCGTATATAACGCAACCAAGGAACTAACGACAACTACACACGCCGCGAAGAGACACAAAGTCAAAATCATTCTTGGAATCTGGTTACTCGCCTTCGCCATATTATCTCCAATGGTTGCGTTTTGGAGACAGGAAACATTCCAGCCCGGTACCAATGGATGTACCCCGATGCGGACACTGCCAGCTGCCGAAGATATCGCCTACTTCGTGATCCTAACAGTTGTGGCGTTTTTAATACCAATCGGTATCAGCTTCGTCTACAGCATCAAAATTTATTTATTTTTCGCCCAGACCAAGCCGTCCCAGATGTCCTTTCTTCAGCAACAAAAATATCGAGAGTGCAAGAATATCTCCAAGATGATCATAGCTTCAGTGATGATTTTCTTGATCTGCTGGACTCCACTCACCATTGTGAGTATGGTGCCAGTGTTTGGCTATTCGCCGGGTCCTGAGTTGAGAGCAATTCCTTATATGCTTTCCAAATCAAGTGTGCTCTACAACCCGATTATTTACGCCATATTCAATGCCAAGTAAGTGAAACATACAGATCAATTTTTTTTGTTATTTTTCTGGTTTTCCGTCTCTCAAAATAGTTGCACGGGCTGTATTTTACAGTACGACCCACATTTCGCAGGCTTGATGGCTTGAAATTTCGGTTCCTGATTGGGATAAGTAGCTCTAAAGCGTCAGCCGTAAGTACGTCTGCGATCGCTGGCTATCGGGTAATGAGACCGTAAGCGCATTAGAATATCCGGAATTATCGTCCATTTGGAAAATAAAAGGCTTACCAATTACGAAATATAATATTCTTATTTCAGAAGATCCCAAATGTGCCCGCTCTTAAAGTACAGGCTTCGTATTCGATTAGTAAAATTTTAACCATCAGCAACGGTAGAAATTTTTTAGGGCGAAAAATTTACCCCCGATATTTTTAGCTGTACAACCTTTCTTGTAATAAAATCACCTGTAAATGAAAAAAAAAAAACATTTTCTGGCAAACCGGCAGTTCAGCCTTTTTCAGTTTTTATTTCAGAAATAATGTACAAAATTATAGAAATAATGAATTGGTATGGATTAAATATTCAGAGTGCGTAACTAAACAAACATATAACGGCTATGTGATGACGTCACTGGCGGTACGGCTAATGACGTAAGCAAATTGTTGTCTCATTAATTCAATTTTTCAACTGTTGCGATCGCCCGGTAGTTAATGACCAGTTGATAAGTTTCCATATTGCTTCTTTTTTAGGTTTAGGGCCGCTGTTCTAAGTCTGTTTAGCTGTGGTCAAAACAGTTGTTGGAAGACGCAAATCAGTGTCTCGAATCCACCCCAGGGAGGACCGCATCATCTGACCCCGCCTCGAGAAATGGTGCCCCGCTCCGCTGTTGTGGGCTTTGCTAAAGATACACCTCGTGTGGACATAAATGAAGAGCAGTATCGTGTATCCTATGATAGCTTGTTTGGTGTACCGCGTTACAGGGAGAAACTGATAACTGCTGCATCAGTTCTTAAGGTTTACTGCCTTGAAGAACAGTCCTGAGTATACACCTAATGGCAATAACGTTGTCACAGAAAAAAGAAAAAGAAAAATGGCAAATAGGAATTAATTAAGCATTACCAAGATATATTTGAAACTCGCCTGACGAAACAGCCTGAAAACGCCTCAAAACACGTAAATCAATTTTTCTCATAACACGGTTAACATTTGTATAGATATGAACTCGCGAGTTTCATGTAAATGCTGCCAGCTATGATGATTAAGTTAATTAATTCCTATTTGGCTTTTTTCATTTTTCTTTTTAATATGACAACGTTGTTGCCATTAGCTCTATGTAGTTCGGAATTATTCCACTGAATGAACTATTTCAGTACCTACTTTAGCAGTTTCAGTTATAGAAGCCTTCATAAACGATTAACGCGTAAAATCAGAAGTTCGTAAGCTAGAGGTCTACATCTAGCATTTGGGCTCGTGCTACGTCTTAGTTTCGTGAGTAGGCTTTTTTTAGAATAAACCGTTGAAAGTGATTGCGTGCACATACAATGAGATTTGTTGCAAATTGTTGAAAATTACGGCTTTCGGTCGCTGTCGTAATTGGTTTGTGAGGGCCGTTCATTTTGGAGGACTATGAATAGAAATATAGAAGAAACAGGCGAAAATGTTTTCACCATCAGCCCGAAGAAGGTTTTTGTTGATAACGACGCTTCCAAGGGCAGTCAAGGCGAAGGAAATAGTTAGAAAAATAAACCACTTCCAAGCGTAAGGCAAGCGCTTCTTGCCCGACTTGCGAGCGATCCAATTAAAAGCCGCGAACGGCAAATGCTTCAACGCGATTGGCTAGTGGTTCGCGGAAAAGCCGTTCTCAAAATAGCCTACTCGCGAAAAAACACATCGCTAGGCCCATTGCCAGAGATGTTGGTCTCTAAATAATGGTATACCGTAAAATTCCGGTTATGAGCCCCCCTCGCTTATAAGCCCTCCCGGTTATCGGCCCATCTACCTAGAAACAAAAAAACACATCCGGTTATAAGGCTCCCCGGATACAAGCCCCCCCCCCCCCCCCCCCCCCCCCCTCTGCCGGATGACAGTACTGAACGGGGCTAAATGTTGCTTTATTACGACTTTTTAACTTAAAAACATATTACGATCAACACTATCGTGGCTCGTTTCGAAGCGCTTTTTTTATTCCGCTTATAAGCCCTCCCAGATATAAGCCTCTCCGTTTATAAGCCCACCCAAAACCCCTTACGAAATTGTATAAGCCCAGGGCTTATAACGGGAATTTTACGGTAGCCAAATTGTTTTGACCGGACCTCGAGCAAGAAATCAGCCACTTCTGTTGTTGTTCATGAGTTGCAAACATAGAAATAAAACCCTTCGCAGTCCTGATTTCACTTAGCCAACAGGCAGATCCTACCCTGGGTGCCAGAGGGTTTTTTTGTTCTTGCAAAACAAAACAAAAAAACCCTCTGGCGCCCGGGTAGGCAGATCCTAAAACTCGCTGTGATCCGATATTGTTAAAGCTTTTTAGTCCCTCCCCCCTTTTATCAAGCCCCCTCTAAAAGTTCTATTCATGAACAAAAAAAACATGGTAAGGTTTGTGAAAATGAGTTACTAAAGAGCACATTCAAATTTAAGCTATTGACTTTATTTCTTTTATATGGACATTAATGCCGGGAGGGGGGGGGGTGGGGGGGGGGGGGGGGGGGAGGGGGTGATCACTGAATTGGAGCCTTTACCATATGTAAAAAATGAATGTAAAGTTAATATGTTAATCGAGAATTGTCTACGCAGCTCAGTAGTCTTTTCTCAAAATGTGCCTCGTTCCCCACTTCCCTTGCATTCAATGTTCTGAGCCTTATGAAATGTTATTTGTTTGTTGACATTACGAGGATAGAGAAAGCTCTAATGTTCCTCATTCCAGGATTTTCATCTCATTGTACCAATGAGGCAGAAAATCCGTTTTTTCGTTTTTATTCGATTTTAATATAAAATTCATTTAAAAGACAAAACACCTTTACCAGGTGAGCAATCATGGTACGACAGTTATTTTATTGCATTTGCTTTACAGAATGTCAAATAAAAACTAAACTCAAATGACCCTGGCTTAATTACTCTTTTCATTTATCAATCTAGCCGCCTGGCTTCCTTTTCGTTTCGCAGATCACTAGCTAGTTGCGATAACCTCAAACAATTCCTGCCGAAAATTGGTATATTTCATTTAACAATTAGACCCGTGGCCCTTGAGGGCGAAGGGTCTAATTGTTTTAGTATCACCCAACTAGTCGGACAGAGAAAGCAATAATAAAGTTAGCAAATGCAAATTGAAGAAAGTTTTATTTGGAAATATAACGAAAGAAAGCGTCACGAATTTCGCTACTCGATGACTATTACTAATAGTCCTCTAGTAGCGTAGCCAATCAAACTGCAGGATTTGCATTAGTCTACTAGTTGTATGATACTAATGTCTGATAGCCGTCGTCCGATTTTCTACCAAGTGATGTGTTCTGTCCAATGGGAGCGCGCGCAAGGAAATTAATCGGTGATTATGTGGCAGTGTCTCACAAGGACGGGGAACTACCAAATTGGCGAATTTGATTGGATAAAATCGACATTGACCACGGTCAACATTTCCCATCTAGACCGGCAACTAGATCAGTACAGCTTAATCAGTTTTGCAGTGAGAAAGTTATATAAAAAAAAACATTGTCTTGTTTCTGCTATAATATTAAATGGATGAGAAAAAAAGCTTGTCGAGAAAATAATGAAGAGAACGAGCAAAACCCTAGTTAAGCTCGGGTATGCAACACCTGCAGGAGACGAAACTGCGAAAGTTTTTGCAAGGCCAGATCGGCCGAAAAGTACTCATGGAGTCCTCATGCAGCATGACTAAAAGTGACTCAAATGCCACCAAGAATATTTTGTCAGACAATGAAAGAGGCTAGAGAATTTGAAAACATGCCTGACAGCGAGTAGGTCCAAATCATTCCGTTTCCACAACATAAGTCACGGGGTACGAATCGTCTTCATAAGCGAATTCAATTTTCTTCCTTGGCCATATAATAAACATCTTATTAACCGAGCTTGGCCGGTCTGTATGGGAGAATCTTGACCTCGGGGGTCGTGGGTACAGAGTGAACGCAAAGAGGTCTGTACACACTACCGCGGTCAAGATTCTCCCATACAGACCGACTAAGCTCGGTTAGTAAGACCTAATTATAGCCCGCGCGTGCTCTCACATTGAACAAAGCACATCACGTGAAACAAAATTGGACGACGGCTATGGGGCAATATACCAAGTCCGCACCTATTGTGCTAGCACACTTGGGTAGCCTGTTCCAGGCGTTCGGTTAGTTGGGAAGCAGCGCGAAACAACAGACTACACTCGGACGGTGGACTGGCTGGTGCTTTCCCACGTGACATTTTGTGCTTCTGTTGACTCCAGGTCCGTAGGCTGGTTTTTGCTCGGGTAGGTTCGTTTTCTCCTAAATTGGACCAAACAGAGTTTTAAGCCTGGACTACAGGCTCATTTTTCAGGGAGGTGGGTTTCACTTGCTAGATGTGCCATGATCTTATTACGAAAGGTTAGTTGCGAGAGGGTTGGGCTCGGTAGAATCCCAATTCAACTTCAACTTAGGAAAGTCTTGTTTAAGTTTTGATTATCTTTTTTCGGTGTTTGACAGTGAAATCCCGAAAATTTAGCTACCTCTCGAGTGCATCAAGATTGCTTTAGAAAAAATTGCAGATTTGTGTATGGGAAGGATGCAGTGAACACTTAAATATTTGATAAACCACTTGGCAATGGTCGTTTTTCAGCAATATTTATTCCTTTTTAGGAGTTTTCTCTTTCATCTACGCGACTGTTAAGACACTGCTTCTGGTCCCTGATGTCGCTTGCTTCAGTGTCTCTGAAATAAAGAACATCGGCAGATGCATCAGTTAAAACATTCTCAGACAAGCATATAGTATATAATAACTCAAATAGTTATAAATTAAGACTGCTAACTAAGAGAGTATTTCTGTGCTTTGCCAAATGGGATTGCTCTTGAAAGACCTTATGATGGCCTGTTATGAGTTAAGGGATGCACTGGCAATTCAGTGGAATTATTACTTTCTCTGTATTACTGAAATTGGACTGTGGGAGACGCGATGGCCTAATGGTAAGTGGTTAGTGGTTATGGTTAGTGCGCTGGACCCCGGATAGGGCGGTTCGGAATCAAGCCATTGACAGGGTCATTGTGCTGTGTTCTTGGGCAAGACACTCTCACAGTGCCTCTCTACACCCAGGGGTATAAATGGGTAGAGGTGAAATTTCTGCTGGGGGTAACCCTGCGATGAACTAGTATTTCATCCAGGGGGAGTAGAAATACTCCTAGTCGTGGGATAAGCTTCGAAAACCAGACTTTCCCTATTAAATTGGACTATTCATTTGGAAACTTTGTAAGTAAATAATTGTAGTTGATGGGAGATTTCATTCATATCTTCAAACAATCATATACGGCTACTCAGCCTGCGTCAGTGGAAATAATATGAATTGGGATCGTACACATGGAATGCCAGCAAGTGGTGCATGGGTATGTGGGAGGTGAACCAAGTGATAGCATCGCACTCGAACTTACCGAGGCAGAAATTAGTTAATAATTAGATGTACAAGTAATAAAAGTTGAAATTTTAACTTACAGCATTTTCGGCAAGTCTTTAAGCAGTTGGGTACGAATGACGGATATCTGCAATAGCGTCGGTATCGCTGACAGTAAGATTCCGGCTCCTTGTCTTGGCAATCTGATTATGACAAAAACAGCAAGAATCAACCTCTTGCTCAAATACATCATAACGTGGAAAGTAATTCATTTTTGTGTTCAAGAATTACTATCTGAACAGCTTTGTTTCACTTTTCATCAAATCGTAATCAGCAAAGACGTTTGCCTTGTATCCAATTTAATAACCGAAGAAGCGAACACGCTGTGTCATTAGTAGCTGTCAGATTGAGGCTTCCTGGCCGGTATATCGAACATTAGTATATACCAAACCAGTGAATAGTGCTTTTCGCGCGCGCTGACTGGCTAGCTCGGAGGTGATTAGCAAGTACTATTCACCTCCGAGCAAAGTAAGATGACTTCTACGAGTAACTTCGGTTAAAAAAGCGTGTTTTGATCCATAAAAGAAGCCGCTGCACTTTAATGTGTTGTCAACTTTACCAGGTCAGAACAATACTAGGTTTAGCGATACGTAGCGATGTTTATTTAAAATGTTTTAAGCGTTTCCTTCAACAAAACGATTGATAAAATGTGGTACAAAATATTTTGTTTACCTTCCGATCGCCGCGTACACGTACGCAAAATTAAAACGTTTAAGTCTGAATTTTTTCCAAATATACACCGTCCAACTGAGAAAATTAAGTACATTTCTTACCTGTATCTCTGTTTAAGCCAGTAAATCCTTGCAGTTGTTTTGGTCGTGCTATAAACGATTTTGGCAAGTTGTTTTCGGCTCGGCCATATAAAGGTTCCGTCTGGAGACTAAAACGGTGATTTAGGTTTGCACCGAAGATCAACGTCAATTGTGAATTGCTGTGGTTTTTCACTCCTCTTCCGCTGACTCTCCTCCAGTCAACTAGCTTAGCAGCCGTATTAAACTTCGATCAAATCCAGTCCACGTATTCTTGACATTCGCGGTTGTTCGCAGCATCTTGTCAACATAATTCAATGAACAGTTTTTACAGCACGTTTCATGACTTCACGGACGTTTCCCAGGCTATAGTGACCGGCACAGGTTGTATTCACGAGTAAATTAAAGATTTGTGTTCTTCAGTAGTGAAAATAAAGTAAAGAATTCCGCTTGAAATCGTCCAAATTCATTCAACAAGCGAAACACAGTTGCAAATTTATTTCGGTCGATCGCCTGTGCAGTGTTGTCATGTGACTTTTTCCGCGCTGTCGTCTTTTCATGTGCGCAGTGTTCAGTCCTTTGAATTGCTTTCTTTCATGATAAAACTTTTAATTTTAGGCCGGCTACTCATCTGGTTTGGTATATACTAAAACAATTATTCACCTCAGTGTCGGTGAAAAGCGGCGGATATTTACCTCGCCGCTTCGCGGCTCGGTAAATATCCACCGCTATTCACCGACACTGAGGTGAATAATTGTTAATTATTAAAACCTAGCATGGTATAGTGAAATTCCTGCGTTTTGATTGGTTAACAGGCAATGGCTTATGAGCTCGTATACCATTGACCACGAATATCGTAGCCGATACGCGTCGACAAAAAACAGCTGGGTAGCTCAAATATTGCAATTCTTTTGGGCGTTTTTAATAAAACAGTTATTCCACGAGCGCGCGTTGGATATGAGATCGTTATAGCCAACAAGGCGCTTAGCGCCTCCTTGGCTATCTACCATCTCATATCCAACGCGCGCTCGTGGAATAATTGTTAAACATTTTAAACCCGTTACTAATTGAAAAAAAGAAAGAAAGAAAGCGTCAACTTTGTAATAAGCATTCGTCTTATACACTCGGTTTTAATTTCACTGATGTGGCAAAAAGCCAAAGCACGAGAAGTGTTAAGAAATGAATTCTAATAAAAGAAAAAGGTAGGCTACAAAATAGTTTGCCGGATCACTTACTTTCACCGCCACCACCACCACCACCATCTCCTCCATCTATTAAGTGAGAAAAAAACATGAGTAACATAGGAATGATCAGCTATGAAAGTGAAATCGTATCATTCTCAATACAAATCGCTTAGGTAAAAGTAATTGTTCAATTTTTAGGCCTATGAAATGGCATGGTCTCGGAGAGAGAACTCGTGGCAAAAGAGAAACGAGAAGAGGCCGATCAGTCAGAAGAAACGAAAGAGAGCATGGTACAATTGAGAGATTATACTTACAGAAACAAAAGTTTAGAATGAAACATATTTTCATCTCATCTTTACAATCTCTTGATTCGAGGCAGGTAGCGGTAATGTCACAGGAATTCAAGCTAATGAATCATATATGATGATTCTTGTGATGATGCAACAGTCGTGTGGAATCATAACAAATCATCAATACGATGTTATTTCGGCTCATAAAATCATCTCTCAATCATAAGCATGGTGCTATGTGTCCACATGGAATCTTCAATGAAATCATAACCGAGATGTCATGTGAGCACATAACATCATGTCTGGAATCATAACCATGATGCAAAGTGTTAATTGGCATCATCTTTGGAATCTTAATGTGATTTCATGTGAGCAGATAACATCATGTCTGGAATCATAACCATGATGCAAAGTGTTAATTGGCATCATCTTTGGAATCATAATGTGATTTCATGTGAGCACATAACATCATGTCTGGAATCATAACCATGATGCAAAGTGTTAACTGGCATCATTTCTGGAATCATAGCTATGATGCAAATTAGGAATCGGCAAAGTCTTTAAAACCATAAGGCGCTGTCATTTGGATACAAAATATCATTTCTGGAATCATATTCTTGATTCTTTTTGATGGCCTTGGTTGTTCGATGGATGGATGACCCTACCCACTGGATAAATCATTTTATAAAATAATTAAAATACTACATGCGCTCTCATTGGTCGACTGTTGCTGTTGTTGTCCATTCCGCGTTTTAGAATTTTCCATCGTTCCACGTTTAAGGATATTCCATCATTCCGTGTTTTAGGATATTCCGCCATTCTGCCGTGCTGTTCCGTCATTCCGCCATTCCGCCGAATAGGGTCCCCTGGATTAAGGCCATATCGCA
Source organism: Meandrina meandrites (assembly GCA_963693305.1). Classification (NCBI taxonomy): domain Eukaryota; kingdom Metazoa; phylum Cnidaria; class Anthozoa; order Scleractinia; family Meandrinidae; genus Meandrina; species Meandrina meandrites. Next base: position 3,056,307 of record OY855911.1, read on the forward strand.
ATGTAATGTATGTGGTCAGAAACATAACTCAGGTCACTTTTCGTTGACAACCTTTTCATAAATCCACTGCAGACAAAAATACATATCTGCTTTTGGTCTTTTGCATAACAATCCAGAAAAAAAGAAAAATGTTACACCTGTTGATAATAATTCAATCAGTACACCCCCCCCCCTCCCCCCCCGCCCCCATGACAAAGATGATGAGGAATCCAAACAGTACTTTATGTGCCCAGGCAGACTGTTCTCGAAAAAGGCCTGATCGGTGCCCAGTATCCCAGGAGAAAGGAGGTGGTTGCTACTTGAGGCTGTGGACTGAGGCTGAAATCCCTTATATCTTTCTCTTTCAAAATTAACATCCTTCCAGTTTGGGTTCCAAATTATCATATCAGTATTTGGGTACATGTCTAGCAGATATACCTTCACCATCAACATTTTGTAACTAAACCTTTTAACTTCCAATTGAGGGCAAGAAAATGACTTCCAGATAAGAGCCTTCGAAATTGTATTCACACATTAGAGTGAATTCGTTCGTTTTATGATACTAATGCATCTTGTAAAATACTAATGAGCTGTACAGGGAAGCAGAAAAGTATGGAAAAATCGTCGGTAGTCAACAAAAGTAACAAATAACTGTAAGTGAGTATTGTAAGAAAATTTGCATTTAGAAGTCAGGTTAAAATTCAAACAACCTCAAACATGTAAAAAGCACTTAATAATTTATCACGCCTTGATCTGTTTTGTGACTTCAGATCAATCTTTTACATTCAAAATTGCATAAAGGAAAACAATAATTAAACTATAAAATGAAACTGGACTGTTGCACAATGCTGTGTGCACAACCCTATGGGGAGTTTTAGTGAACCATAATGGCAAATAACTTTGTTTTGCAAACAAAAGGTTAATGAACAAGAAAATAACGGTGCAAGTGTTCTATACCTCTTGACAAAGTTCTTTTCTATCTTAAGAAAAACAACAACACGAAATGTCAAAATGACTACATTTTGCTGCTTATGTTTATTTTCTGTATTACAAAAAGATTTCTTTGAGGTATGTTGACCAATTGGTCTTGTTTTATTGTACAAAAACATTGAAATATTATGCAGCTCATTAGCTTAAAAAAAGGTTTACAAGAATTCACTCCATTATTTTTAATGGCAATATATAATTTATTTGCATTTTTGGCCATCGATTTTTTCTTTGGTTCATGTGTACATTTTTTGTGAAAGTAAGTACCGCTATTTTGCATGTGTATGTACGGTCAATGAAGTTAAGAATGCTATTATTATAATAATGACTGAAATTATTTATTTATTGATTATTAACCAAGGTTGTAAACTATTTTAAGAAAAATATCCTTACCAGTATTTTGCTTAAATTTTGATAAAGACATAAAATAATGTGAATCAGGTCATGGTAACTCTGTTGATTAGTATAATAGCTGTTCCTCCTGACATTACCAATGTCAATTTTCAATACACTTATTGTATCACTTTGTGTATTGATTTATTTTTTATTTAATAAATATCTCATCTTTTTCTTAAAAGAAGTGTTTGTTGGAATGATACTCCCTGGCAATTAACACTTGAAAACAAGCCTGAGGTTTCTATTGGGTGATTGTTGAAGATGGGCAAAGCCCGAGCCAACTTATTGTTTCAGCATAACCCAGTAGGTGATTTTTTCAAAACACAGTATCGGTACAGTTGATTTTCTGAAGGATCTTTTTATAAAATTCAGCAAAAAATGGAGTGCATGCTCCGAGAGCCAAGTAAATCAAATGATTGATGAAAGGCACCTGTCAGTGTACAGCTGCTGGGTTATGCTAAAGGCATTTAGATGGTATTTTCTCCATCATGTTGTTTGTATTGCCTTTATGAACAGAGCGCAGCACACGTGTTGTGGTTTAATTTTGTATTGGGTTTAGAATTTTTCAAACCAGTTTGATTTTTGTTTCACTTTGTTTCAGATTATGATAATGAATACGAGACAAAAATCAAACTGGTTTGACAAATTCTAAACCCACTAAAAGTTAAACCACAAAATCATAACTATGATTTACAGTGATATAAATCATAGTTATGATTCCAGACATGATTTTATAAGACCACTTGATATCATAACTATGATTTACAGTGATTAAACTGATATAAATCATAGTTATGATTCCAGACATGATTTTATAAGACCACTTGACATCATAACTATGATTTACATTCATATAAATCATAGCTATGATTCCAGACATGATTTTATAAGACCACTTGACATCATAACTATGATTTACAGTCATGTGAATCATAGCTATGATTCCAGACATGATTTGTACACTTCTGTTGACATCATAGTGGTGATTTGGATACGAGTAGAATCATATTATGATGTTCTGGGTACAGATCAAATCATAATATGATTTGTTATGATTCCACACGACTGGTGCATCATCACAAGAATCATCATATATGATTCATAAGCTTGAATTCCTGTGTGTTTGCAAGCAGCCGTTTATTTGTGGTAATTACGTTTAAAGTATCTGGACATCAACGATCTGATATTGTCCAAACATGGCTAGGAAAAAAAGGACTATCAGTGGTCTAAACAAACATGAACTTTTTCGGTGTCGTTGCCAGAGTCCGCGTCTCCCTTGACCAGTGGTCAGGAATCGTGTGGTAGGTACGTTATGTATGGAGAACTATTATGTCCCCAATATGATAACTTACGTCTACTTGACTTCTTTAAGCTTCGAGTTTCCCCACCGCTGGTCATGAAGGACGCGGGCTCTTGAACGAGGTCGGAACTTTCCGAACTGGTCTTTTACGTTAAGACCCACAAATATTCACCTAAACTGCCTCACCAACCTTTAATTTTTTCATTGATCCAGTTAATGTAGGAGCTAACACGAGCGTACACAGAATATGTGCTACCAGGGCACGTTTTGCTAGTCACCCACGAGGCCGCTCCACGAAGGACCCACCGACCACCCTCCATACATGACAAGGGACCACCGCTGTCTCCCATACAGACACTACTTCCTTCGCCCCCTACACAGACCATAGAGGTTTCATCCACTGTTTGTCCATTTTTTCGCCGACAATCGCCGTGACTCACCACTGGAGCAGAGGTTTGTTTCAGCCGAGGAGCGAGCGTGTTGGTATCTGGGTTGATTCTTCCCCATCCTGGTTAAAAAGAAAAAAAATAAAGATCTAGGATTAATACTACTTGAGAACGTGGATTAATGCACGTGACTGAACAGGTACACTTGGCATATACAACATAAAGACATACGCACATTAATTAATTTTATCATATAAAATACAGTGTGTTATAGGGATTTTGGCCACTGAGAAATGTCGTATCATCAGAACACATGTGTTCTGATATCGTATCAAACACATGTGTCCTGATATGACCTTTGGAATATTCACCTTTTGAAAGAGTTGAGCTAAATTTATATAATAAATAGAATAATACATATCGAACTCGAATTGAACACTCGAAGATAAAATTCATATCTCCGCGAGTAGTATAGCTGGGACTAAACAAATACCACTTTGGGTGCACCTAAATTTTTCACCTCTTCAGGAGACTAGTAGTCAGGGACCAAATCAAACCACGCTCACAAAAGCTCGCGTGCCTTGATTTAGTCCCTGACTATAGTCTCCTGAAGAGGTTAAAAATTTAGGCTTACCAAAGATAGTATTTGTTTAGTCCCAGCTATACTACTTAGCAAAAAGGACGCAAGACAACATAAACAGAGGGCGGCGGGATGTCTATTTAGAGGAATGCAACATTAAGTTAACAACAATGGGACGTGGAAGAAAAGGAATTATTTCCCAAAGTCAAAAAAAAATCAGAAAACCCAAAATCGAACTGGCAACCAAGGACAAATTTATAGATCCACCAATACACATTTCAGACGAGGTGCTCACAGCAATGAAAACAATGAGCCCGCAAGATTTAAAAAACACGCTTATACAACCGGAAGAAGAACAAGAAGAAGTCGACTTAACAGATATGGAAGAGTACGATTTGACGGGATCAGGAGAGCCGGTTTATGAAACACCAATCATGACGCCGCAGCTGTACCGCAGAATAATGGCGAATGAGTTTAGCGAGGACCAGGTAGAGTACATAATAAAGAAAAGTTTAAAGTTTTAGGGGGGAGATAAGTTTATGGCCGTTCAGCAGCATCAAGAATAGCTTCTACAGCTTGAGAAGTAATAAGTTTGACATCATTCACCCAAAAGGGGGAAGAAAGGTCTTTGAAAGCGCACACGATCGCGTGGAATAGCACAATCATACTATATAAACTGAAAATATTTTTGGTCCACCACAAGCATTTAGAGGAATGCAGCAGGCAGAAAATGTCAGTCAGAGCAAAGCAAAACCCGGTCAAAATTCTGAAAGAGGTAATAGCTGAAATTGTGAAAAAATATGAAGAATCGCCGCACATCATTGTAAAAGGGCAGAAAGTGCGGAAGACCCTAAACCAATGTATCCCATACACGGGGGAAGAATGGGAAAAAGAAATGGAAAAACGAAAGGGGTACAAAAACAGGCAGCTGATAAACTTCATAGATAAAGTTTTTTTCGAAGACGGCGCGCTGCAATTAGAGAAACGCGGCATAAGGAAATAAACATGGATACATTAGAACTGATACAAGCACTTCCACAAGAACTTCGAGAAAAAATCTGCAACGAGTATATTGTAATAAAACTCTGGCAGCGTAAAATGCTTGGCTGGGACGATGTCAGAAAAGAAATCTCTAAAGGGTATACTTCAATGAAGCTCAAACAGCGTAAAACTCTTGGCTGGGATGAAGTTCATGCTGCAATTTATGAAGCACCATTTTGCGATCGCAATAAACAAATTGTAAGGGTCTTGTTCTGTTATAAATGTGACAGAAGCAGATGTTCGCGAAATGGTCTCTGTAATCTGTGTATTAGAAATGGATTCAGACACTATCTCGGCTATCCTATTTTTGATGAAAATGATTATGATGAGTGCTTCAAGAGATCTTTCTCCTCAAAATGGAGAGGAGTCTTTGCGTGATATTTCTGAGAAGAAGAGCGGTCGGCAAACTTACTACCTAAAAGAAAAATCATCTATTAAAATTAAACTTACTAATACACGTTTTGTATTAATTAGGGGTGATTCTGCGCGGCCAGGCTGAGATAAACTAAGTGCAAAATATTGTCCCGAATCTAATCTTATTCTTGCACCGTTAGAACCTTGGGGTGCAGCATATTGGTATTTTAAACCATTAGCATTACGTACGCTTGTAAATGGAGTGTCAGTTAACAAACTGCCGGGTATTCTAAAACCAAAACCTATTCTTTCATAAGATCGAGAGGCGCCCTTTTCTTCGATAATTAAAGCTGAGACACCCTCAATTAAGCAAGGAAATGGCGCCATTACACGAATGTTATTACCGAATTTAACAAAAACTCTATCACCTCCTTTATTTTCATTGTAGACCCATTCTCCAGTTATTACTATTCTAGGTTGCAAATTTCTTATAACATAACCACTTAGATCTAAATCTTTTTGTAATTTGATAGTATCGTTTTCTATTTTGTACCCTCGATCATAATTTTTCAACGAAAAGCCGTTCATATCTAAATTTGTCTGTAGAGTAAAGTCGCCACTGTCATCGACAACAAAAGCCTCGTCATAAATAGTTCCGTCTACATCTGTTTGATAACCCTTTGCCCCATAAATAATCAAAGCAGCCTTTTCAAGTGGCGAAGAGCCGTCATAACCCGAATTTGAAATATCAAGATAGATTGTGTTATCATTGTCTTTGTATTTGCGCGTGTTAATAATGGTGCGTGAATATTTCGGGCTGTGACTGTTGAAATGCTTGGTATGGTAATTAAGAGTATCAACCGGGTTAGGGGTTGAAGCACTTATAAACCAATTAGTATCAACTTTCGGGATAAAGAACTCGACACATATAGTGTACTCTCCTTCGGGCAGAGGTTTTTTATTTAGCTTTAAGCGTGAGTTGAAAGAATTGACACCAGTTCTCACGAGATTGAAAGTATAAGCTTTTTTATTCACACTGTGAAGGTTGGATGTAAAGTCTTCTAACGTAACAGAAGTAACATTGTTTACAGCTGTCACGCCCGACCCTCGCTCCAAATAGGCTAAGGCATTTTTTTTATGTGAGTGTCCTGCTGAAATAGAATTTGAGCCCACATATTTTTTCATTGAACCAAGATTTACAGCATCCTGATCACCCGTCGGATTCGCAAGTTGCTTTATCGCATGGTCTTTCATGAGAATATCTCCAGTAATATTAACGGTTGATACATCCCCACTATCACCCTTTTCACCTTTTTCTCCTTTATCCCCCATAGCTCCTTTCGAACCCGCAGGTCCAGTTGCTCCAGTAGGCCCCGCGGGTCCTGTAGCTCCGGTTGATCCTGTAGGTCCCGTTGCTCCCGCAGGGCCAGCAGGTCCGGTCGGCCCTTGGGGTCCGGTATCACCTTTTATTCCTTTTTCTCCAGCATCACCTTTATCTCCTTTAGGACCTTGTGGTCCAGTATTACCCTTATCACCTTTTTCACCTTTAGGGCCACGCGCTCCAGTTGCGCCAGTTGGACCAGCAGGGCCGGCTTCCCCTCGGATTGAAGTAGACTCTTCATGTGTTTGAGTTGCACCCGTCGCACCGTTAAGATACCCCATCTCTATATATTTTCATCAAAATTTTTAAGTGTGGTTTTTTTTGGTTTGTCGTGGTATAAAAAAGAATATTTAGCATCGGTAGCCCTTTCAAGCAGCTCTCTGTCAATTCCCAATTCATCAGCAATACGGTTATTTTCTTTGGGAAGAAAGTTGAAAATACAAAAGTGGCTACAATTATCTCGGATGTTTTTGGGGACCTTAAAATAGCTTTGAGAAAGATAAATGACGCTGCAATTGCGGTGGCGACCGTTGATAAAATAATCGATAATGTCGTTTTGGTTGCTTTCACAAACCATGTCATCGAAAATTACAATCTTTTGATTGTCAGTGGACAGCGTTTCCAAAGGAATAACATCGTTGGCGCCTTCAATAACATTATACTCAGCCACAGGATTGACTCTTTTATCGAAATCATCAATCATATATTGGTACTTGTCTTGATGCAGGTTCTTAGCGCAAAGGTAAATTTTGTCGTAGACCAACAGCCTGTAAAGCATATGCATGAGAATATTTGTCTTACCAGAGTTGCTTGGCCCGCAAATAAGCATCCGAAAGGTATCTGCTGGCATACAAGGGTGGCCTTGCTTGTAATTACTTTTTGTAGTCAAACTGGGGTCGTAATTGGGAATTTTCATTTTTTTCTGTTATATATACGGCAAAAATATGTCCATGAAGAAGTGGCAAAAACTTGTCAGCGAAAAGGCTGAAGTTGAGCAGCAGAACGACAAAATCCTCGCGGTAATAAAAAATACCAAAATCAATAAAGGGTTTGGCCAGCTATCAGGTGAGGATTTGTTCAAACCTATCACATCGCGGCTTGACAAACTCCAAGTAGGGGATAGCAACTCAAAAGAAGAGGAAGAAATTCCAGACTATGGTATGGATGAGTTTGATTTAAACAACCCCTTCGACGGAGATTTTAATCCGGATGCGGAAACTCCACCACCATCACCATTGCCAACACCACCACCATCACCACCACCACTGCCACCATCACCACCCCCATCATACTACACATCATCACCACCACCATCACCGTTACCACCTTTGGCCGAAGAGGAAGAACTGGAAGAAAGTGGAGCAAGCCCAGAGGAAAAACCAAGTAAATGGGGGCCACCACAAGAACTGGTTATCAAGGGATCAGAGTCAACTGACCTACAGACACTGAACAGGATGTTAACAGTAAATAAAGACAATCCGAACTATGTGGTAAAAAGCAAAACATCAAAATTTTACAAATACACAATGGCAGACATAAAAAAGGCGAGAGATGAAATTCTTGACAGGAGAAAAAGAGGGATTAAAATCCCCATACAGCAGCTGATGCCCGATGTTGATGATGATGAACCCGACAGAGAAATGGAAGGAAGCGGAAGTGTTGATCCAAACGCTTTGGTTGAAAGGCTATACTTAAGCTTGGCGTCTATACAGGCGGGCAACACTTCACTGAAGCTGAAAAAACAGGTCAAGCAGATGTTGGGGCTGCTGGTAAAGCTAAAGGAAATAACCCAAAAAGAAGCCCACAAAATTTTGGGTACAATTATATAAGCAACATGTCAACACATAAATTTGAGTGATATTATATAAGCAACATGTCAACTCATTTCCATTTCAACCTGTTGCTTGACTCGCAGCTGGCTAAACAAAACAAAGCCAACAGCAAGTCACATGACTTTTCAATTAACTTTGACCCGCCAATCGCTTTAGATCCCGTCAAAAAGTACAAGGCGGCGTTAAATGAGCTGGTATCCATGTCTTATTCGTGGTACAACATCGCGAAACGGTACAACAACAACGAATTCAAATGGCGGAAAAAAACAGAGAACTGGAAAACCGTGACAATCCCGGATGGAATGTATGATTACAAAGGTCTCAACACCACCATTCAGGCACTAATCGGAAGAGTGGATCCCAAGGATGAAAAAACCGAGTTTATTGTCCAGCTGTATTTTCACACCACAACGTATCGGACGGTTATTTTGTTGCAGGACGGCTACGAGCTTGATCTAAGTGGAGGTGAATTTGCCGCGTTGCTGGGTTTTGACAAGAAAACAATAGATGGAGCGAACAATAGGAGTGATCACGTACCAAATATAACAAGAGGCGTCGACTGGATCTACATCCATTGTGACCTCATTACAAGGGCTGTGGACAACATCGGGGGTGACGTTATGTTCTCTTTTTCAACTGCTGAACTCTCAGTCAGCTACCCCTTTTCAAAAGAGCCCCGCCGCCTCCTGTGGCACCCGGTGAACAAAAATAGAATCAATGCGATAAATATCAAAATCACGGACGGGCGCAACAACATTATAGATCTGAATGACCAAGACGTGGCTTTAAGTATCATCATTGAAGAAGAAAAAGAAAAATAATTTACACCTAAGTATAATAATGAATCATCCGAGCGAGTGGGCGAGATATTATGACGCGCCAAACGGAACATATAGATACAGACACAAAGGTACGGGGGTTGTAAGAGACACCCTGATGAATATAGGAAAGCGGTTCAAAAAGAAGGTCACCCGTCAGACGTTGGAGAAGGCTGTAAATGAAGCCTCGAAGCAAATGCTGAAAAAAGCTGCAGAAAAAGCAGAAGAAAAAGCGGCAGACAAGATACAAGCGGTTTTGCGAAATAGCAACTCAGTCACTGATCCACGCCCCAAACCAAGTGTAAAACCTAAGAGTAAAAAGCCTTCAAGTGTAAAACCAAAGAGTAAAAAGACCCCATCACAGAAACTTAGTACAGAGTCGAAACAAAAACTGAAGAAGATGCTAAACCCTGGGGTAGCAACGCAGTTGAGCGGGGATTCACGGAAAAAGTTGCAACAGATTTTAAACGCGGGTCGGGCTGCAAGGATGAAAGTAAACCAATTGATAGCAGAAAATTAAAATAATTTTTTAAAAAGATATATAGGCCGCAAGATGTTCAGAAGCCACAGGCATTTGGAAAAAACAGAGTATGTTCGTATCATGTTAGACAAACCGATCACTATCCCGGGAAACAATCAGCACCAGGTAAAGACAAACTATAAATTCACACTCACCGACCGAGACAACTGGTATGACTGGTATAACGCCTACTTCCGGGCTGATTTCACTTTCGAGGCAACCGCGGATGGCGCGCAAGTTGCAGCAGACGCTAGGTCAGCCCCCATTAACGGCTCATTTTCACTGATAAACAAACTTGTGGTAAAATCATCGGGCAAAAACATGTACAACGTAGACAACATTCACAAGCTCATATTTATCAAAAACTTGTTGGATTTTTCTGATGACTATGCGAGGAGCGCAGCGAAAAATCAGTTTTGGTATTTGGATACAGATAATAGCAATGTGACAGCCATCGCTGCCACTAACCTTGGAATCAGAGAAAGGGGTTTGCTTGCCCACGCCGGTCTCACGGTTGAAACCCTTATACCGCTTAACAGGTACTCATTTTTCGAAGAGTTGGGTGACAAGCTTCTCCCCCCAATGCAGATGGAGTTTGAAATTGAGTTACAATCGGATGCAGAGCTGATTTGGCAAAACGATGGCACCAATCGGAGGATAGTGGTGAGAAACTTCGAGCTGTGGGTTCCATTGCTGCGTTTCACCAGCGAAGGACAAAAGCTCGCAAACGAAAACTTTTTAAAACCCCAGAAATGGACGTACCTTAATGAAATGATCCAACCCAGCAGTAGCCGACGTGACGCTTTTGGTTCGTGGCAGATAAATCCTGGTATAAAGGATGCCAAACATGTTTTCATTTTTATTCAACAGTCAAGGAAGGAGAAGGCCTTGACTCAAAACCCCTACTTCTTTGACACCTTTAACATTGACGGAGATAATTCAGCAAAGTTAGCGACCTGTCGGCTACAGTATGGTTCTTCACAGTACTATCCAGAACTGGACTATGATGAAAACTTCAAACTGCGCATTCTTAATGACTTGATGAACTACCGGTTCCGCAAAAACGACTACAACACCGGTGTTCAGCTTCAGCCCAACAACTTCAAGGATTTATACCCAGTACTTTATTTTGACTTACGTGAAAACAAGGATAACATGACCAACGACCCGAAGCAGATGGTTTTTCACTACAGGCTCAACGAGGCCGCCAACGCGCAAGACTACACCATTTATGCAGGAATTTTGTACGAGTCCGAATTTGCTCTCAGGCAGGTGGGTAATGAGCTGGTTATGGGTTAAAAGTGAAATAATTTTATATGAAATATAAGAGATGACGACTTACTATCCGCACAAGATTTCACTTTCAGATGGGCAGAAGGTAAACCTCGCGCGAGCTTTTGGGCGAGGAGAAGCAGTTACGCTCAGATTTAAAAACGAAGCTATAACCGGTGGTAGCGACACTTTGCACTTGACCGCCAGGCAGATCAAAAAAAATAGAGCGCGCTATCAAAAACAAAACAGGCGTGGACATAGACATGAGCAAGACACAAATCAGACATGTGCGCAACGCTATCAAAAAAACAACAGGCGTGGATAACGCTATCAAAAAGAAAACAGGATCAGGCATGCGGGTAAAACCCCCAACAGGATCAGGAATGCGCATCAACCCTCCACCATATATGCGCCCGCCACCATTTATTGGTTCTTGGGGTGATCAAAAAAAAGCCCGCCTTCGTTGATGTCCCCTTAACTGATTATGACTTGCAGCGATGGTGCCGATACTTGAAAATCCCCATTAAAGGTATATTTGCGAGAGACGAGATCCACGTGAAAAACCACTCCCCTTGTATAATCAACATGGATGATCTTGGAGGGCCAGGTACCCATTGGGTATGCTGTTGGGGATCCACTGAATACTTTGACTCTTTCGGTTTACCTCCACCTGCGGAATGGGAAATTGAGTTGATTCTTGACGGCAAACAGACCTTTCTACGAAATGACAACCAGCTTCAGTGGGAATACAGCGTACGCTGCGGCTACTACTGTTTGCTTTTCCTGAATGAGCGTAACAAAGGGCGGCCGTTTCGAGATATTTTGAGCATGTTTTCTGAAAATACACACACCAACGAGGCTGTGGTGAAGGATTATTTTACACATAATGTATAAGTGGGGTAAGCTCAAAAGATATGATACCGGGAAACAAGGTGCAGTGAAATTTTGCTTATTTATATATTATGAAGGTTTACTGTGTGAAAGAAAAGCGCTTCACACCCAATGTGACGGCAAGTGAAAAAATCACTACCACAAAAAACAATAGAAGAATGTTAAAAGTAAAATGCGCAAGCTGCGGCATTACCAAGACAAGATTCTTACCAGTGAACGGAGACAAAAAAGGTGGCGCGTTATCGTCAAGAAGGGGACCTTCGACTGTTGATAAAATTGCTTATGTTGCCTCGAACTTTGTGACCCCTGCTCCCAGTTTCGCTGCAGCGGCGAAAATACTCGGAAGCCAAGCTTTGAAAGGGGTTACAGACAACGTAAAGTATTTTAGGAAGAACCGTTAGAGGGTGTCACAATTTTTCTTGAAGTATATAGGTAGGATGGAGGTATACTGTGTGAAAGAAAAGCGCTTCACACCTAATGTGTCAGGAAGTGAAACATTTGCAACCGCAAAAAACGGCAGAAGACTGCTTAAAGTAAAATGCGCCAGCTGCGGCATTACCAAGACAAGATTTATTTCTAATAAAACGCAAAGTGGTGCTGCTCAAGAAGGAGGTAATATTTTGGATCCAATATTTAAGTGGACCAGAAGGGGTTTACCCAAAAAGAAGAGAGAAGAACTTGCACGCGCTGAAAAAAGAATGTTTGGAGGTGGCGTTTTTGATACAGTTGGAAATACAGCAGCTGAAGCTTTCTTTGAGTACGGAGTTCCTTATTTAGCAAAGCAAGGTGTGAAACAAGGAAGATACTTTGCAAGCGAGTTTCTGAGACAACCAGAGTATCAGAAGAAGTTAGCCAATAAAGCCAAACCAATCGCGAGAAAAGCTGTTAATTACACGATTGATGCTTTGTCTGGAGATTTGTTGACTAAAGCCTCAAACAGATTAAGACCAAAAGATATGATACCGGGAAATAAGATGAAAGGTGGGTGTCACACTGCGGGTCAAAGTTGAAATGATTTTTGCTTATTATATAGGAAGGATGGAGGTATACTGCGTGAAGGAAAAGCGTTTCACACCCAACGTACCGGGAAGCGAAAAAAACACTACCACAAAAAATGGTAGAAGGCTGCTTAAAGTAAAATGCGCAAGTTGTGGCATTACCAAGACACGATTCATAAGTGACAGTTGGGTTAAACCTGAAAATAAAACACAAAGTGGTGGTAATTATGATATGAGAATTTATGCGGGTAATCGAGTAGATGACCCAACAAACCCTCTTTACCAACGTGGTGGGGCTTTTGATTTGCATAAAGCTATTGGCAAGCTGCCTAAGCCAAAAAAGGGGTGGACACTTCCTGGTCATAACTACACAGGACCGTACAATCCCCTTGAAAAACAGCTTTCTTACGACCCCAAGACGGGAAAGATTTTGAAGATTTATCAGCAACCCACAGGCGCCACAGACGCGGTTTCAATGCAGCATGATGTTGATTATGCCGTTTGTGCGGGCAAGAAAAATGAAAAAGGCTGCAAACACGCTGCTGACAAAAAAATGGTGAAGGCGCTTGACGCTATTCCCAAAAACAAACGGCAATGGGGTCATGCTGCGGCCCGAAATGCAATCAGCTCGAAGCAAAAAGTAGGATTGGGTGTCGGTGAAACGATCAATAAAAATATCGGTGAAAAGATTCCGGGCTTTCAACCGGCTCAAGATGTGGCTGCTGCAATCATGGCTGTCACAGGTGGTGATAAGGATTTGTTTAAAAAGTATTGGAGTGGTGCCATCGCAAAAGGGGCCTTCAACAAGAAAACCGGTCTGTTTAGCAAAAAGTTTTGGACACACCCTAAAAATACAACTGGGGCATGTAATCAGATTGTATATAAAAATGGGAAATGGCATAACCAATATTGCGATTAGATTACACATTTTTTAAACACATATATAGAAAATGGATTCTGCAACAGAATTCCGGCGGGCTGAAATAGAAATGATGAAGAAAAATCTTGAAAACCAGTTGGTGCATTACTACCAAACCTCAGCCAAGTTTAAACGGTGGCACACGCGTTGTCAAACGGTATGTGCGTTAACAGGCGGAGTTGCTACCATTCTTACAGGCTCTGGGTTGGCCGCTTCTCTTTCTGTGGTTGGCGTTGTTGTTGGTGCGCCTTTAATCGCAACTGCCACCTTGTTTTCATTGGTGTCAACCTCCTCCATCGTCACCGTCAAATTTTTCCTCCGTAAAGCGAAAAAACACGAAAAAATACAAACTTTGGCTGAAGCTACGCTGAGCACGATCAACTCTCTCATATCGACCGCTCTTGAAGATGGTAAAATCTCAGACAGTGAGTACCAAGATATTATCAAAAAGTACAACAGCTTTACTACTGCAAAGACAAAACTCCGTTTTTCAAACCACACTGACGGCGGGGTAAAGGTTAACAGAACATCAAAGACAACTTCTGTTTAATGGTGGGAAACCTGATACCTGTAATAAATAATTTGTTTTAACATTTCTTCTCTCCACCATTCGTTGAAACTTTTTTCGGCTTTATTTCTGGTTTGTACCATCTTCGGCAATCTTTTCGTAAGCTTTTTCAGTATTGCATTTTTCGCCGGCCAATCTCTTGTTGAGACCTTTTGAAAATAGTTGTATAAAAAACAAACGTAGTTACATGATCCGGGGTAGCAACTCAGTTGCTGATGCCGCTTGAACTGGTAAATGACATTACCTAAAAAGGTCAACCCCATATTGTCACCGACCTGATCTAAAGAAATGCCGGTTTTTTTTAGTACCGCAATTAAATACCATAATTTGGGGCGGTCTCTCACCTCTTCATAGGGCTCATCCTGCAGTGGAGGTTCCCACGCGTAAAGGTCAAGTTCAATTTCGGGTTTGATTTCTTTTATTTTCGCTTCCTGGTCTTCCAACAACATTTCGTTAAGCTCTTTTTTTCCACACCCCTTGGGTAAACCCAAACTCATTTTTGTATCCATGTATATATGGCCGCGCATAATTATTTAAATGGATAGAAAATTAGAGCGGCGTTATTACAGCCCACAAGGTTACTGGAAAGGTATCTCTGCCATTAAAAAATTAGCGGTCGCTGCAAAGGTTCCTGAAGTTGTTGCCAAAGAATGGTTGTTCAAACAAGCGCTCTGGCAGATTTACCTCCCCGCCCCGCGCTACATTCCTCGCCCAAAATTCGATGTGCCTACACCCAACAAAGTGCATCAGGCAGATCTTCTTTTTCTGCCACATGACAAAGTGGATAGCAACTCAGTTGCTAAAACTTACAAATACGCGCTTACTGTTGTTGATATTGCCAGCAGATTCAAAGAAGCCCAGCCTTTAACTTCTAAAAACTCTGATGAGGTTGCCAAAGCTTTTAAAACAATTTATACACGTGGACCTTTGAAATGGCCTCAACTGTTGCAGGTTGATCCTGGGCGTGAATTTATGGGCGCTGTTACAAAAGAAATGGAAAATCGCAAAACTTCTATCAGACGCGGCCACCCTGAAATTCATAGAGACCAAGCTATTGTTGAACGTTTCAATCGCACCTTGGCTGAGCGTTTGTTTGGCCACCAGTACGCGGTTGAAATGCGTTCGCCTGAGGGTTTGCGGTCTCGAGAGTGGGTCAAAAGATTACCCTCTGTTGTTTCTGCTCTGAATAACCAAGTCACTCGATTGATTGGTATGAAACCTGCTGCTGCAATCAAGAAAAAAAATGTTTATGCAGAGCCATCAACCAAA
Organism: Meandrina meandrites; assembly: GCA_963693305.1. Lineage (NCBI taxonomy): Eukaryota > Metazoa > Cnidaria > Anthozoa > Scleractinia > Meandrinidae > Meandrina > Meandrina meandrites. Next base: position 3,071,798 of record OY855911.1, read on the forward strand.
TATTTGAGACCTGTTGGAGAAAATGAAAAAAAGCTCCCCTCCATAGTTTTGGTTCGATATTTGTACCAACCTGGTGAGCTTGAAGGTGGTGTTAAAAGAGCCACTGATCCAATCTGGTCTTTGAAAGTTTACAACCTTGAACGTTCTTTTACCAAACCAAATCAGCCCGTTCTCTACTATTTACGCGACGGCCCTAAGCGTGGTTTTGTACGTGAAGAACTGCTTGTTGTACCACCAAACACACAATTACCTCCAACTAATGTAAACTAGATATGGTATTCGATTGGTTCCGTGTGTATTCCATCCGGCAGCACCCATCTTTTGTCATAATATGCGCTCAACCCTAGCTTCTCCTGCTCGTATGTTACCATGTTCCCGTCCCGCATTCTGAAACCTCTATTTGTTGCCATATCCTTTTTTCCGTTCAGCGCTGATTTAAAACGTTGCCAGTTAATTTCGTTTTGCCTCTTCGACATCCCTTTTGTACTTTCCTTCTTTTTCACTTCTTGAGTGTTTGTGAGACGGTCCACGTAATAACATTTTGAACATAGCGCGATCATCCGCTCCCCTTCAAACTCCAACTTAAACAGTCCTGGGGTTCTACCACTCCATTTATCCCACGCCAGCCAATTCTTTTTTTCTTTTTCGAATTCCGCTTTCATATCTGGCCGTACAATGTCTTCCAAACTTTTTCCTGAAATTGCCAAGTAGTTACTGTCAGTGTCCATTTGGATCAGCTCGAAATCTTTTCTGTCAATGTACCTGTCCAGGAAGTCGTAATAGAATTCCAACATCCTCAATTTGGCTAGCTGATACACCGCTATTCCTACCTGAAACGGGCGTCTGATTGTTATCCGTGCTTTTCTACTTTCTAACTCATATGCTTCTCCAATCTCATCAAGATCTGAGAAATATGCGCTTCTCAGAGCTCTGTCAACTACCTTCTCATCTTTGGTGTAAATGACGTTTGTTTGCCGTTCCAAGGCTTCGATTAGCTTTCCGTACCCACTGTTTCCCAACAATTTAAATATATCCGCCAGCAGTGCTTTGCTTTTTTCCACATCTCCTGTCCGGCGCGCCTCCGTAACTTGTTCTACAAACCAGGGAAAGATCTTTTTCGGTGTGTAGTCAATTGTCCGATAAACCCTTTTGATAACTGCCCCGTGTTTTACGTACCAGAGTAGTAGAGGGGCGTACACAAGTATTTTCTGAGCTGACAACGTTCCCATTAGTTTCTTGTCTTTTCCTCGTTTTCTTCCTGTTTCCCGCAAGTATTTAAGCATATGCTCTGGGACAGCTTTGGTGGGTACCGGTTTGTTATGAAAGAACGGACACATTTCCTCGAACTTTTGGTGTAAGTGCTTTGGAATCTCAATATCTATTTCTGCATATCCAAACCAGCTTCTTTCTTTGAGTCTGTGCGTTAGTACTGGTGCACCGTCTATTTGGTACTCATCTGTATAGTGTACAACCCTTTCCTTTCCACAAGGCATATCTCTTAACATTGTTGAGAGATACAGGGCATTGGCATCATATCCGAGGATGTTTTGGCAAAGTTTCGCATTATTGCTTTCAGGCACATTTAGCCCTTGTTCATTTGTCTCAAGTGTGTATTGATGCGATCTTATTCTTGTTTTCCCCACTTCATGGTATCTTGTGAAAACGAGGCTCGGTCCTCCAACAACTGCTTCTTTTAACATCTCATATGCTTCTTTGCTTGGGCTGTAAAGCTCTGCGTTGCGTTCAATAGCTCCTCTTAAAAGGTAATGCAAACTCACACCTGGTATGCTGACTGCGTCTTTCATTATATCGATTCCCTTCCCGGTGTAGAAGTTTCTCATCTTTTCTAAAGCCTCAAGTCCGGGGGCTACATCTAGATTATTGTAGTATCGTACCCAGTCTTTGAAGGTTTTCATCTTCTCTTTTTTAAACGTTTGTTTACAGTCTTTCCATTCTGTCAGTTTTAGTGTGAATTCATTATTCAACTTTGAGTACCAATGCGGGTAATCCGGCAATCCCGGGTAATCTAGCTTTTCAGGTCTGTCAAACCACTCGTATGGAAACCATGATTTTGTTGTCTTGCAGTCGTATGCCTTTACCCATTTCTTGTAGGAGGTTCCTGGGCCTAAGTAGTTGATTATATCCACAAACCGGAAGCCAGAAGTGAGTAAGAACATGATTTTGTTTCCATTCTTTGCTACTCTGACTTTGTTGGTTGTGTCCGCAAGTTTTTCTGCGAAGTACTTTTTTATTAGATTGAGATCGTAAGTCCCTGAGTTGAAGCCCAGTACTGGGACCTGATCACACCATTCTTCTATTTTTTTTCTCTGATCTTTTGGTAGCAGGTTTACATCCGCTGGCATAAATTCATCTCTTACTTTTGTTCTTATGTTTTTACCGCGTCTCTCCAGCTCTTTCATGAACTTGCGGATCAACTCTGCGGGATCTTTTTCACAGATATGGGTTGTTTTCGGCGCTTGTTTTCCGTCTTGTGTGATGGTGGTTTCAAGAGTGTCACCGATGCTCACCGAAATTGGTACGTGCTCATTCTCGATCGTTAAGCTATCTGTCGGTTCCTTTCGTTTGTTTTTGTCTCCGTATGCCTCAAAATCATACAAAATAGCGTGTGGGTAACTTTTTGTTTTTGCTTCAGGTAGTTGTTCAATATATTTGTCTCCGACTTCGCAGGCCCAACACTCAATCACTCTGTAGCCTTCCTTTCTGAGATAAGCTGTTCTTCTCTTTGTTGCTTGGAAGAGATCTTCTCTTGTTCTGTCCCCGCGGTCTATTATTTTGTTACGATCAGGGTAACATTTTGGACAACCGTGCCAGTAGCATCCGTGATATTGTAACACCAGCTTTTTCTCATGGTTGTAGCCATCAACTGGTCTTTTCTCTATCCAACGCTCTCCTCCGTGTCCTGACATTGCGTGGTGAATGGGGATTTCCAATGCTTTGCTACGTACTCAAGCCACTGAATTGATTCTTTTGAGGCTTTATGATTTGGATAAAATGCTTTTTCATAAGCTGTCTGTGGTGCCTCAACCTTTTCTCCGGGGCAATCTATTACGGTTTTCCCTTGGGCACACCTTTCTGCATGACGTTGTAAATGGGTTGCTTGTGTAAATCTTGCTTTGCAATGGATGCATGCATAAGTTTTTCCCAACTTTTTAATGTCTTTTATTAAGAATGCGTGCTTTCCAAAAATACCGATTGTCATAACGTTTTTAAACTGCGGTGCAGGATTTCTTGTCAGATGCCATACCACTTCTTTATCGTTTACACGCTCTGGCATATATACCCTGATTCCTAGCCAACCTGAGAAAGCAGTCCCCTTATTCAGATGCATTTCAACCTTTTCCAATTCATCCAGTGATGTTTTTACGCAGTTCGTCGGCGTATCGCGGAGTTTGAAAAAACTCTTGGCTAGACCTTGCGCCGCTTTTGTACTTCGATCTGGTCTAGCTCCTTTGTGTACAGCAATACAGCGCCATAGACACATGTTATCTCTATAGGTATCCAGTGCTACCATTGAACGACTATGTGCAAGGTTACGCAGCCAGTTTGGTAAGGGTCCTGTTCCCATCAGTGGTTGACGGTCAAGCACAACCTTTACATCAACGTTGAAATGCCCTTCAAAGATCCACTTTGTGTTTGGCCTTTCGATACTATCCACATCCAGACGTACAGCCTCCCTATTAATTAACCAATTCTCCGCTTCTGCATATGTATTCATCCAAGGGGAGCCTTTATTTTGGTAGTAGAATATTATGGTCCCGTCTTCAATGTTACGCAACTTATACGAGTAAGTGTGCCTCATATAAAATGATGTCCTCACGTTCTCTCTTATTTTTTCCATAAATTTTGGTGTGAGGTCTTTATTCAGTTCTTTTATGATGCGCCATCTCTTGTACCGCCTCCCGCTGCTCTCTTCTTTACCCTCGAATTCTGTGTCTTCGTACAGATTCTGAATCTCATTCTGGTAGTCTGTCACATTTCTTATGTTATTCGGTTGAATGGGATCGAATTGTCTCAGAAGTTGTTGTCTTCTGTTTCTATTTCTTGGTGGCGCAATTGGTTTGTAAGGTTTTGGTTGTAATGGCTGTAATACCCGTAATGACGGTTTATACCGCTGCTTTCTGGTTTCTGTTAGCGGCTCGACTAGCACATTCTTTATTATCTTTTTCACAGTGGGTACGTTTTCTGAAAGAAGTTGCGATAAATGTCGCAGTTCTGCGGGATCTATTTTTGCAAGTTCTTGTTCGAGAGATTCGAGGTCTACATTTTCAAAAGAACTGAAGTCTATTTCGTCCATTGTATATTATGTAGAAAAATATTTTTTTAATTTATTAATTGTTGTTAACTTAATGTTGCATTCCTCTAAATAGACATCCCGCCGCCCTCTGTTTATGTTTCCTGTGTCCTTTTTGCTAAGTAGTATAGCTGGGACTAAACAAATACTATCTTTGGGTAAGCCTAAATTTTTCACCTCTTCAGGAGACTATAGTCAGGGACTAAATCAAGGCACGCGAGCTTTTGTGAGCGTGGTTTGATTTGGTCCCTGACTACTAGTCTCCTGAAGAGGTGAAAAATTTAGGTGCACCCAAAGTGGTATTTGTTTAGTCCCAGCTATACTACTCCGCGCGCCCATGTATTATTCTCTATATGTATTTAAATAGAGGACAATACATGGCAACGCGGAGATATGAAATTTGTCTTCGAGTGTTCAACGCAATATCTCACTCGTTCGCTGCGCTCACTCTTGAGATATCGATGTGAACACGAGAAGAGAAATTTCACATCTCCAAGCAACCGTGTATCCTGTTTATTTTATAAACCTACTAATAACGAAGGTTTTTGACAATTTTCATAAGATTTCCGAACTTCTTTGAAATGTTGTCCCGGAGGTCATACGAACGTTTCCGAACATTTTCCGAATTTTTCCGAAAATTTCCGAATATCCCGAAGATTGCCGAGGAAGAACCGAAGATGTTTCGACTTAATATCGATAAACTTTGGCTCATTTAAATTGAAACATGGCAAACTCGTCAGCAAACGTGACGAAATCGATATTTTCAAATGTGAAAGATATGATTATCTATATGGTTTTTCTCAGCGAGAGAAATCCTGGTAATTCACTTTAGTTTGTATAATAAATATTTTTTTTATTATAATAATCAATTTATTGGTATATTTGCATCTGTAGCTAGCTTTTTTAAGTCGCTTTACCTCATATTTTACAAAGTATTACCCGGTCACAATATTGTATATCTACAAAAACGTTTGATGAGCCTTAGGCGTGTGTCATAACCAACATACGAAGAAACTATTTGCGCTTAGTTTGCAAAGTTCAACAATTGCAAATTCTCAATTTAAGACATAGCAAAACAAGTTTGAAGAAGATTTCAAACAATTTTCCTTTTTTGCTTTTCAGTTCAAAAACTTTTATTTAACATTAAAATGCGATAGATTCAGATATGTTATGAGGTGACAATTTATTCGGCTCAACATATGCTTACGAAAAACCACAAGAAAATTCTGGGTGATGGAGTCTGGACAACGCAGCGGCATCCAAAATTACCTGTTACGTAACACGTTGTCCCTTCACTGATACGTGACCCATGTGACGGAAGGCAGATCGTATTGATTTTTCTGCCAAGAGTTACAGGACGCGACAATTTTAGCACTGCCACGTCATGGCGTAGATGCTTCATGCTGAATAAAGGATGTTTGATGACGCGGGAAATGTGGAAGATCTCTCCGTCATTATTTCTTTCATGAGCTCCTGTTAGAAAATATAAAGCAAGACTTTTTTATCGAAAATAATAAAAAAAATGGCAAAATGTAAAAATGCATTTATCATTTATGAAATTTTTACTGTTAATTGGAGATAACAACTTCTCAGGCTTCTTCCAACACTTTCAAATGACTGCCGTTTGGCAAAATTCTATCGTCTCGATTCGGTCGTTCGTTGATTGGTTGGTTGTTTCCTTCCTTCCTTCCTCCCTTCCTTCCTTCCTTCCTTCCTTCCTTCCTTCCTTCCTTCCTTCCTTCCTTCCTTCCTTCCTTCCTTCCTTCCTTCCTTCCTCCCTTCCTTCCTTCCTTCCTTCCTTCCTTCCTTCCTTCCTTCCTTCCTTCCTTCCTTCCTCCCTTCCTTCCTTCCTTCCTTCCTTCCTCCCTTCCTTCCTTCCTTCCTTCCTTCCTTCCTTCCTTCCTTCCTTCCTTCCTTCCTTCCTTCCTTCCTTCCTTCCTTCCTTCCTTCCTTCCTCCCTTCCTTCCTTCCTTCCTTCCTTCCTTCCTTCCTTCCTTCCTTCCTTCCTTCCTTCCTTCCTTCCTTCCTTCCTTCCTTCCTTCCTTCTTCCTTCCTTCCTTCCTCCCTCCCTTCCTTCCTTCCTTCCTTCCTTCCTTCCTTCCTTCCTTCCTTCCTTCCTTCCTTCCTTCCTTCCTTCCTTCCTTCCTTCCTTCCTTTCGTTCGTTCGTTCGTTCGTTCGTTCGTTCGTTCGTTCGTTCGTTCGTTCGTTCGTTCGTTCGTTCGTTCGTTCGTTCGTTCGTTCGTTCGTTCGCTCGCTCGTCGTTCGTTCATTTGTGTGTTCGTCCGTTAGTGTTCATTTATATGTTTACTCGGGATTTCAACTTACCTAATATTAGTGAGTATCGATTAGGGTCACTACTCTGACGAACGCAATGTGCGGCTGTTACAACCCAATCTCTGTTAATGAGGGAGGCGCCACAAACGTGTTGTCCATAAACAGTTAGGGACACTTGCCAGGGCCATGAATTGCGGGGTGCTTCTTCGCCTCCCACGATTCGGGACCCAAAAGGCTTCTGTCCGCATGCTGTTGAACAAAACACAATTGGTTTTAAAAGTTCGCTTATCCTTGCCAACCAGATATAACCTTAGGTAGAATTTTTGTCACACAGTCAGTAGCAAGCAATGAACAAAATGCAGGGCCAGTTGGTGCACGTTGCTTAGATTAGGCAACTAACTACAAGTTTTTTTCCGTAAAGCTGTATAACTTTAATTTCCTGAAAAAACGGAAATAAGTACAGAAGAAAAAAATGGGAATTTTGCTTCGATGAAAACTGGTATAAGGTCCTTTCTATAACCACAATTCTCAGTCGTAACAAACAAATTTGGATTAAAGGCTTACCTTCTATAAGTGATGGCGTGAAAACGGACACCAACAAGCTGAGAGCGAAAAACATCTTGGTGGTGTTATGACCAAATACAGTCACGATCTATTCCTTTATGTTGCATTTCCTAAATGACTCTCAGTCAGCTGTGTTTGAAACACCCTTTAGAAGAATGAATTCGGTAATCTCTTGTATCAACAGATCATTTGATCGTTTATGAAAAAATCTGAGACAATCGATCATTGTTTGTACATCGGGCATCAAAATCTTTCCTAATGGTTTATTTTTCTTTTGGATTTAATCACCTGGTTCATCTGTGTTATCTTCGTGCCATTTTTTGTTGCATAAATCCAGTCTTGTTACACATGAGAAATTAACGTCGGTGTAAGAACTTGAATGTTTGACATTTTGCGTACTTTTGCTTCGCAGGTTGCAAGTGGTTTTGAAGATTTATTCACAAATGTTGTCTGACTAGAAATATAAAAAAAAAATTGGAGCTTTCAGCTGTTGGACTACAGCCTTCGATGGATAAAAATGAAATAAAAATGAATCTAAAATGTATACAAAATAAGGCGAGACTAAAATAGTAAAAGGAACAATTCAAAAGTAAAAAAAATGTTGCTTTTTTTTAAAAAAAGAAAAAAATGGAGTACTATTACGGAACAGCTTAGAATTGTGTCCGCATGCTTAATAGCAGGTTTGTGTCATGATCTTGGTGTTTTTTGTGTACGGAAAGAGCCTTTGTCAATCGCTCGTGAGTGATGAGAATGTCCAAATGTCCAAACATGTTACGCCATGTTTGAGCTGTTGGCGCCAGCCTTAGCATTCCTAACATGTTCTTTCTTTCTTTTTTTTCAAAACACCGGCGCAGGTGTTGTGAAACTAGCCTCTGCCGAATAAGTGCTCATTTCTTTTTAAAAATAGGCTACAAAACTTTTTTACTTTTGTATTATTCTTTTAAGTGTATTAGTTTCACCATATTTTGCGTATATTTTAGATTCATTTTTATTCAATTTTTATCCATCGAAAACTGTGAAAGCTCGATTTCTTTTATATATTACAAGCCAGAGAACATTTGTGAATGTTAGTATGTTTTATCCTGGCTGCGCATCAATTTTTAATTAAAGTATTTAATTTTGCATGGGTTATTTGTCCATTTTACCAGTGCACTCGTTTAACGTGTTTAACGTCGTTGTCAAAATTATTTCTTTATATTATGCGCATGTTTCGCGTTTAAAGGGGCTTTGTCACGGATTTTAACAGATTTTCGAACAGCCAAAATTTATACTTGTGGCGTAGGAAACCTACAAATAATGGGCCATTGTTATTAACAATTGCTATATTAGAGCACTGAAACTGTTAACAAGCATCTTTGGCTGAAGATGGCTTGGATGGAAATGGATTGCAATTTGAAAACTTGAGGCTTAACTTTTCAAGTTGTTTCCGAGCGTCATAAAAAAAATCAATATTTATAGCTTTCGTATGATTTCTATCCGCAAATTAAGGTCATGTCTTCCTTTAGGAGTTCAAAGAAAATGTTTTTCTTGGGTTAAAGTGTATATGACATGAAAAATATTTCCTGCTTATTTGAAAGGCCTTTCGAAATAGAGAAGAATGGCGTTTTTCTTTTCGAAATATCTTTTTTCGTTCCAGAGATATTGACATTTTTCTATTATGCAAATTAGATCAGTGATGACGTCATAAGGTTTGCAACTAAAGATGGTCAAATACTGAATAAACAATATCTCTAAAACTATTAAAGCAGTGTTCTTGGAACTTGGCACCACAAATGTGCATCACAAAAGAAACAAAATGACACCCTTAGTGCTGTTGCCATGACAACAGTTTTGCCGTTGGTGCTGTCTCAATAAAAACTGAAATTCCCAGTTTTGTCTTAAACCAAGAACCATCTAGTGCAGCCAATCTGATGATGGGAATTAAGACAGTATGGGAACTATGTCTGTTCCAAGCAGGACCCTTTGTCTTGCTGTAGAGGTTACAAATGGGGATAATTGTTTTTTTGACAGAGAGAGACTGGAGTTGAAAGAGTTGCTATGGCAACAATATTAAGGGTGTCATTTTGTTACTTTTGTGATGCACATTTGTGGTGCCAAGTTTCAAGAACACTGCTTCAATATTTCCAGAGATATTTATCTTTCAGTATTTTACCATTTTTTAATTGCAAATCTTATGACGTCATCACTGATCTAATTTGCATAATACAAAAATGTCAATATCTCTGGAACGAAATTTCGAAAGGAAAAACGCCATTCTTCTGTATTTCAAAAGGCCTTTCAAATAAGCAGAAAATATTTTTCATGTCATTTACACTTTAAGTCTGTAAGTTGCCTACCACTAATTTCAGAACAGTTTCGATCAAAAATCTGTGAAATCCCCGTGACTTAGCGCCTTTAAGTAGAACCACAACAGACCCCAACACGTACCAATAGTTTTCTGGTGCGTTTAAGACGCACTTATATCTTTGAAAATTGAACCAGTTGGTTGGTTTTGCGTATCTCCTCGGAAAATAATAATTACGTGCAGTGATTCAGCTGTGGCGTCAGAACCTTTGTTAACTAAGCAAATAGTACAAGCTGAAATGACAGAGCCGATATTTATTTAGCTGGCCGAGAATACATAGAATTCAACAAACGTACTTCTTGGAAAACGGGTGGTTGTGAAGGGCGATCGCGGAAAAATTTGGACAAGAGATGGATGGTCTAGAAGAAGAGAAGGACAAGAGAAAGTGGAGATCAGGTATGTTTTCAATTTTTCAGTCTTTTTCTTTCACTGGCTGAATATTGTTACCAATTTTTTTAAGTCGCTTTTAATCGTGTTGAGTGCTTTTTCAATATAAATTCTGGCCTTGTAAATACTTCACATGTTCGTAGGTCTTCACGATTTCGTCTTAAGCTTATGTTTTGACTGCACTGGACTTAAGGAGGCTCGCAACGGTTTCCAGCACTTTGAAGCTCTTAAAATTTGATGGGCCAGTACTATAACTTAAATTTCCGACAAAGTTAAGGTGGCTCTGAAACCGCTTCAGAGAATTTTTTTTAACTTTGCAAAAAGTTGTTTCTCAACATGCCGATCATTAATCAATAATAAACAATGGGGGTCACCGGACTCGTTTATAAGTTAAAAGCACTTAAAGGGAAAATTAAGGGTGTTTTAACAGGTTAAACGGTTGCTATAGTAACCAGTGAAGTCATGAAAATGGTGACAACTTATTCAGCAATGACTGGAAATTTGTTCGATATCAGTATTGTAGCAACAACTGATAAAGATTTGTAGTACTGACACATCAAAGTTTAAGAGTTGGAAATTGCTGGAAACCGCTGCGAGCTGTGTTTTTTTTTAAGCTTGCTCATTCTGTGTACTTCTTTTCTTGTCAAGCGTGAGCTAGCCTTGAGATAGTCGTCAGTCAGCCGTACGTTTAGCGGAATTTTTCAAAGTTTGCTCTTTCTGTTTACTTTTTTTTCGTCAAGCTTAAGTTAGTCTTGAGATAGTCTTTAGTTAGCTTTAAGGGGTGGGGGGGGGGGGGGGGGGGGGGGGGCTCATCTGTTCCTTCAATGCATTGTCGGTGTATCGATCAAAATCTTTAGAAATGACAAGTGCTGGTTTATTGGTCATACCAGGGTTGCATAGTGCACATTCAAAATATTTCAAAGCTGATCCGCAACTGACACATTAAAATATTTTTGACGGTAGTTGTTTCAACAATTTATTTCTCTTCAAGAGTTTTTATACCATCTGCAAGACTTTATGGAAAGACACTGCTCCTCTAGGATGCGGCTTCCTCCAGTGACTCTGAAATAAATGATATTTGTTTAGGGAAAAAATATCTGCTTTTGTGTAGCTTGTTACATAATTCCGGGTTTCCCGGTTTCCAGTGGGGAAGTTTCGGTTATCTGGGATATCACTTCATTTTTTTTTCTTTCATTTTTTTTTTATTTAGAAATTCTTAATTCCTTTTACAACAAGCAACAAACAGGTACGTACAGCCACTGTTACAAAGAGCAAAAGAAACATTTAAGTAATTGAATAGACCACGACTATGGAGTGTCTATTTCGCCCACACACACACACACACACAAACGTATAAGGCTCCTTTACAGGATGACTAATTTTGTTGCACACAATTAATACCTTTGATCTAAATCACAAATTACAAGGAAATTTCATTAATAACTACAAACAATCGTACGACTCGACTGTTCAGTCTGCATGGACAGAAGCGGGTCGTACGTATACATGGACTGTTCGCATGTGGGCGAGGGACTACCTAATTGATTTTATCGTCCTTCGAAACCTTATTATAGGAAATTAAGAGCGGTACTGCACCGATCCAAAGCGGCTCTGTGATTGGCCATCTCGCGAGAACAATGGAAGATTTTTTTTAAACAAGAATTGCCTTCCTATTTGTCGCTAGTGAAACCTCTCCTACTGTCGTCATGCTCATTTCTGTGGTACGAATACTTGCTGGTTTTTCCTACTCTGTTAGTGATAGTGAATGTATTGTTGTTACCGAGCGTACCGATTGTACCGACTGTACCGACTGTACCGACTGTACCGATTGTACCGACTGTACCGACTGTACCGATTGTACCGACTGTACCGACTGTACCGATTGTACCGATTGTACCGACTGTACCGACTGTACCGACTGTACCGAGCGTACCGATTGTACCGACTGTACCGACTGTATCGAGCGTACCGACTGTACCGACTGTACCGATTGTACCGACTGTACCGACTGTACCGATTGTACCGACTGTACCGAGCGTACCGATTGTACCGACTGTACCGACTGTACCGACTGTACCGAGCCTACCGACTGTACCGACTGTACCGACTGTACCGACTGTACCAACTGTACCGAGCGTACCGACTGTACCGACTGTACCGACTGTACCGAGCGTACCGATTGTACCGACTGTACCGACTGTACCGAGCGTACCGACTGTACCGACTGTACCGACTGTACCGAGCGTACCGATTGTACCGACTGTACCGACTGTACCGACTGTACCGACTGTACCGAGCGTACAGATCAAGGTATTCTTGTAATAGTTAGTGCATGGTAATGGAACGTTGAGTTTGTTCTCCGAGTCCATTAGGTTCTACACGGTTTCTCGTTTTTCAAATTTAGTGAAAAGATAGTCTGGAGCCAACCCGTGTAGAAACCTGTAAAATAATGTGGTCCTTTGAATTTGCTGCTGGCGTGTTAGATTCGTCCATCCTAAATCACCGGAGTACGCGTCACAACCTCGTTCCCAGTATCTCTCACTTTTAGGGAGGCGCTGTTAACGTTTTTTAATTACGCCAGAAACTCATAAGGAGTTGAAACGTGTAACGCGCGTTCACAGCGTTCGAATATTCAGTTTTGCCAAGTACCATATTTGGCAACACAAAGAGTTTGTACGTGAATGATTTACACACGTAACGACACACGCAACAAACTTTTCGGTTTTGCGATAACTCGCTTGAATTTCGACTAAAACGCCATAAATTACTCACATAAACTAAAGAAATTCATTTCAGTATCAAGTAAAGTTCTCCAGACCGACTGAATAATGACGACGAAACAGAAGAATTTAACCAATTTTAACTTTATTCAACCCAAATTGTTCAAAAACAAGATTACGCCATTACGCGCGAGCTAGCGCGCGCTGTGAATTTAGTCCAGATATTGCAATTTTGATTGGCTTAATTTTTTCTCGTGATTCTCCGCATAAGGGCGCGCACACAACATTCTGCGATTTCCTTCAGGTTAAGCTCGGCAGGGAAATAAATTTTGTTTTTCTTCTAAACGAGCACGGTGATCCCCATTTTTTAATGCATTAATTTAATTGACATACGGTTTGACTACAATATATCGCGATTTAAAGAAACTACTTTGAGATATTTTATTTTGCAATAAAGGCAGAGATAAAGTACCTAAAAAGATCTCATAGCATGGTAACAGTTTGAGTGCAGTTAACAAAACCTTATCGAAACGGTTTAGCACTCAAGCTGTTCCCGCGAGAGAAAAAAAGGATTTGAAGTTATCCGTAATTCAGTTTGGATGGACTTCTAATATTCATTTATTCGATATTTTGAAACGGGTAGTGATTTGCGTGGTTTCCTCTTCGACCTCTTCTTGGTTGCAGCTATACCCAGCCCTCCTCGCGATGCCCTGATCGATCAGGCAGATAAGCACATGTTGCACAATATTATAAAGAGTTAACGCAGAAATGCTGATTTTTGACCAAAACGATTTGAGGGTCAAGACACAAACAGCACATATTCAAATTGGTCAAGCTAATCGTTACTATTCGGAGTATTCGGCCATTATTCACTTTGTTTTCTCACACAGTCCGGCAACAACACGCGAGTTTCGTGTTCGTTCTCGTGCATTCTGAGAGTGCAGCGAATCGGCCAGCACCAACGTCTCCTCCATTAACAGCGCTATTAAAATGGGAAAGGTCAAATCTGTGATCTTACCTTCAATTTTGCCTTCAAACTTTCCTCCAGAGAAATAAGCACGCTTGGTTGATGGAAATCTTCACCTTTCGCCGGCAGTCGCTCTAGGTTTCCCGCCAAAAATTAGGTCACGTTGGGTCAAGCGTGACCGAAAACAATGTTTCACTGACACATTTCGGAAGCCGTGTATACAGCATGTTTACATAGTATGTCAAGGCGAGGAGGTAAATAAATATACAGAATATATTAACCTTTCCTTCCGTGGAAACAACGATCGCATCGCATGAAGAACAGGGTTGCCTAGCATGTTATTATTGGAATCATATCTATCGAAGAGAGAAACTTTCAATTTATTAGAGAAAACATTAGACTGCCGGACACGGAGTATTTTGAAATTCGTGTCCGGCAAACATATTTGCAACAAAACAACAAACTCGGCGTACTTCGGCGACTATCGTAAATTTCTTAGAAAGAAATACAAGAATAGCATTACCTAGCATTATGTTGTTCGAATCTATCGAGTAGAAAACCAAACATATTAGACTGCCGGACACGGAGTATTTAGAAATTCGTGTCCGGAAGCTGGCGGCAAGCATATTTGTAACAAAACAACAAAATCGGCGTACTTCGGCGACAATCGTAAATTTCTTAGCAAGAAATACAAGAAAAGCATTGCCTAGCATTGCCTATCATGATGCTGTTCGAATCTATCGAGTAGAAAACCAAAAATACTCGACTGCCGGACACGGAGTATTCAGAAATTCCTGTCCGGAAGCTGGCGGCAAGCTTCAAAGTCACGGGTTCGATTTATACACTGAGGGCGCCGATAATAAACACAAAACCTCGCACTGCGGTGAAATTCGTGAAGTTTTCAGGTATGTTAACACGTAAATGATGGTATTAATTGAAATTTGAAAATATATTCGACTGCCGGACACGGAGTATTTTGGAAAACCTGTCCGGCTGCCGGACATATAGACACATGCGTTCGAGGTTCGAGTGGCAGGGTATTCTGCAATTAAGTGGTAAGCTCAATGTTCTTGTTATTATGCATTTCAGATTCATCGTCCATTTATTACTTTACTTTAGGATTATTAAATCGGTTTCCAGCACTCAGTAAAGACATCTTAAAACGCATAAGAACGTTAAAAGTCTTAAGAAAGAGTTCAACACTTACCGCAGCTTACCGCTATTAACACATGACGATAAATCCTTCGTCCGCTACTCCGTCTGAAACATTCGCTTTGTTCAGTGACGATTTAAGAAAAAATAACTTTAACAACACTGTGGAAGCGATATTTTAAAAAAAACTACGCACAACACGATGCTCACGTGTCCCACACGAACGACTTCTCGTCGACAAGCGCTCCACACGAAAAGACAAGCCAAAGCTTGCATGTGATTGGTTCGGTACATTGCGGTACGGAAGTGATCGAGAGTAGCCAATCACAGAGCCGCTTTGGATCGGTGCAGTACTACTGGAAATTAACGCTCGTGTTAATTGAGGTATTGGAAATTAACGCGACTTAAATAAACGCGAAGTGAAGGAAAAATTACTTTCCGATAAAAGGAAATTAACGCGAAAGAGGTGCTAAAATTTCAAATTGAAGGAAATTAACGTGACCAAACAAAGAAACGGAACTTGTAAAGACAACAGGAACAAATATATTGTAACACATTGTTAATAAGTTAACAAAATACAAAACCCAAACGAATTTCGCTACATCGAGCGTTCTTTTCAGCGCCAACTATGCCGCTGGATCTCTACCCTGATAAAACAATGCTAACAAAATCCAAATTACTGCTCCACTTAATTTATGGCGCGGAAATTAACGCTCACAAAAATTAACGCGAATTTTCCAAATTCGCGTTAATTTCATGAAGCGGTAATTTTCTATAATAAGGTAACCGAGGCAAGAATTTGTAAATAAAAGTATCAGTAAAGGGTAAAAAAAAATTAACTTACAGCACCGTCGGCAAGTCTTTTTGCAGTAGGGGTAGACCGACGCGGATCTGCATCTATTTCGGTATCGCTGACACCACCGGGCTGGATACGTGTCTCGACAATCTGAATATTGTGACGGGAGACATTAGTATACCGACCCCATTCCCATACAGGAGTTGAATTGTCACGTAGTTTTCCGGACTGTAAAAAGTATGGCCGCCAGTTATAATGCGATTGCTGTGAATGAATAAAATAGCCTCTTCATGGTATCAAGTTTAACACGGCTTCAGTAATTGCTATACATAGTTATCGTTGTAACAGTGACCTGCGACCAGGCGTTTAAAAAGAAAAAAACGCCTGAGCATATTTCAAATCTTAAATAAATACTATTCCTGTGCAAAACTTTTTTGTTGCAACGTCACTTGGTCAAAATAATACAATTAGGATCAACTCTTTTTCGCTTTCTTTCAAATTGAAATCAATTCGTGGTCACCAACAGACAGCATCCCCGTCACCCCCCCCCCCCCCCCCCCCCCTCCCCGGGACATTTCCCCTGTCAATAATCTCGGATCTGAATTGATACGCGGATTTTCATAATACGACATGGACAATAGAACGCGTATTTACAATTGAGCCATTAGGTAAATCATAAACTCGGTTCGACTACTTACTTTCACCTCCACCGCCACCACCACCACCGCCACCGCCTCCTCCACCGGGAGAGAAAAAAAAAACATATTATATACTGTATCTCGGGGGTTGATAAGCAAAAATACTGAAAGTTGATTCTGAGTCCCCAATAAACTGGAATGTGAAAAAAAATATTGTTCGATTTTTACAGCTATGACATCTATTAAATGATCTGCTTTTTTGGACATAGAACTCGCAGACTTAAAGAAAGAGAAGTGGAAAGAGTATATAAAACAAACTTTAAGAATATCGAACACATTCATAGCTCCATCTTTAAAAACCCTTGATTTTGTACGCGGTGCTGCTTGACGATAATTTCAATTCAAACTAGTTTGAGTTAACACTAACTAATTTGATTGACACTTGATTTTGTGACAAAAATCGATAGTTTACACGAAGAGAGTTGTCCCAGGGACTTATTGCAGAGATTTGCTAGTAGCAGGGATTTGTTTCCTCTTGTATACCGCCTTTTACAGAATTTACTGTCCAATCGGATATGCGCTTTCTTAGCTAGAGAGCATAAAAACGTAAATTGTTTTTGACATAGTGTACACATTTTTGAAGTTCGATGGGTTTTTTCCTTTGACGTTTATAACCAGAAATAGCTACCCATAATTTCTTTACTACCTTGAATTTGCTGATTGATCCAGTTGGTGTAAGAACTAATACGAGCGTACACAGAATATGTGTGACCCGGGCACGTTTTGCTAGTCACCCACGAGGCCGCTCCACGAAGGACTTACCGACCACCCTCCATGCATGACAAGGGACCACCACTGTCTCCGTTACAGACACTGCTTCCTTTGCCTCCTACACATACCATGGAGCTTTCATCCACTGACCATCCATTTGTTCGCCGACATGTACTGTGACTCGCCACTGGAGCTGAGGCTTGCTTTAGACGAGGAGCAAGCGTGTTAGTGTTTGGGTTGATTCTTCCCCATCCTGGTTAAAAAGAAGAAAAAATAGAGATCTAGGCTAGCAGGTAAACTTCTTAGTATTGTCCTTTGGATCGATTCTTCCCCACCTGGTTACAAAGAAAAATTAAGTACATACGCAGAAAATTGATTCACTTGAGTAGCAATAGATATCCTGCTCCGGTCAAATTATTTTAACAAAACGTTTGACAAACGTTAGGCGACTGTTGCAACTAACATGTGAAGACCGATATTTGCGCTAGTTTGTTCTTCGGTCGAACTAACAAAACAACCGTTGGAAACATTTTAAAACATCAGTTTGTCTTTAGGTCAAAACTTTTTAAAAATCAAATATCAAAACATATCCACCACAGGAAAAATTCCAGGAGAGAAGAAGTTTTATTTGGATAATTCAACGGTAAACCAAATTACCTGTTACGTAACACGTTGCCTCTTGACTGACACGTGACCCTTGTGATGGAAGGCAGATAGTGCTGATTTTTGCGCCAAAAGTTGCTGGACGCGCTAATTTTAACACTGCTACATCATGACGGAGATGCTGCATGCTGAATGAAGGATGTTTGATGACGCGAGAAATTTTAAAGACCTCTCCGTCACCGGTTCTGCTATGAGCTCCTGTTTAGGACAATATACCAAAAGCAATATTTTATAACAGGAAATAAAAGAAACATAAAGTTAAAATGTAAGAAAAAATATTAATAAAAAGAATATTTACTGTTAATTGCATGTTACAACACTCGTTCGAATGGCTGTCGACTCGTCACAATTTAGCATTGATACCAATTATATTCATTCATTCATTCATTCATTCATTCATTCATTCATTCATTCATTCATTCATTCATTCATTCATTCATTCATTCATTCATTCATTCATTCATTCATTCATTCATTCATTCATTCATTCATTCAATCATTCATTCATTCATCTGTCTCTCCGTCCCTCCCACTCTTCTTCCTTCTTTCCTCCCTTCTCAGTTTACTCGCTCGTCGTTCGTTAATTCGTTCGTTCGTTCGTTCGTTCGTTCGTTCGTTCGTTCGTTCGTTCGTTCGTTCTTTCGTTCATTCGTTCATTCGTTCATTCGTTCGTCCGTTCTTTCGTTTGCTCGTTCTTTCGTTCGTTCGTTCGTTCGTTCGTTCGTTCGTTCGTTCGTTCGTTCGTTCGTTCGTTCGTTCGTGTTTTCGTTCGTTCGTTCATTCGCGCGTTCGTGTGTGCGTTAGCCCGTTTGTTCGTTCATTTACTTAGACAAGATTTCAACTTACCTAATGCTAATGAATATCGATTAGGGTCACTACTTCGATCTACGCAATGTGCTGCTGTTACAACCCAGTCTTTGTTAATAACGGAGGCGCCACAAATGTGACTTCCATAAACACGAAGGGACACTTGCCAGGGCCACGAATTAGGTCTTGCTTCTTCGCCTCCCACGATTCGGGACCCAAAAGGCTTCTTTCTGCATGCTGTTAAACGAAAACAAAACTGTTAAATTCTCTTACCTTTTCCAATTTACAGAGTCAAACGTGGAGAAGTTTCTGTTAGTAAAGATGAATACATAAAATGAAGAGCATACAAATGATATTGAGTAGTAATTTCGTTTTCTTGGCGCATTTTTAGCGATTTTTTAAGGTCAATTTTTTAAAAACATAATCAATAAATGTAGTAGAAGACACGAACATTATACGTGAAATACATTGAGTAATACAGTGCATGGTACTGAAGGATAAAATCTTTAAGTCATTGTCTTTTACATTCAAAATAATAGAAAGCGAGAATTTAACTTCCGTGAAATCTAGATACTTCTTAGGAACTCCCGTTGTTACAATCCATTCTGTGAAATTAACAGAATTTCTTTGCAATGAAATGAAAACAAATTTGATTCAAGACTTACCTTGTATAAGCGATGGCGTTAAAACGCACACCAACAAGCTGAGAGCGAAAAACATCTTGGTGGTGATAAGACCAAATACAGTCACAACTTGTTCTTTTATGTCGCAGTTCCTCACTAACTCTAGTCAGCTGTGTTTGAGCCATCCTTTACACGAATAAATTCAATAACTTCTTGTATCAACAGACTATTATAAGCAGTTATGAAAAATTCTTGAGCGATCGATCATTTGTTTATGCGTTTGACATTAAAATCTTTCCAAATGGAACATTTCACCACTAAATGTAATCACCTGGTTTGCCTGTGTTTTCTTCGTGTCACTTGAATACGAACATGCTGTCTGTTGAAGCATAAAATTGCTTACAGACAGCACTTTCATTTCATTTTCATAACTTGCCGAATTTTTGTCATTTTTGGTCTGGATAGCAACTACATTTTGAATTTGTACTTTTTTTTTAAGATGTTGTTGCATAATACAGTTTGTTATACGTACCCGGTTGCTAGTTTCTAGGTAAGGGTAACTTAAGCGTATTATAAGACCCATGTATACCTTTGTAAATTGTGTTTGGTTTAGTTCGAGTGTCTCCTCGAAAACAAAAATTACGTCCATTCAGCTGTAGCGTCTGCGTAGGTAAAGTCTGCATACGAGCCTAGTGGCCCATCAGGCCGGAGCTTATCCCGGTTTCCGTAGCGTGAAGCGACTAGGAGTATTTCTACTCGCCCTGGATGGGATTCTAGTCCATTGCAGGGTTACCCCCAGCAGTAAATTCGCCGGTACCCTTTGATACACCTCGGGGTGGAGAGAGGTGCAATGAGAGTAAAGTGTCTTGCCCAAGAACACAACGCAGTGTCCCGGGCAGGTCTCGACGGTAAAATTCCGAATTTAATCTCTTCCCAACCGGAAAATAGCGACAGTAAATAAGCCCCCAAATTTCAAACTCAAAAATTCCTCTGACTGTAAGCTCTTCCAATTACTGTAAACCCAAGGTCTAATATTTAGTTATAGCTCTTAAAGAAAAATATAACGTTTTCGATTATAAACCCCGCATTGAAATGCTTGTTCGCCGTTGGAGTATGCTTAAGGCGGTAGCAAACGAGAACACTTTGTTGCGGACACACTGCTGGTCATGATTGTTTTTATGCTGCCCAAACCGAGAAACATTTGTTACAGACAGAAAATTTTTGAGGAACAGTTTCGTGTCTCGGACACAAATTTTTTGTCCGCGACAAATGTTGCGAGCGCGGGCAAACAGGGGAGCAATTGTGTCCCCAACATTGTCAGTGTCCTCGTTGGCTACAACCTTTAGAGACCTGCAATGTTCATTTAACAACTGTAAGGAGACATATTGTTTATGTTTTGAGAGATGTACCATTTTATGCACTAAAACAAATCAGTATCCCTTCCAAATGAACCCAAACATATCTGTAACGTAAATTCCCTTCCGAAAATAAGACCGCCCCCCGTTCTCTTGTTCCAGTATAAGCCCTCTCCGAAAATAAGCCAACTTGAAAGGTTTGAGAAAACATAAGCCTGTTGCATATTATATGACATAAAAAGAAAAGCACGTTATTTCAGCTGCTATAAAGTCGAGCATTATTTTAAATCCTACTTGTCATTCCAGCGTCCCAGTAACCGTTTAAAGATATTTGTTTTTCTTTCTGGTCTTCTTTTCCTAAACTAAACGATATTTTAGAAAATTGTTGGGAAATCCAAACATAGAATAATGTTAAGCGTTAGCGAGATTCTTACTGAAGCCCTGTAGAAAGGCCTCACTTAAACTTAAATATAACTCAAAGTATTCGGGTATTTTTAAAATATAAAGGTGATACGTTACGGTTGGCGCATATTGAAATCTAAGCGTCTTTGAGGCTACGACTATTTTGAATGATGAAGTACATGCATCAGTATAAGCAGAAAAGATGAAAATAGTTCGGTTTTGCTCCAAAAAGAAATTTCTTTCTTCTGTCCCTTCTTTAAACCTCATAAAATCACACTCAAATCACTGCCCTGACTCCGGTGGTGATGTTTTTGCGAATCATGAATTGCGTGACAATAAAATTAATACGGCTACAGGTGAGGCAAGGTCAACTTCAGCTTGGTGACGTGGGTGTTTTTGATCTTCTAAAGCCACAAGTATAAACCCGTATAATATGTACTGTTAGGACACAGCATTTCAAGTTCTGCTATCCCTTGTTATTCTCGACAAATTTCCCTTATCGGGGTCAAGGACAAAGGAAAGATGACGATCCCCGGTTGTTCGCCAATTATCACAGTCAACAAAAAAGTGCTGGAGTGTTAACTGTGAATCAATAATCAACATTTTGGCGAAGATTCGAGAAGATTCACATTATTCGCCACCTCGACGTAAATTAAATTCCTTTGAGTTTAGTCACGACGCTTTTCGAAACGTACGGTCAAAATGCAAACTTTGTAGTACCTGAAGTTGTCAACCCCGTTTACGAAGACTACGAACGAATGGAAAAACAATTAATTAATCTGGATTATCGTTTAAATCTAGAGCAAACATATGCCTCTGTACTATCTCCCGAATATACAAACAGAACACAACAGTGCGGCTTCGGTGCAAAACGATACGTAGCAGGGGAGGCACGGGAAGACGCGTTTAATAAAAACTTAATGCATAAATTAATAGTTTAACAGGAATGGAGTCAAGGAAGGGTCAAAAGCCCCATCTAAACTCCTATTTTGGATAACGCAAAATAGTCGTAAAAAATTAGCTTCAATATTTCAAGTTGATCGATAGTGACTCGTAATTAATGAACCACACGTTGATATTTGCTTAGCTTCATTTGTATTCACCTTCTTCGTTCTTCTCAAAGGAACAAATATTTTGACGTTTGTCAAGTTTTACGTATACCATGGAGTTTATTCGCGCCAATAATAGAGAGGTTAAGCATGACGTTTACGGCAAACGGCAAACGGCAAAAATCGAACTTTTGGTGTCTGATTTTAACCGTTTGTACAATTTAGGGAAATTGTTTGCATTTATTGTGATTAAGGGATTTTTTTTCCTATTTTTCGACTGGCTTTATTTAAGTGCTAAAGAAAAAGTGAGCAAAATCAGAATTATTTTTGCCGTTTGCCGTTTGCCGTAAACGTCATGCTTAACCTCTCTAATGGCTGGTTTGAACCAATTTGAGGTTTGTACTTTATTGGCGCGATAATAGTTTTGGCGTGCATTGAAGGTTCTCTAAAAGAGTAAAACTATTCTGCACCGAAAACAGATCAAAGATGTCATGAGACAAAAGTCCTTTCCAGCAATATTTATTGACACTCTTCCGAAGCTTTCTACTCCAGTTACGGGACGGTTAAGACATTGTCTTCCAGACTTCCCTTGGATCAGGCTGAAACAACAACAAAATTTAAAAAAGTTCATTCTTAAATACAGTACTTTGGCGTGCGAAAGACCTTTGGGCAAATATTGGACTGGGCTATAAGATGGAGGATGGGTTTCACTATTTCTGACAGTGAATAAGAGTCAATTTTATTCCTCAATTTACAAATTACACAACGTTTTTAATATTTACAAGCAGAGAGTATATCGAGGGGCCATTAATTGCCAGCGAGAAATGCGTTTGCATTACTGCCACGGGAATCGCTGCAAAGGATTTTACGAAACGTCATGTATACTTAGAGGGTACTCAGTAGTGTCATACTTTTACGTCACGCAAGTACCGGGATGTATATACACCATAGTTTCACTATTGTAGAATTTAGTGAACAAATCAGTACGTCACTGTCATGCTAACACTGGAGTTCTACTCGAGTTTTAGTTAACTTACTAACTAGAAGTCGCGTTCATGCTTGAACCTTGGAGTTCATGCGCCGAAAAAGAAGAACAGTAGTTACAGTACCCTCACAAGCAAGTTAATTACCAACCTTAAGCATGAGCTCCCTTGACTAACGACCCAAGACGGCGAGACAGAAAGCCGTTTAGCAGTATGTGGTTAGGGTGGCGGTAAGACTTGTTGACGTAAGAATAGAACACATTTATAGCTCGATCTTTAAAAACTCTTGATTTTGTACGCGGTGCCGCTTGACGGTAATTTCAATTCAAACTAGTTTGAATTAACATTAACTAATTTGATTGACACTTGATTTTATAACAAAAATGGGTAGTTTACACGAAGAGAGTTGTCCCAGGGACTTATTGCAGAGATTTGATAGTAGCAGGGATTTGTTTTCTCTTGTATACCGCCTTTTATAGAATTTACTGTCCAATCGGATATGCGCTTTCTTAGCTATAGAGAGGATAAAAACGTAAATTGTTTCTGATACAGTGTACACATTTTTGAAGTTGGATGGTTTTTTTCCTTTGACGTTTATAACCAGAAATAGCTACCCATAATTTCTTTCTTACCTCGAATTTGTTGATTGATCCAGTTGATGTAAGAACTAATACGAGCGTACACAGAATATGTGTGACCCGGGCACGTTTTGCTAGTCACCCACGAGGCCGCTCCACGAAGGACCCACCGACCACTTTCCATGCATGACAAGGGACCACCACTGTCTCCGTTACAGACACTGCTTCCTTTGCCTCCTACACAGACCATGGAGCTTTCATCCACTGACCATCCATTTGTTCGCCGACATGCACTGTGAGTCGCCACTGGAGCGAAGGCTTGCTTTAGACGAGGAGCAAGCGTGTTGGTATTTGGATTGATTCTTCCCCATCCTGGTTAAAAAGAAGAAGAAAAAAAAAAGATCTAGGTTAGCAGGTAAACTTGTTAGTATTGTCCTTTAGGTCGATTCTTCCCCACCTGGTTACAAAGAAAAATTAAGTACATACGTAGAAAATTGATTCACTTGAGTAGTGAACATAATCGGTATTGGAACAAATAAAATAGATATCCTGCTCCGGTCAAATTATTTTAACAAAACGTTTGACAAACGTTAGGCGAGTGTTGTAACTAACATGTGAAGACCGATATTTGCGCTAGTTTGTTCTTCGGTCGAATTAACAAAACAGCCTTTGGAAACATTTTAAAACATTTTCTTTGTCTTTAGGTCAAAACGTTTTAAAAATCAAATATCAAAACATATCCACCACAGGAAAAATTCCAGGTGAGAAGAAGTTTTATTTGGATAATGCAACGGTAAACCAAATTACCTGTTACGTAACACCTTGCCCTTTGATCAACACGTGACCCTTGTGATGGAAGGCAGATAGTGCTGATTTTCCTGCCAAAAGTTACTGGACGCGCTAATTTCAACACTGCTACGTCATGACGGAGATGCTGCATGCTGAATGAAGGATGTTTGATGACGCGGGAAACTTTAAAGACCTCTCCGCCACTGGTTCTGCTATGAGCTCCTGTTTAGGACAATATACCAACAGCAATATTTTATAAAAGGAAATAAAAGAAACATAAAGTTAAAATGTAAGAAAAAATATTAATAAAAAGAATATTTACTGTTAATTGCATGTTACAACACTCGTTCGAATGGCTGTCGAGTCGTCACAATTTAGCATTGATACCAATTATATTCATTCATTCATTCATTCATTCATTCATTCATTCATTCATTCATTCATTCATTCATTTTTCTCTTCGTCCCTCCCATTCTTCTTCCTTCTTTTCTTCCTTCTCAGTTTACTCGCTCGTCGTTCGTTAATTCGTTCGTTCGTTCATTCGCGCGTTCGTGTGTACATTAGCCCGTTTGTTCGTTCATTTACTTAGACAAGATTTCAACTTACCTAATAATAATGAATATCGATTAGGGTCACTACTTCGATCTACGCAATGTGCTGCTGTTACAACCCAGTCTTTGTTAATAACGGAGGCGCCACAAATGTGACTTCCATAAACACGAAGGGACACTTGCCAGGGCCACGAATTAGGTCTTGCTTCTTCGCCTCCCACGATTCGGGACCCAAAAGGCTTCCGTCCGCATGCTGTTAAACGAAAACAAAACTGTTAAATTCTCTTACCCTTTCCAATTTATAGAGTTATACGTGGGGGAGTTTCTGTTAGTACAAATGAATGCACAACTGAAATGAAGAGCCTACAAACATGACAAATGATATTGAGTAGTAAGTTCGTTTTCTTGGCGCGTTTTTTTTTAGCGATTTTTTATGGTCAATTTTTTAAAAACATGATAAATAAATGTAGTAGAAGACACGAACATTACGTGAAATACATTGAGTAATATGGTGCATGGTACTGAAGGATAAAATCTTTAAGTCATTGTCTTTTACATTCAAAATAAGAGAAAGTGAGAGTTTAACTTCCGTGAAATCTAGATACTTCTTAGGAACTCCCGTTGTTACAATCCATTCTGTGAAATTAACAGAATTTCTTTGCAATGAAATGAAAACAAATTTGATTCAAGGCTTACCTTCTATAAGCGATGGCGTTAAAACGCACACCAACAAGCTGAGAGCGAAAAACATCTTGGTGGTGATAAGACCAAATTCAGTCACGACTTGTTCTTTTATGTCGCAGTTCCTCGCTAACTCTAGTCAGCTGTGTTTGAGTCACCCTTTACACGAATAAATTCAATAACTTCTTGTATCAACAGACTTTTATAAGCAGTTATGAAAAATTCTTGAGCGATCGATCATTTTTTATGCGTCTGACATTAAAATCTTTTCAAATGGAATATTTCACCACTGAATTTAATCACCTGGTTTGCCTGTGTTTTCTTCGTGTCCAGTTGAATACGAACATGCTGTCTGTTGAAGAATAAAATTGTTTACAGACAAGACTTTCATTTCATTTTCATAACTTGAATTCTCGTCAGTTTTAGTCCGGGTAGCAACTACATTTTAAATTTTTACTTTTTTAAAGATACTATTGCATAATACAGTTTATAATGCGTACCCGGTTGCTAGTTTCTATAGCTAGGGGTAGCTTAAGCGTATTATAAGTACGCATTTATACCTTTGTAAATTGTGTTTGGTTGAGTTCGAGTGTCTCCTCGAAAACAAAATTACGTCCATTCAGCTGTAGCGTCTGCGTACGAGCCTAGTGGCCCATCAGGCCGGAGCTTATCCCGGTTTCGGTAGCGTGAAGCGACTAGGAGTATTTCTACTCGCCCTGGATGGGATTCTAGTCCATTGCAGGGTTACCCCCAGCAGTAAATTCGCCGGTACCCTTTGATACACCTCGGGGTGGAGAGAGGTGCAATGAGAGTAAAGTGTCTTGCCCAAGAACACAACGCATTGTCCCGGCCAGGGCTCGACGGTGAAATTCCGAATTTAATCTCTTCCCAACCGGAAAATAGCAACAGTAAATAAGCCCCCAAATTTCAAACTCAAAAATTCCTCTGACTGTAAGCTCTTCCGATTACTGTAAACCCAAGGTCTAATATTTAATCCAATAAATTTTGCCCTTTTGCCTTAGTACCAGCTTTGCAATCAATTTGGTTTTATCTAATATTTAGTTATAGCTCTTAAAGAAAAATATAACGTTTTCGATTATAAACCCCGTATTGAAATGCTTGTTCGCCGTTGGAGTATGCTTAAGGCGGTAGCAAACGAGAACACTGTGTTGCGGACACAGTGCTGGCCATGATTGTTTCCATGCTGCCCAAACCGGGAAGCATTTGTTACAGACAGAAAATTTTTGTGAAAGATATCAGGAACATTTTGTGTCTCGGACACAAATTTTTTGTCCTCGACAAATGTTGCGAGCGCTGGCAAATAGGGGAACAATTGTGTCCGAAACATTGTGTCCTCGTTGGCCACAACCTTTAGAGACCAGCAATGTTTAACGACTGTAAGAAGACGTGTGTTTTGAAATTCTTACCATTTTATGCATTAATTAAATTAAATCAGACGCGGTTTTCCTTCCAAATGAACCCAAACATATCTGTAACGTAAATTCCCTTCCGAAAATAAGACCGCCCCCCGCTCTCCTGTTTATAAGCCCTGTCCGAAAATAAGCCAACTTGAAAGGTTTGAGAAAATATGAGCCTGTTTGCATATTATATGACATAAAAAGAAAAGCACGTTATTTCAGCTGCTATAAAGTTGAGCATTATTTTAAATCCTAGTTGTCATTCCACCGTCCCAGTAACCGTTTAAAGATATTTGTTTTTCTTTCTGGTCTTTTTTTCCTTAACTTAAAGATATTTTAGAAAATTGTTGGGAAATCCAAACATAGAATAATGTTAAGCGTTAGCGAAATTCTTACTGAAGCCCTGTAGAAAGGCCTCACTTAAACTTAAATATGACTCAAAGTATTCGGGTATTTTTAAAATATAAAGGTGATACGTTACGGTTGGCAAATATTGAAATCTAAGCGTCTTTGAGGCTACGACTATTTTGAATGATGAAGTACATGCATCAGTATAAGCAGATAAGATGAAAATAGTTCGGTTTTGCTCCAAAAATAAACTTCTTTCTTCTGTCCCTTCTTTAAACCTCGTAAAATCACACTCAAATCACTGCCCTGACTCCGGTGGTGATGTTTCTGCGAATCATGAATTGCGTGACAATAAAATTAATCCGGCTACAGGTGAGGCAAGGTCAACCTCAGCTTGGTGACGTGGGTGTTTTTGATCTTCTAAAGCCACAAGTATAAACCCGTATAATATGTACTGTTAGGACACAGCATTTCAAGTTCTACTATCCCTTGTTATTCTCGGCAAATTTCCCTTATCGGGGTAAAGGACAAAGGAAAGATGAAGATCCCCGGTTGTTCGCCAGTTATCACAGTCAACAAAAAAGTGCTGGAGTGTTAACTGTGAATCAATAATCAACATTTTGGCGAAGATTCGAGAAGATTCACATTATTCGCCACCTCGACGTAAATTAAATTCCTTTCAATTTAGTCGCGACGTTTTTCGAAACGTACGGTCAAAATGCAAACTTTGTAGTACCTGAAGTTGTCAACCCCGTTTACGAAGACTACGAACGAATGGTAAAACAATTAATTAATCTGGATTATCGTTTAAATCTAGAGCAAACATATGCCTCTGTACCATCCCCCAAATATACAAACAGAACACAACAGTGCGGCTTCGGTGCAAAACGATACGTAGCTGGGGAGGCACGGGAAGACGCGTTTAATAAAAATTTAATGCATAAATTAATAGTTTAACAGGAATGAAGTTAAGGAAGGGACAAAAGCCCCATCTAAACGCCTATTTTGCATAACACAAAATAGTCGTAAAAATTAGCTTCAATATTTCAAGTTGATCGATAGTGACTCGTAATTAATAAACCACACGTTGATATTTGCTTAGCTTCATTTGTATTCACTTTCTTCGTTTTTCTCAAAGGAACAAATATTTTGACGTTTGTCACGTTTTCCGTATACCATGGAGTTTATTCGCACCAATAATGGCTGGTTTGAACCAATTTGAGGTTTGTACTTTATTGGCGCGAAAATAGTTTTGGGGAGCATTGAAGATTCTCTAAAAGAGTAAAACTATTCTGCACCGAAAACAAATCAAAGATGTCATGAGACAAAAGTCCTTTCCAGCAATATTTATTGACACTCTTCCGAAGCTTTCTACTCCAGTTACCGTGGACTGTTAAGACATTGTCTCCCACACTTCTCCTGAATCAGGCTGAAACAACAAAAAAATTAAGAAAAGTATATTCTTAAATACAGTAATTTGGCGTGAGAAAGTCTTTTGGGTGAATATTGGACTGGGCTATAAGATGGAGGATGGGTTCCGCTATTTCTGACAGTGAATAAGAGAAAATTTTATTCCTCAATTAACAAATTACACAACTTTTTTTAATATTTACAAGCAGAGAGTATATCGAGGGGCCATTAATTGCCAGCGAGAAATGCGTTTGCATTACTGCCACGGGAATTGCTGCAAAGGATTTTACGAAACGTCATGTATACTTAGAGAGGTACCCAGTAGTGTCATACTTTTACGTCACGCAAGTACAGGGATGTCTATACACCATAGTTTCACTATTGTAGAATTTAGTGAACAAATATACATCACTGTCATGGTACCACTGGAGTTCTACTCGAGTTTCAGTTAACTTACTAACTAGTAGTCGCGTTCATGCTTGATCCTTGGAGTTTATGCGCCGAAAAAGAAGAACAGTAGTTACAGTACCCTCACAAGCAGGTTAATTACCAACCTTAAGCATGAGCTCCCTTGACTAACGACCCAAGACGGCGAGACAGAAAGCCGTTTAGCAGTATGTGGTTAGGGTGGCGGTAAGACTTGTTGACGTAAGAATAGAACACATTTATAGCTCGATCTTTAAAAACTCTTGATTTTGTACGCGGTGCCGCTTGACGGTAATTTCAATTCAAACTAGTTTGAATTAACACTAACTAATTTGATTGACACTTGATTTTATAACAAAAATGGGTAGTTTACACGAAGAGAGTTGTCCCAGGGACTTATTGCAGAGATTTGCTAGTAGCAGGGATTTGTTTCTTCTTGTATACCGCCTTTTATAGAATTTACTGTCGAATCGGATATGCCCTTTCTTAGCTATAGAGAGCATAAAAACGTAAATTGTTTTTGATATAGTGTACACGTTTTTGAAGTTGGATGTTTTTTTCCTTTGACGTTTATAACCAGAAATAGCTACCCATAATTTCTTTCCTACCTTCAATTTGTTGATTGATCCAGTTGATGTAAGAACTAATACGAGCGTACACAGAATATGTGTGACCCGGGCACGTTTTGCTAGTCACCCACGAGGCCGCTCCACGAAGGACCCACCGACCACCCTCCATGCATGACAAGGGACCACCACTGTCTCCGTTACAGACGCTGCTTCCTTTGCCTCCTACACAGACCATGGAGCTTTCATCCACTGACCCTCCATTTGTTCGCCGACATGTACTGTGACTCGCCACTGGAGCTGAGGCTTGCTTTAGACGAGGAGCAAGCGTGTTGGTATTTGGGTTGATTCTTCCCCATCCTGGTTAAAAAGAAGAAAAAATAGAGATCTAGGCTAGCAGGTAAACTTCTTAGTATTGTCCTTTGGGTCGATTCTTCCCCCACCTGGTTACAAAGAAAAATTAAGTACATACATCACTTGAGTAGTGAACATAATCGGTAATGGAACAAATAAAATAGATATCCTGCTCCGGTCAAATTATTTTAATAAAACGTTTGACAAACGTTAGGCGAGTGTTGCAACTAACATGTGAAGACCGATATTTGAATTGCGCTAGTTTGTTCTTCGGTCGAATTAACAAAACAGCCTTTGGAAACATTTTAAAACATTTTCTTTGTCTTTAGGTCAAAACGTTTTAAAAATCAAATATCAAAACATATCCACCACAGGAAAAATTCCAGGTGAGAAGAAGTTTTATTTGGATAATGCAACGGTAAACCAAATTACCTGTTACGTAACACCTTGCACGTTGACTGACACGTGACCCTTGTGATGGAAGGCAGATAGTGCTGATTTTCCTGCCAAAAGTTACTGGACGCGCTAATTTCAACACTGCTACGTCATGACGGAGATGCTGCATGCTGAATGAAGGATGTTTAATGACGCGGGAAACTTTAAAGACCTCTCCGTCACCGGTTCTGCTGTGAGCTCCTGTTTAGGACAATATACCAACAGCAATATTTTATAACAGGAAATAAAAGAAACATAATGTTAAAATGTAAGAAAAAAGTATTATTAAAAAGAATATTCACTGTTAATTGCATCTTACAACACTCGTTCGAATGGCTGTGGACTCGTCACAAGTTAGCATACCAATTATATTCATTCATTCATTCATTCATTCATTCATTCATTCATTCATTCATTCGTTCGTTCGTTCGTTTGTTCGTTCGTTCGTTCGTTCGTTTGTTCGTTCGTTCGTTCATTCATTCATTCATTTGTCTCTCCGTCCCTCCCACTCTTCTTCCTTCTTTCCTCCCTTCTCAGTTTACTCGCTCGTCGTTTGTTAATTCGTTCGTTCGTTCGTTCGTTCGTTCGTTCGTTCGTTCGTTCGTTCGTTCGTTCGTTCGTTCGTTCGTTCGTTCTTTCGTTCATTCATTCCTTCGTTCGTTCTTTCGTTTGCTCTTTCTTTCGTTCGTTCGTTCGTTCGTTCGTTCGTTCGTTCGTTCGTTCGTTCGTTCGTTCGTTCGTTCGTTCGTTCGTTCGTTCGTTCGTTCGTTCGTTCGTTCGTTCGTTCGTTCATTGGTTCTTCGTTCATTCGTTCGTTCGTTCGTTCTTTCGTTTGTTCGTTCTTTCGTTCGTTCGTTCGTTCGTTCGTTCGTTCGTTCGTTCGTTCGTTCGTTCGTTCGTTCGTTCGTTCGTTCGTTCGTTCGTTCGTTCGTTCGTTCGTTCGTTCGTTCGTTCGTTCGTTCGTTCGTTCATTCGCGCGTTCGTGTGTGCGTTAGCCCGTTTGTTCGTTCATTTACTTAGACAAGATTTCAACTTACCTAATGCTAATGAATATCGCTTAGGGTCACTACTTCGATCTACGCAATGTGCCGCAGTCACAACCCAGTATTTGTTAATAACGGAAGCACCACAAATGTGACTTCCATAAACACGAAGGGACACTTGCCAGGGCCATGAATTAGGTCTTGCTTCTTCGCCTCCCACGATTCGGGACCCAAAGGGCTTCTTTCCGCATGCTGTTGAACGGAAACAAAACTGTTAAATTCTCTTACCCTTTCCAATTTATAGAGTT
Organism: Meandrina meandrites; assembly: GCA_963693305.1. NCBI lineage: Eukaryota > Metazoa > Cnidaria > Anthozoa > Scleractinia > Meandrinidae > Meandrina > Meandrina meandrites. The sequence continues at coordinate 3,103,453 of OY855911.1, forward strand.
ATACGTGGGGGAGTTTCTGTTAGTACAAATGAATGCACAAAACGAAGAGCATACAAATGATACTGAGCAGTAAGTTCGTTTTCTTGGCGCATTTTTAGCGATTTTTTAAGGTCAATTTTTTAAAAACATAATAAATAAATGTAGTAGAAGACACGAACATTACGTGAAATACATTGAGTAATACAGTGCATGGTACTGAAGGATAAAATCTTTAGTCATTGTCTTTTACATTCAAAATAATAGAAAGCGAGAATTTAACTTCCGTGAAATCTAGATACTTCTTAGGAACTCCCGTTGTTACAATCCATTCTGTGAAATTAACAGAATTTCTTTGCAATAAAATGAAAACAAATTTGATTCAAGGCTTACCTTCTATAAGAGATGGCGTTAAAACGCACACCAACAAGCTGAGAACGAAAAACATCTTGGTGGTGATATGACCAAATACAGTCACGATCTGTTCCTTTATGTTGCAGTTCCTCGCTAACTCTAGTCAGCTGTGTTTGAGCCATCCTTTACACGAATAAATTCAATAACTTCTTGTATCAACAGACTTTTATAAGCAGTTATGAAAAATTCTTGAACGGTCGATCATTTTTTTATGCGTCTAACATTAAAATCTTTTCAAATGGAATATTTCACCACTGAATTTAATCACCTGGTTTGCTTGTGTTTTCTTCGTGTCTTGGATGCGAACATGCTGTCTGTTGTCGCATAAAATTGTTTAGAGACAACACTTTCATTTCACTTTCATAACTTGAATTCTCGTCATTTTTAGTCCGGGTAGCAACTACATTTTAAATACAGTTTATAATGCGTACCCGGTTGCTAGTTTCTAGCTAGGGGTAGCTTAAGCGTATTATAAGACGCATTTATACCTTTGTAAATTGTGTTTGGTTGAGTTCGAGTGTCTCCTCGAAAACAAAAAATTACGTCCATTCAGCTGTAGCGTCTGCGTAGGTAAAGTCTGCATACGAGCCTAGTGGCCCATCAGGCCGGAGCTTATCCCGGTTTCCGTAGCGTGAAGCGACTAGGAGTATTTCTACTCGCCCTGGATGGGATTCTAGTCCATCGCAGGGTTACCCCCAGCAGTAAATTCGCCGGTACCCATTTATACACCTGGGTAGAGAGAGGCACTGTGAGAGTAAAGTGTTTTGCCCAAGAACACAACGCAGTGTCCCGGTCAGAGATCGACGGTAAAATTCCGAATTTAATCTCTTCCCAACCGGAAAATAGCAGCAGTAAATAAGCCCCAAATTTCAAACTCAAACATTCCTCTGACTGTAAGCTCTTCCAATTACTGTAAACCCAAGGTCTAATATTTAGTTATAGCTCTTAAAGAAAAATATAACGTTTTCGATTATAAACCCCGCATTGAAATGCTTTTTCGCCGTTGGAGTATGCTTAAGGCGGTAGCAAACGAGAACACTTTGTTGCGGACACACTGCTGGTCATGATTGTTTTCATGCTGCCCAAACCGGGAAACATTTGTTACAGACAGAAAATTTTTGAGGAACATTTTTGTGTCTCGGACACAAATTTTTTGTCCGCGACAAATGTTGCGTGCGCGGGCAAACAGGGGAGCAATTGTGTCTGCAACATTGTCAGTGTCCTCGTTGGCTACAACCTTTAGAGACCTGCAATGTTCATTTAACAACTGTAAGGAGACATATTGTTTATGTTTTGAGAGATGTACCATTTTATGCACTAAAACAAATCAGTATCCCTTCCAAATGAACCCAAACATATCTGTAACGTAAATTCCCTTCCGAAAATAAGACCGCCCCCCGCTCTCCTGTTCCAGTATAAGCCCTCTCCGAAAATAAGCCAACTTGAAAGGTTTGAGAAAACATAAGCCTGTTGCATATTATATGACATAAAAAGAAAAGCACGTTATTTCAGCTGCTATAAAGTCGAGCATTATTTTAAATCCTACTTGTCATTCCAGCGTCCCAGTAACCGTTTAAAGATATTTGTTTTTCTTTCTGGTCTTCTTTTCCTTAACTAAACGATATTTTAGAAAATTGTTGGGAAATCCAAACATAGAATAATGTTAAGCGTTAGCGAAATTCTTACTGAAGCCCTGTAGAAAGGCCTCACTTAAACTTAAATATAACTCAAAGTATTCGGGTATTTTTAAAATATAAAGGTGATACGTTACGGTTGGCAAATATTGAAATCTAAGCGTCTTTGAGGCTACGGCTATTTTGAATGATGAAGTACATGCATCAGTATAAGCAGATAAGATGAAAATAGTTCGGTTTTGCTCCAAAAAGAAATTTCTTTCTTATGTCCCTTCTTTAAACCTCTTAAAATCACACTCAAATCACTGCCCTGACTCCGGTGGTGATGTTTTTGCGAATCATGAATTGCGTGACAATGAAATTAATACGGCTACAGGTGAGGCAAGGTCAACTTCAGCTTGGTGACGTGGGTGTTTTTGATCTTCTAAAGCCACAAGGTTTGCGCAAGTATAAACCCGTATAATATGTACTGTTAGGACACAGCATTTCAAGTTCTGCTATCCCTTGTTATTCTCGGCAAATTTCCCTTATCGGGGTAAAGGACAAAGGAAAGATGACGATCCCCGGTTGTTCGCCAATTAACACAGTCAACAAAAAAGTGCTTGAGTGTTAACTGTGAATCAATAATCAACATTTTGGCGAAAATTCGAGGAGATTCACATTATTCGCCACCTCGACATAAATGAAATTCCTTTGAATTTAGGGTAAAGGTAACGAATCTGATCCAACCGACGCGTCGGCCAACATGTTGACCGACGCAGCCAACACACTACCGACACACCACCGACGCGTCGGCCGACACACTACCGCCAAACGGGAAAGAACAAATAGCAATACCTGCGATGATACGGACAATTACTTTGCATGTGAAGCAAGGACTAGTCGGCCGACACGCTACCAACGCGTCGGCCGACACAATACCAACGCGTCGGCCGACACACTACTGTCAACGCGTCGGCCGACACACTACTAACGCGTCGGCCGACACGCTACCAACAAAAGGGAAAGAAAAATAGCAATACCTGCGATGATACGGACGATTACTTTGCATGTGAAGCAAGGAATTAAAGGGAAAGATAGCAATCAGGACGCGAAACTAAAGAGCATCGGCGACGCTTAATCCATAATATTCGTATCAAGTCGTATATTATTAAATTTTGTTTCTTATATATTATTGTATATCTTAGTTTTTTAATAATTGTAAATAGGAGGGCCACAGGTTTATTAGCTTTATAGCTATTAAGTGCTACTTTCTATAAATAAAGACGTTACCTTACCTTACCTTACCTATCTTCTCCGAATTACCCGAATTTAGTCACGACGCTTTTCGAAACGTACGGTCAAAATGCAAACTTTGTAGTAACTGAAATTGTCAACCCCGTTTACGAAGACTACGAACGAATAGTAAAACAATTAATTAATCTGGATTATCGATCAAATCTAGAGCAAACATATGCCTCTGTACTATCCCCCAAATATATAAACAGAACACAATAGTGCGGCTTCAATGCAAAACGATACGTAGCAGGGGAGGCACGGGAAGACGCTTTTAATACAAATTTAATGCATAAATTAAGGGGGGTCCTTCTTAACTACTAAATTGTTGCTAAGGAAGGTATATAACCGCCATATTTTGGAAACTTGACCTGCTACGGATAAGCTTTTTTCGCAACTTTGTTTAATTGAAGAGTCCTTCAACAGTTTCAAATCACGGCCATATTTGACAAGTGGCGTGGCCAGAATAGAAAAAACCCTAAAACTGAAAGGGCATATAAAACTGAAAGTTAAAATCAGTGCCAATAGATAAAGAATGTCCACATGCTTAATGCTTTGTATGGGTTTTACAAAATTTGCATTATTGTAAAAGTTATGACATAATAAACACCCGTATTTTCAGACTTTCTTCAGTAGCGTTTTTTTCTTTCTTGTAAACGGTAATCCCATACGTAGGATTATAAAGAAGGCTATGTTATCTCCGATTCTTTAAAAAAATTCAGAACTCTTCCTTTTTTCCTCCAAGTTTTAGGGATTTTAAATTCTAAGGCGCGGTTTAGGACTGGCACTAGTTATGCAGGCGCAATGTCAATATTTTAAGCAGGTATTTCCTGCCCCACAAAATTTACCATTTAGCGTTACAAAACGGTCGAAAATGGCTTGCCACTAAAACTGGTCTTCAGGAATTCCCTAGCAACTGGTCTAGATCTGTAGTTAAGAAGGACCCCCCTTAATAGTTTAACAGGAATGGACTTAACAGGAATGAACAAAAGCCATCTGGATTATCGATCAAATCTAGAGCAAACATATGCCTCTGTACCATCCCCCAAATATATAAACAGAACACAATAGTGCGGCTTCGGTGCAGAACGATACGTAGCAGGGGAGGCACGGGAAGAAGCGTTTAAGAGGAAGTTTCCAGAAAAATTCAACAAGGTGCGGCAAGGCTAAAAAAAATAGTTCGCTCATCTTCTGCATTATAGGCAGCCCTTAGTAAAACTAAAAACGTTATGTTGTTTTTGTCTTTAAATATTTTTATTTTTCTGAGAAAAACGAAATTTTCGATTTCACGTCTAGACTCGATTCAGAGGGTCCAAATTGGGCTGAAAATCGACCATTTTCATTCGATTCGCATGTCAAAACGATCAAGCGCAGAAAAAATAAATAAATACAACCGGTTTATTGCATGACTCTTCCTTGTCCAAACTATGCTTCCCTGTTTTTTAGCCTTGTCGCAAAAAAATCATTTTTGTCTGATTTTTCTGGAAACTTCCTCTTAATACAAATTTAATGCATAAATTAATGGTTTAACAGGAATGGACTTAAGGAATGGACAAAAGCCCCATCTAAACTCCTATTTTGCATAACGCAAAATAGTCGTAAAAATTAGCTTCAATATTTCAAGTTGGTCGATAGTGATTCGTAAATAATAAACCACACGTTGATTTTTGCTTAGCTTCATTTGTATTCACCTTCTTCGTTCTTCTCAGGGGGAACAAATATTTTGGCGTTTGTCACGTTTTCCGTATACCATGAAGTTTATTCGCGCCAATGTATATCTTTACTAATGGCTGGTTTGAGCCAATTTGAGGTTTGACTTTATTGGCTCGATAATAGTTTTGGCGTACATTGAAGATTCTCTAAAAGAGTAAAACTATTCTGCACCGAAAACAGATCAAAGATGCCATAAGACAAAAGTCCTTTCCAGCAATATTTATTGACACTCTTCCGAAGCTTTCTACTCCAGTTACGGGGCTGTTAAGACTTCTCTTGGATCAGGCTAAAACAACAACAAAATCAAGAAAAGTTCAATTAAATACAGTACTTTGGCGTGAGAAATTGACGTTTGGGCGAATATTGGACTGGCCTATAAGATCGAGGAATGGTTCCACTATTTCTGACAGTGAATAAGAGTCAATTTTATTCCTCAATTTACAAATTACACAATTTTTTAATATTTACTCTCTTATTTACAAGGAGAGAGTATATCCAGGGGCGATTAATTGCCAGTCGAGAAGCGCGTTTGCATTACTGCCACGGGAATTGCTGCAAAGGATTTTACGAAACGTCATGTATACTTAGAGAGGTACTCAGTAGTGTCATACTTTTACGATACGCAAGTACAGGGATGTATAAAATAGTTTCACTATTGTAGAATTTAGTGAACAAATATACGTCACTGTCATGGTACCACTGGAGTTCTACTCGAGTTTCAGTTAACTTACTAACTTGTAGTCGCGTTCATGCTTGATCCTTGGAGTTCATGCGCCGAAAAAGAAGAACAGTTACACTACCCAGACTACCCTCACAAGCAGGTTAATTACCAACCTTATAAGCTTGAGCTCCCTTGACTAACGACCCAAGCTAAGACGGCGAGACAGAAAACCGTTTGGCAGTATGTGGTTAGGGTGGCGGCAAGACTTTTTGACGTAATTACAGTCCGTAATTGGAATGACAGTGGAATCTCCGATATCTCGAACCACCAAGGAAAGGAAAATTGGTTCTAGAAATTGACGGTGAAATTGACTCAGAGAAGGGGAATTATCTTTGGTTAGAGTTATCGAGAGATTCAAAATATCTGGATTCCACTGTATTGCTTTTTTTACTCTACGTTAAATAGTAGTAATAACATAGATCAGTGACGTTCACATACGGCACATGTTGCATGTTTTTCTGCAGTTGGGTCCAATGGTTGGGTGACTGCAAGAGCCCTTGTATATTTGACAATAACTTGATGGCCAGTTGTCCTTGCAATCTAGATAAGAAAAAACACGATGTTTCTTTTAAGGTTCCATTTTTCTTTTTACAACAGGCCAGATGTTTTTCATGTCTTTCATACGTCATGTACAGTAAGCCCTTCACCGTAGGTCCAAAAGGTTATGACGTCATAAGGCAAATGCTTAAGGGCTATAACTTCTGTTGATTTTTTCCTATTCAGATCCCATAGTGATAGTTTACGCTATACTATATATTGATCACTTTGGAAAACGTCTCAGGTCCTCAGCAAAAAGCACGAGATCGGTATAAAAATTAAAGTTACATAAATTTGAGGAGCAAAACATATTTAAATTATGCATGTCATTCCCTTTAGCAAAATATAACATGTAATTATGGATACCCTTCGATACAATAGTTTTTCATCCAACGTTGGCCATGCCGTGCACGTCCCATGGCCAGGGTTTAATATATGGTTGCTGACTTGTAATATTTACAGCTGATGAGAATTAAGAGAAACTGTGTGCTACACACCAAGTTGCCACTTAAAAACGTTTTTGATGCAATATATTTTGCAACTTTTTGCTGGCTTTTATTTGACCTCTGGGGGTCAAAAAAACGACCATTGTCATATTTTCCGCCGTTGCTGTTTTGTCGTAACTAAACATCAGATGCAGAAAATGTGCAACGGACATGATGGTTGTTAATGTAAGCTTTGAAAATGATCAGTCCGACATTTTTTTGTAGCGTGAATCAACAAATTCTCGCGCTTTTTGTTACTGCCAGCACGTTGTATGAGTTGTCGCATTTTGAATGGCCATTTGAAACGGAAGCCAACAGAAGCTGTCAAAAAGATGTTAAAAATTGTCAAAAACTAATCAAAAACTTTCCTAGGCGGTAACGGTAAGGCGCGTAGCAGTAAAAATGTGTGCAATAATTTTGGTGATCATGTCTTACTTCCTCCTCCACCAGGCGTCGTCGGCACCGGCGGTGGTGGAGGGGTAGCACCACCACCACCGCCTCCTCCACCTAGAAAAAATTAAACACATATTCAGGGTGCAAAACAAAATATTCTGCCTCAATTGTACGGCCAAATGACGAAGAAAAACTTTGAAATGAGCCTTTTACAATCTGCTCAATTACATTCTTCTCCAAAATAGATATGCTCTAGCAAAACACAAATTAAATGCTATGAACTGAGCGTAAACTATTTAACTAGAATATCCACAGTAATAAAATGAAAGTGGAACTTATTAAGATTTATTATCTTTTTACATGGAACTGTAGAAGTGTCTTAACTTTGCAGCCGTTTAACCTAGATAAACCTCTCAAACTTCCCTGGTAACATATTTTGTTTGGAACCTCAGGCCAAACCGATTAGCCAAACAAAAAAGAAAGACATGATAGCCATTCAAGAAGGCGATTATATTTGTATTGCAACTCACCGTTAATCCGCTGGCGTTTGCCCGCGTTGTTGCGATGGATCAAACGATTTTAAATTATTGAAAGTTTCAAAGTACATTTCATATAACGCCTGATTTAATCGCCTGTACATAAATAAAACCCCGCCACTCACCCTGGCCGACGTAACCTGTGATCCAGTCAATGTAGGAGCTAACACGCGCGTACACAGAATATGTGTGACCCGGGCACGTTTTACTAGTCACCCACGAGGCCGCTCCACGAAGGACCCACCGACCACCCTCCATACACGACAAGGGACCACCACTGTCTCCGTTGCAGACACTGCTTCCTTTGCCTCCTACACAGACCATGGAGCTTTCATCCACTGTTCCACCATTGGTTCGCCGACATGTGCTGTGACTCGCCACTGGAGCAGAGGCTTGTTTTAGGTGAGGAGGAAGGTTGTTGTTATTTGGGTTGATTCTTCCCCATCCTGTAGAATTACAAGAATTTATTTTTGATTATTTGTGTTTCGCGCAGCTAAACGTAATAACAAGTTACAGTGAAATACATAAGTACATGGATCTACTATATATACCATAAGCCACTGTTGAGGATTTCCCGAAGATTCTCGTTTATTTATCGAAGATCATGTGAGTAGGAGTAGGGGCATCCGGGGTAAAGGAAAGATAAACAGCCCTATGGTCGTGTCCGTATGTGTCTCGCCTACATTCGTTAATTCAGAAGAGCTATTTAAACAAATGTAGGCAAATGCGCCAGCATCAAATTGCGTGATTCAAGTAGCCTAATATATTCAATACAAATTCAAAAAAGTGGCTTGCAAGTGACAAGAAACTACTTCTCGAGAAGTGTTCCAAAGTGCACCAAATGGCATTAGAGCATGACTAGATTTTCAAGAATTTCCCGGGGGAGGATGCCCCCAGACACCCCCTACGGGAATGGGCTTCCGGCCCATTTTTAATACATCACTTTCAGTGCTAACTTTTGGCCCCCCTCACTTCAAAATTCATTCCTACGGGCCTGTCTCCGGAAACCTCCAAGGAGTTTCTAAGTTTCGAAGAAATATTCTAAAATATTTTGTTCCCGTATCAATTCAAATGACTACTTTACGGGTTTTCTTTTGCCCGTTCCCCATATATGGTATCAATTGACCATTTCAAATGTCAATGTAAACAGTGAACAATGTTACCTGACACATAACACGTCGTTCCTTGACTAAAAGGTGACCCATGTGATGGAAGACAGATACTACTGATTTTCGCGCCAAAAGTTGCTGGACGCGCTAATTTCAACACTGCTACATCATGAATTGTTTAGCCTCAGATTTTTCAAGTTGCAATCCATTTTCATCCAAGCCATCCGCAGTCAAAGACGCTTGTTACCAGTTTCAGTGCTCTAATATAGCAATTGTTAACAAAAATGTACCATTATTTTTAGGCCTCCTGCGTATTTTTGGCTGTTCAAAAATTCGTGACACAGCCCCTTTAAGAGATCAAGATTGCAGAGAGTACTGTAAAACCTACCTAAAGCCAGTGAATATCGATTAGGGTCACTACTTCGATCAACGCAATGTGCTGCAGTCACAACCCAGTCTTTGTTAACAAGGGAAGCGCCACAAATGTGCCGTCCATACACACGAAGGGACACCTGCCAGGGCCATGAATTACGGGGTGCTTCTTCGCCTCCCACGATTCGGGACCCAAAGGGCTTCTGTCCACATGCTGTTGAACGGAAAAGGTTTGTTAAATTACAATATTTTAAAAGAACTTATTGCCCGTGATGTTTCTTTCTTTCAGAGCGCCGCTTCATTTTGTTAGTACAGGAATTAAATCTCGAACTTCATTTAAAAAGGAAATTTAAAAGGCAGCAGTACCGCAAACATATTCATGAAAATTTTGTCGTTTGGTGCAAGACAGCTACTAGAGACTGAAGAATTAAATTTTAATCATTTTCAATGTGCTTTCCATAGTATAAGTACAAGCAATTAAGAAAATAACTCATTTTATGATGAAAACACTTTATGTTACGTCTGGAAAGAGGCCACAGTATTCTTATTAGTTTGCAAGTTTAAACCGTTCTTTGCGTGATGGCGGAAAACACTTGGATTAAAATCTTACCCGCTTCTGTAAGTGAAGGCGTCAAAATACACACCAACAAGCTAAGAGCGAACAACATCTTGGCGGTGATCTGAGCAAAAAAGGGGTGCGGCTAATTCTTATGTGCTACCGTTTCTCAGTTATTCTGTTCAGCTGTGTTTAAACCATGCTTCTGAGGAAAAACAAGAACCATTTCTTGTATCAACAGTGTTGACATTTAGACAAGTATATGACCGATCATTTTTTTGTTAATCTGACGTAAGAATATTTTCAAATGGTAAAGCTGGCGATGGGATTTAATTATCTGGTTTTCTTTGCTTTCCGTGCCGTTTTTCTGTTTATTTTATGCGTAAATACTATAACTGAGAGCAAAAGATTGCTGACAGACATTTCTATAAAAGAATCTATATAAGACATGACTTATGTCATTTATACTCTGAAAACTTTAACCTTTATTTAGCTGAATGGAGAGATTTCCTTGGGAGCTAAAGGAAAAGAAGCTTTGTTCCAAGCCTTCTCCGCTCACTCGCATAGCGCGAATTGGCATGGGGACGAGGCTGGGTACATCCTAACTGAAAATCTAATACCCCATTCACACCAAGGCTTGTTTAGTTAAACATGGTTTAAAACTGTTTTTTTCATAGAAGTTGCTAATTGACGTTTGTCGACTTAAAATTTAGCACTGACAGTGAAACACAAGTTAGTGCTTACTGGAACCCTATGTAAAATTTTAGTCTTTCATTTTTCTGTTACTGACTTTCATTTTGTTAAACCCGGTTTAATTAAACATGTTTTGTTGGTGTGAACGGGGCATAAGTTATATCTTGACCGAAAGGGCCGCAACGTTCGGGAAGCCGTTAAATTCGGGTAGCTTTGCTTAGTAAACACAATCACACAATATAAGCACAATAGTCCTTTGGAATGTTTCGACACTAAGGCACAGTAAAACATGCATGACGCTTGAGGGAATTGACAGTTTCTCTTTCAATAATTTCTTAATGCAGTTAGCTTTGTCCGTTTTCAATTAATTCTGATCACGAAGACATCGTACACACTGGGAATCGTGTCCTTGATCCTGACGGAACCCGATGTAATCCTTGATTAATCACACATTGTGTCACAGAAGGCAAAAGAGATCTAAAAATTTGGTGGGCCTACCGTACAGCATAATTACTTATTTATCGCCTTGTTAATCAATTGAATTAAAGCTTGAAAGCCCAAACATCAGATACGTGCAAAAACTGTCGCATATCCACCACTATTCACCTCCACTTCGGTGATTGTTAAGTAATTGTCCTGTACATGTTGATCCTGTTAAATCTGGGATTTTTGCGAAGTCAAAACATCTCTGTGCAGAGGAAATAAGGAGTACTGAACCCTATAAATAATTATTTTGATTTCTTTATTTCATGCCAATTTTTGCTGCAGAACCAGCATTTTCATCAAAATGTGAACTCAACAATGTCCTTCAAAGAAAATTGCTGAATATTTCACTGTGATTGTCCTGTACATGTTGATCCTGTTAACTGATAAGATAACACTTTCAACTAGGAACAAGAAACTTAGCAGCTTATAACCGAGTGGTTAAACATGAACTCTTTTCTTTTGCTATATCACTAAAACTCGGAAAATGAATTATGCAACAAGGACCTACTTGTAAAACCGAACACCTCGACAAATAAATTTGAACAAATTAGTAGAAATAATAAACACACTGCGGTGACAAACATAACAAGACAACGCATGTCGGAAAAAAAAACTGATTTTAAAAACTTGACGTTTCGTATGCTACAACATACATCTTCAGAAGTGACCGTCAACTAGATTACAATTGAAATTTAAATGCGAAGAAAAAGAAAAAGACTGGTGTCTAATAAAATGTAACAATACTAATAACTAATAACAAACAGATGAGTCTGCGGGAAAAAATAATGCTAGTAAAGAAAAAGTTTCTCACTGCCAACGTTTTCATTAAAGGCTGGCTTTAAAACACGAATTAACGATGTTTCCTTAATTTTACAATGTATATCTGACCGACCAGTTTCTAAGATATCAAAATTGTCCCATTAAATATTTTTCCCGCAGACTCATCTGTTTGTTATTAATTATTAATATTGTTAACTATCGTCGTTCATTTAGAACTCAACTAATAGTAACAGTAAAAAACTTTTATAGTATTGTTTATTTCATTCATATTGTTAGTAATATTATCAATAATCATAAATATTCCATGAATTTTCATTAAATTTCGCAACTGCCGTTATTTTTTCCTGTTAGGACGACTTGTGGTTTCTTTCACACTATGTACGCCTGCAAACGAAAGAAAAGTAGACCTTTACCTTCTTAATTGTACTGAAATTACGTAACCGAAAACTCAACACAATTTTCTAAATGCCTCGAAAGTGGATACCTTATACAGCATTACACCACGTCACACATTAACGTGTAACAAAAAGGAACAAGCAATTCTTATGGTTTACTTATGCTGTTACAAAAATAAATGGCATGCAGTGCCTGCGAAAGGGATGACGTCTCACAAGGTGTCTTAGATAATTTTTAGGAAATTGGTCAAAAAATTATCAGTCCTTTCTAACTGCCTTGTAGTATTTTGCCTTGAGTTTTACGCGCTCATTCCATTTTTCTACTTTTACATGTACATGTAGTGTGCAGACCATTGTTGATTTTTTGGTTGGAAGATATGGAAAGTTCATCTGTTACATTGTACGATTTCGCCTTTCAATATTGTCGAATTAGCCCTTGTGGCGAGTTGTACCCGCCTAGACAGTCACTTTCTTCCAAACCAAAACAAAACCTTAAACAAACATAAAGCAAAGATCAGCAAACGCTTTTGACTGCTTACCAACAACAATGTACTAAACGACAGCAATTAAACACTGAAATTAAAATACGCGACAAAATTTCTCTTATCAACAAAATGAACTTTCTACGCTACGTATTTCATAAACAAACAACAAATCAGAAATTTACAACATAACCTAAATTATCACAGTGGCGGACAAAAAGATGCGTCCCCAACACAACTGGGTGAAAATGATAAAAAACTTATTTGCCGCAGAAGATCAAAAGCCAAAATGCATCAGTGACGCTATTCTCTGTGAGAGAAAATAAACACTTATCCACTTACCTTCATGTTTTGCTTGTCCGAAACAGTCCCTGAATTAGTAAATATACTGCTGTAGATTATTGGACTCTTCAGCTCAACGCAACTCAAACGGGCAAAAAGCACAGCGAACGAAAACATCACACTGGCATCAACCACGAAACTGCTGCATCGTTAACATCTGTCATAAAGTAATGGTCTTCAAGACAGGTCGCTGTTTCGCACTCGATCGCACGGAGCTATAAATCATTTTACGAATACGTAAATTTTACGATTTGAACTCATTCCGACTCCACCGCTTAAATAACACCAAAATAAAGATTTTTCACTAAACAAACAATGGAATTCGTAAAATTCTAAATAGGTAAAGTATTCATAACTCCTCGCGAGCAACGTGATTTGCACTCCGGCCAAATGCGTATTAGGGAGCTTAAGCAATCACGACGGCGACGCCGAGGACAACGCCTGGTGAAAAATGAATTTATATTTTACTCGAGAATCTCGCGATTATTCAGATGTATTCAGCGTATCTGTCGGTTTAAGAACTGGCTCAAGCTAAATATGTAAAGAGAGCGTTCAACTCCAAATAGAAAAATTAAAAATTTGCCGTCGTGGTTCACGTTGTCCAGAATACGCAGAATTGGGTCATTTCACGTTGTTGTTTTGCAGAGAACGGCTAGGAAATGTACCAAGACTTCAAACGCACGTGCAGAGCTATTGTTCTGCTCATTAAGCCTTTTGTTTGGTGACGTTCTCGTTGCCGTTGCCGTCGTAGTTTGCTTAAGCTCCCTATTTTGGGATCTGCGACGACGAAAACACGCAGAGTGCATTTTAAGAACCGGGCGAGCCCCAGGCCCCACCCGGTTAATTAACTAGAAGTAATCGAGTCTGGAATGTGTCCATCTTCGGTGAGGTATTTTGTGGGTTAAATTTTGAAACCACGTAAAGGGTGAGTTTGTTTGGCACAATGCACATCGCAACTGAGGTACAACAGCGAGGCGATCTTCGGGGAAGTGGGTTGACAACACAAACTGCAATACAACACAGAGCTGCGGCTTAATGCTCAGTATATCAGGAGTCGTACACACTTTCCTGAGACTTCGATCAATGCAACCTGGAAGAACTTTGAATAACATTGTGTATACTACGACAAATGAATATTCAATGTACGTAACTTACCGATCAGAGCGAAGAAAACAACAGCAAAACGAAAAACCATAAAGTCAACAACTCCCCCAAAACGTCGCAACGTCGAGTTCGTACCAGTTTCCGGCCGAGACGAGATACGCGAAAACGAGGCCACGAGTACCAGTTTCCAGGCCGAGTACCCCTTAAAAAACCGAGCGGGGTGGACTTTTTACAAACTTCACACGAAATCTCAAAATTTCCTGGCTGTACATGTACACAGAGGTCGATGACACGTGAGATTAGGTGGCGTTCTCGTTCCTCGAACGCAATGATATCAATTTAGTAATACAAGCATCAAGAGTTTCGCGCTTCCGGTTGGAACCAGAAACTCATAAGGAGTTGAAACGTGTAGCGCGCGTTCACAGCGTGCGAATATTCAGTTTTGCCAAGTACCATATTTGGAAACACAAAGGGTTTGTACGCGAATGATTTACACACGTAACGGCCCACGCAACAAAATTTTCGGTTTCGCAGTAAGTCACTTGAATTCCGACCAAAACGCCGTAAATTACTCACAGAAATTAAAATATTCATTAAGAGTATCCAAGTGAAGTTCTCTAGACCACTTAATGACGATGAAACAGAAGAATTTAACCGAATTAAAAATGTTCAAAAACAAGATTGCGCCATTTAGCGCTAGCTAGCGCGCGCTCTGAATTTAATCCAAATATTGCAATTTCGATTGGTTGATTTTTTTCTCGTGATTTTCCAAATATGCTACTTAGTGGAAACGAATGTTCAAACGCTTTGTACAATGCGAATCACAGGGAGTTACACGTTTCAACCCTTGTGGGTTTCTGTTGGAACGTAATGCATCGGGATATGTTGGGTCAAAAAGTGAGCACCACTTCAACATGAAGTCAAGAATCAAACAAACAAAACAGGGAATTTACTGAGGAAAATTACGGCTGGGTTTCCAGAAAACCTGAAAAATATCAAAAGCTGCCAGTGTCAAACAAAACCATAAAAAGAACTGGCAGAATCGATGAATTGTCGGGAGAACTGGAAGAGTGCGAGTATATTTATGCTTATAGTTGACCACAACACAACCCAGTAATATCCTCAATGTTGTTTTAAGGTGGCTTAAGGTCGACTTTCGCAATCGGCCGTAGCAATCCCCATCAATTTTGTATACACAATTTTAAATGGCATCAAACTACTATGAGATGAAACTACATTCCCGAAGCGCGTCGTGTTCTTTAGATATTGCCCAATTATCTCCAGAGTATCTTTTTTATTGTATTTATAACCCTCAAAACTTCATCCCCCAAAATTTCGATAACGCTCTTACAGAATTTGTTCAAACTTTGCCAATATTGAGGCAGCTATATAAAGTACATGCTCCCTTCAGCGATTTCCAAAAAAATCTCCTGGTGCCGAGCAATACGAACGAAAGTGATAAACGTGATGACGTCATTACGTTGCTATGACAACTCCGATGTCAAAATAACACTGGTCATAACAAATTTCAATCTTTACCTATGATGGTGGTGATCTTTACCTAAGGTGGTGATCGTTTTCCGATGACATTGTTAATGACGATGTGGTTAGTTCTCAAACTTGAGCGGTGTTGCCCCTCAAAAATCCAGTCGAGCCACCTTAATTCATTGCGATTTAATATCTGACTGAACAGACGAACAAAACGCTTTGTATACAGACAACAAACGCAATAATTGCATTCAAATTCTTTTGCCGGTTTATATTTCAATCGACGAACTCACAAGAATTCCATTTACAAAATTGGTTTTCAGCGATCGAAATACTGCAACTGTTCTAATAAAAGAAAGCTGAACTGATTACGTTTATCTTTTTTTATTATTTCATGTCAGTTACTTTTGCCAAAAATCCTACAAGGGAACTTGAAACAAAGTAGTAGTTGTTCGAATTTCTCACTTGATCTTGCGGTATTTTGGCACAACAATGCGAGATCTAAATTCGTTTTGACACTGCATGGTATATGAAATACTCGGTTAAAAGACACGATTTTCAATTTACTAAAGTGATAGTATCGATAGTTTGAGAAGCATTTATTTTATGCGAAAATAGTTAATGTTCTCACGAGCACATATTTTAATTAATCGGCAAACTCGTCAAAAACATAACCAGTGATAACATAGCCATTCGAAAATTCATTTGGAGCCTCACACACCGAAGCCTGAGGTAAAACGGCTAGCTCTTCATTCGTCAAACTGATGCTGTTCATCATTCAACGGGCACTACAGTATCTTACTACAAAACTTCTGGAAGCGATTGTCCGCGTGAGCAATGCAAATTGCAGAAGTTCGCACTATACAATCACTGAATTTTAACGACATCGCGAATATTATAATAGACCATTTTACAGTTGTCTGCTCAGAAACCAGGCCTTTGAATGGTAGTGAGGCTAGAGGTGACCTTGTTTTGATACAGACCTCACTGCTTTTGTTTTGCAAATCAAGTTGTTCTGATGCTAATGGTTCTCATTTACATGAGAAAAGCAGAGAGGTTTGTATCAATGCAAGGTCACCTCCAGCCTCGCTACCACTCAAAGGCTAGGCTACTGAGCAGACAACTGTAAAATGGCCTATTACTTATCATCTTGAGGTCAACTTCCATAAATACAATCTTCAGATGTCCTTTGGGCGCTAGATCCTTGCAGTTTTTGATATTTTTCTAGGTTTCTGGAAACCCAGGCGTAATTTTCCTCAGTAAATTCCCTGTTTTGTTTCTTTGATTCTTGACTTCTTGTTAAAGTGGTGCTCACTTTTTGTCCCAACATATCCCAGGATGCATTATGTTCCAGCCGGAAGTGCGAAAGTCTTGATGCTTGTATTGAAACGATGATGACTGTGTCATGTGAACTGAAAGCCTGTCCAATGAGCTGAAATAACAAGCCACAAAAATACATTGCTGACATTTTACATAAATTTGGCATTTTTGCGAAGACAAAACATCTCTCTGTGCAGACGAAATAACACAAATATATCGGAAACGTGATTTTCATCGATTTCAGTTAATGTCACGCTTTGCGCGTGGGTCGATCGAACCCAAACAAAGCATGTTGTTTTTGTTGATTACGTCAGCAATTTTCTTTGAAGGACTCTGTTGGACGCACTTAACTTTCGGTGACGTCATGTCACGTTATTTCATGTCATTTTTGCTGCAGAACCAGCATTTTCATCAAAATGCGAACTCAACAAATTTCTGTTTGCCTGTTTTCAGTTTCGCGGCAACAGCGGAAACGCTACAGCGTTTTGAAGTGATCGGTGCAGAGATTATTGAAACCTCGGAGAATACTTCTTTGCCCACAGAGTGCTCTTTCCCGGAAAATTTACTTTTATTAATGGATTATCTTGATGTAATTTCCCGAGTAGCGTGGTAAAGTAGTGCGGAAAAACAACAACTCTTTGTTCCTAAAAATAGCATCATCCCATCCGCACTTATCTGAGCCCCGACAGGTCCAGCGGGCACTGCTTTAAATATCGCTGACTCCTTAGTTAAAATTCATGTGTTAGCGAAAGAGCTTTCACTTTCCGCATAAGCATGTATATTGTAAGGTCACGCCGGGACTGCTCTGCGGTTGAGTTATAATCAAATGGATTAGGGAAATGGTCAAAACTATTGTACTCAGACAGGACCCACCACTCTGCAACATCCCAGCATCATCCCATCCGCACTTAACTGAGTCCCGTCAGGTGAGCGCGGGCAGTGGCTTTAAATATTCAAAAATTCGTTCAGGCGCGTTGGAAAATTAAGCTGCGAGCGTCCTCGACGACACTGGAGGAAGAGTCCCTGAGAGTGTCCTGCAGCTGAGAGCTTTCTACAAAGTTTGTACCACTTATTCCGTTATCCACTGAAATGAATTTTCACCGACACAATGCTCTCTCCTTCTCGATTGAAAATATTTTGCGAGATGACTTTCCTCGCCGGCAAAGACCCGACGTTTTTTCCTCGCCGGCAAAGACCCGACGTTTTTGAAAATGTGCCGACCACCGTTGTGGGTCACAGATGTGCTTTTTGTAGGCAGCTGCTGCCGAATACAAATGCAGTAAGTCTTCACCATTCCGCGGACGAAACTATTCAACATCGCAATGTTCAGGGTACGGTTCTATTTTTTTTTTTTTTTTTAAATTTACAACTGGTTCATGTAAGTTGTAAGCATGCACTATTTGGTTGTATTGACACTTAGAACAACCTGCAAATTACAAAATAAGCTACCAGTGGATCAATTTTAGAATAATTAGTCATTTAAATAATTGGGACAAAGGCATATAAACAAAAACATTATTTTAACGATCCACTTTCAATGTTAAAAGTGTCAGTTCCGAGAGAATTTCAATTTGCATTCACTATAAAACTACGCACTTGTAGAAAGCAGTTGCCACTCATGTGCAAATAATTTAGCTGTACTAAAAGCGCAATCCATGACGACAATGGATTTTTTTTTTATCACTGTTTTTATCGTATTTTTAGGATCAATGAATCCACAGAGCAGCCGTGCAGCAAATGAAGACCAAAGTCGCCATTTCAATACAGCGAATGGTCTTGGTGGAAATGCCAGTGAAAACCTTCATGGTTCGTCAATTTCTGACAAAGATTGTCCTGTGTTGTATAAAAAATATTCCTTTCTAGTTGTATTTAAAATCATTGTCCGAGGTCAACAATTTTATTTTAGCCTCTAAAATTAATGTCATCTACGAATTCAGTACTAATCAACGCTTTCATTTATTTGCTTTTGTATTTTACCGTAAAACGTGTTCTTCAAAGATTTCCATCATGTCATACGGGTAAAATAATTTATAATTTCTAGAAACTCAAGCTTTTAATAAAAGCTGCTCTTTACCTCTCGATTCAATTGCTTTAGACTGTGTTCTATTGTCCTGATATATCCATTCCAAACAAATGGAACAAAAAAGCAATTTTGTTAAATTTGTGAGCAATAAATATTTGATTTAACATTACCTGACGATATATCAGTACGCTGTTGATGGCAATTTATTTACCGTAATGATTCGATTTAGCGCCCTCCTTCCAATAAGCGCCCCGTTCCGAATAAGCGCCCCCCATAGAATGTGTTTTTGTAAAAAAGCGCTCCTATTTCAATAAGCGCCTCCATTCTAATAAGCGCCCCCATTCTTACAGTTTTTGTTATTGTTAAGTACCGTGGATAAACTCATGAACATTCACCGTACCGTACATGTATATATCTACTGCTAAAATGAACAATTCTTTGAAAAGTAACTGACCTTTCAACAATTTGTTACTGTTACAGTTTCTGTCATTGTTAGTTATTTTAATATTTATTAAAGTTTTGTTTTGAACATTTGGTTGATTCTCAAAAAATTAAATAAGCGCCCTGTCCCGAATAAGCGCCCTGTCTCGAAAAAGCGCCCTCCCTTGAGGTGCCAAAAGTAAATAAGCGCCCCGAGCGCTAAATCGAATCATTACGGTAGCTGGACGGGTAGCCATGCAAGATCAAGTGGCTAACTGATTCCCTTTCGGACAATTTGCACATTCTTGTAGGCAGTCTTTATACCTATGACATTTACATGTACACGTCATATCTAACAGCTCCGCCTATTCAGTGCACTGATCATGAGCAGCCACAAATGAGAGCTGGGAGGACCTACATGGGACTAGGAACAGATGTGGTGACAGGAATTCAGTACAAAATCGAGCGAATGTACTTGGAGCTGGTCCCCGACTATGAAGAGCATTAAAGAAGATTGGGAACATCTGGTACAGCTGGACTGTATAAATGATATGACCAAATACAGTCACAACTTGCCCCTTTATGTTGCAGTTCCTCGCTAACTCTAGTCAGCTGTGTTTGAGCCATCCTTTACACGAAAAAATTCAATAAGTAAACTTCTTGTATCAACAGATTTTTATAAGCAGTTATGAAAAATTCTTGAGCGATCGATCATTTTTTTATACGTCTGACATTAAAATCTTTCCTAATGGAACATTTCACCACTGAATTTAATCATCTGGTTTGCCTGTGTTTTCTTCGTGTCTTGAATGCGAACATGCTGTCTGATGTTGCATCGATCTGAAAATTGTTTACAGACAAGACTTTCATTTCATTTTCATAACTTGAATTTTTGTCATTTTTAGTCTGGGTAGCAACTACATTTTGAATTTGTACTTTTTTAAGATGTTATTACATAATACAGTTTGTTATACGTACCCGCTTGCTAGTTTCTAGCTAAGGGTAACTTAAGCGTATTATAAGACGCATGTATACCTTTGTAATTTGTGTTTGGTGAGTTTGAGTGTCTCCTCGAAAACAAAAATTGCGTCCATTCAGCTGTAGCGTCTGCGTGAATATTTGTTAGGCGGGTAGGTAAAGTCTGCATACGAGCCTAGTGGCCCATCAGGCCGGAGCTTATCCCGATTTCCGTAGCGCGAAGCGACTAGGAATATTTCTACTCGCCCTGGATGGGATGCTAGTCCATCGCAGGGTTACCCCCAGCAGTAAATTCGCCGGTACCCATTTATACACCTGGGCGGAGAGAGGCACTATGAGAGTAAAGTATCTTGCCCAAGAACACAACGCAGTGCACCGGCCAGTGCTCGAACCCGGACCACCCGATCCGGAGTCCAGCGCTAGGCCGCCGCGCCTCCCGAATTTGTGTTAACTTTAGCATATACTACAATCTCAGTCAGAAAATGGAAAGTATTTATTTAGCTGGAGAATATGTTAGATTCAAGTCTCCTTCGAATTAAAGCGAACGTGGAATTAGCAACAGCCGAGAATTTCTGTTCCTGAGAAGATGATTTATTATCAGCTTTAAGAAGTTTAAATTTATAAAAGCTGATGATGATGTCACGAAAAATTGCTTGTCTTCCGTTTCACTTTACTTTTTTCTTTATTTTTCGTGCCGGCATACGGTAAAGTTCCGAGTTTAATCTCTTCCCAACCGGAAAATAGCAACAAAAAACAACCTCCCAAATTTCAAACGCAAAAAAACTTCCGACTGTAAGCCCTTCCAATTACTCTAAACCCAAGGTTTTATATTTAGTTGTAGCTTCTAAAGAAAGACACAACGTTTTCGATTATAAACCCGGTATTGAAATGCACAGTGTTGCTCATGATTGTTTCCATTCTGCGCAAACCGGAAAACATTTGTTGCGGACACAAAAGTTTTGTGAAAGAAATCAGAAACATTTTTGTTTTTCGGACACAAACTTTTTGTCTGCAACAAATATTGCGTGCGCGAGCAAACAGGGGCCGAACAATTGTGTCCGCAACATTGTGTCCTCGTTGGCCACAACCTTTAGAGACCTGCAATGTTCGTTTGACGACTGTAAGAGAACGTATCGTTATGTTTTGAAAGTTGTACCATTTTATGCACTAAAATAAATCAGTATCCCTTTCAAATGAACCCTAACATATCTGTAACGTAAATTCCCTTCCAAAAATAAGACCGCCCCCCCCCCCCCCCCCTCTCTATCTCCTGTTTATAAGCCCTGTCCGAAAATAAACCAACTTGAAAGGTTTGAGACAATATAAGCCTGTTGCAATATATTATATGACATAAAAGAAAAGCGCATTATTTCAGCTGCTGTAAAGTCGAGCATTATTCTGAATCCAATTTGTCATTCCACCGTCCCAGTAACCGTTTAAAGATATTTGTTTTTCTTTCTGGTCTTCTTTTCCTTAATTTCAGAAAATTGTTGCATGGGAAATCCAAACTTTGAAAAATGTTAAGCGTTAGCGAAATTCTTACTGAAGCTCTGTAGAAAGGCCTCACTTAAACGTAAATATAACTCAAAGTATGCGGGAATTTTCAAAATAAAAGAGAGGTACGTTGCAATTGGCGCATATTGAAAGATTTAGCCTTAATATTTCAAGTTGGTCGATTGTGATTCGTAATTAATATTCCACACGCTAAGATTTGCTTAGCTTCTTTTGTATTCACCTTCTTCGTTCTTCTCAGAGGAACAAATATTTTGGCGTTTGTCACGTTTTCCTTATACCTTGGAGTTTATCCAGTGGCTGGTTTAAGCCAAATGGCTGGTTTGAGCCAAATTGAAGTTTGTACTTTGTTGGTTTGGTAAGAGTTTTGACGTGCATTGAAGATTCTCTAAAATAGCAAAACTATTCTGCATCGGAAACAAGTCAAAGATGTCATGAGACAAAAGTCCTTTCCAGCAATATTTATTGACACACTTCCGAAGCTTTCTACTCCAGTTACCGTGGACTGTTAAGACATTGTCTCCCACACTTCTCCTGAATCAGGCTGAAACAACAACAAATTAAGAAAAGTTTATTCTTAAATACAGTACTTTGGCGTGAGAAAGTCTTAATATTGGACTGGGCTATAAGATGGAGGAAGGGTTCCACTATTTCTGACAGTGAATAAGAGTCAATTGTATTCCTCAATTTACAAATTACACAATTTTTTAATATTTACTGTCTTATTTACAAGGAGAAAGTATATCCAGGGGCGATTAATTGCCAGTCGAGAAATGCGTTTGCATTACTGCCACGGGAATAGCTGCAAAGGATTTTACGAAATGTCATGTATACTTAGAGGGTACTCAGTAGTGTCATACTTTTACGATACGCAAGTACAGGGATGTATATAATACTTTCACCATTGAAGAATTTAGTGAACAAATATACGTCACTGTCATGGTACCACTGGAGTTCTACTCGAGTTTCAGTTAACTTACTAACTAGTAGTCGCGTTCATGCTTGATCCTTGGAGTTCATGCGCCGTAAAAGAAGAACAGTTACAGTACCCTCACAAGCAGGTTAATTACCAACCTTATAAGCTTGAGCTCCCTTGACTAACGACCCAAGCTAAGACGGCGAGGCAGAAAACCGTTTAGCGGTATGTGGTTAGGGTGGCGGCAAGACTTGTTTACATAATTATAGTTCGTAATTGGAATGAGAGTGGTATCTCCGATATCTCGAACCACCAAGGAAAAGGAAAATTGGTTCTAGAAATTGTCGGTGAAATTGAAGTGTTCGCCTGAGAGAAGGGAAATTATCTTTGGTTAGAGTTATCGAGAGATTCAAAATATCTGGATTCCACTGTATTGCTTTTTTTACTCTACGTTAAATAGTAGTAATAACATAGATCAGTGACGTTCACATACGGCACATGTTGCATGTTTTTCTGCAGTTGGGTCCGATGGTTGGGTGATTGCAAGAGCCCTTGTATATTTGGCAATAACTTGATGGCCAGTTGTCCTTGCAATTTAGATAAGAAAAACACGATTTTTCTTTTAAGGTTTCATTTTTCTTTTTACACCAGGCCAGATGTTTTTCATGTCTTTCATACATGTACAGTAAGCCCTTCACCGTAGGTCCAAAAGGTTATGACGTCATAAGGCAAATGCTTAAGGCCTATAACTTATGTTGTTTTTTTTTCCATTCGGTTCCCATAGTAACTGTTTACGCTACACTATATTGATGACTTTGGAAAACGTCTCATTTCCTTAGCAAAAAGCACGAAATTAATATAGAATTAAATTAAAGATACATCACTCAGTGAGTGAGTGGTTCGATGGATACCCTTTGATACAATAGTCTTTCATCCAACGTAGGCTTGATGAGAATTAAGAGAAACTGTGTTACAATTCTACGCATGCAAGAAAGTTTTTGAATCAATATATTTTGAGAATTGAGCTTTTTGTTGGCTGCTATTTGAACTGACCAATCAAAAAATGAGAACCGTCGAGGGTGGAGATGTCAAATTGTCAAATTCATCATTCACTCTCGTGACAAAATAAAATGACTATTGTCATATATTCCGCCGTTGCTGTTTTCTCGTAAAGTTCTGAACATCACATGCAGAAAAAAATGCGCAATGTGCAACAGACATGATGGTTGTGAACGTAAGCTTTGAAAAACTGAAAAACAGAAAAGAAAACTTAGAAGCATTTCGATCTTCATTCATGATCAGTCCAACATTTTTTTGCAGAGCGAATCAACAAATTCCCGCGCTTTTTATTACTGCCAGCACGTTGTATGAGTTGTCGCATTTTGAATGGCCATTTGAAACGGAAGCCAACAGAAGCTGTCAAAAAGATGTCAAAAATTGTCAAAAACTAATCAAAAACTTTCCTAGGCGGTAACGGTAAGGCGCGTAGCAGTAAAAATGTGTGCAATAATTTTGGTGATCATGTCTTACTTCCTCCTCCACCAGGCGTCGTCGGAACCGGCGGAGGTGGAGGGGTAGCACCACCACCACCACCACCGCCTCCCCCACCTAAAGATTAAAAAAATATATGTTAAAACACACATATTAAGGTTCCAGAAAAAAATATTTTGCATTATTTTTTTAGGAAATCATCGTGCTTCTTCAAAATAGACAAGCTCTGGCAAAACGCAAATGCTATGAACTGATGAGCTTAAACAATTTAACAATGACACGAACAATAATAAAATGAAAGGGGAACTTATTAAGATTTGTTATCTTTTTACGTGAAACTGCAGAAGTGTCTTAACTTGGCAGCCGTAGGGGAGCAGGGGTGGCACAGTGGTGAGAGCGCTCGCCTCCCACCAGTGTGGCCCGGGTTCGATTCCGGCCTGGTACCATATGTGGGTTGAGTTTGTTGTTGGTTCTCGTCCTTGCTCCGAGGGTTTTTCTCCGGGCTCTTCGGTTTTCCTCCCTCCATAAAAACTAACACTTCCAAATTTCAATTCGATCGGGAATACACGGCCCCACAAGCTTCTAGCTTTAAATACAACCGTGTCTAAATAAAGGTAATTTATTTATTTTTATTTATTTATTAGCCGTTTAACCTAGATAAACTTCTCAAGCTTCCCTGGTAAGATATTTTGTTTGGAACCTCAGGCCAAACCGATTAGCCAAACACAAAAGCAATGCATGATCTGCATGATAGCCATTTAAGAAGGTGATTATATTTGTATCGCAACTCACGGTTAATCCGCTGGCGTTTGCCCACGTTGCTGCGATGGATCAAATGATTTTAAATTATTGAAAGTTTCAAAGTACATTTCATATAACGCCTGATTTAATCGTCTGTACATAATTTTAAATAAAACCCCGTCACTCACCCTGGCCGACGTAACCTGTGATCCAGTCAATGTAGGAGCTAACACGTGCGTACACAGAATATGTGTGACCCGGGCACGTTTTACTAGTCACCCACGAGGCCGCTCCACGAAGGACCCACCGACCACCTTCCATGCATGACAAGGGACCACCACTGTCTCCGTTACAGACACTGCTTCCTTTGCCTCCTACACAGACCATGGAGCTTTCATCCACTGTTCCACCATTGGTTTGCCGACATGTGCTGTGACTCGCTACTGGAGCAGAGGCTTGTTTTAGGTGAGAAGCAAGATTGTTGTTATTTGGGTTGATTCTTCCCCATCCTGTAGAATTACAAGAATTTATTTTTGATTATTTGTGTTTCGCGCAGCTAAATGTAATGACAAGTTACAGTGAAATTCATAAGTACGTAGACCTATTATATGTACCATAATAAGCCACTGTTGAGGATTCTCCGAAGATTCTCGATTATTTATCGAAGATCATGCGAGCCTCTCCGAAAATTTCCAAGGAGTTTCTTAGTTTCGAAGAAATATTCTAAAATATTTTGTTCCCGCATCAATTCATATGACTATTTTACAGGTTTTCTTTTGCCCGCTCCCCACATACCTGTATCATGGTTATCAATTGACCATTTCAAATGACAATGTAAACAGTGAACAATGTTACCTGACACATAACACGTTGTTCCTTGACTGACACGTGACCCATGTGATGGAAGGCAGATAGTACTGATTTTCGCGCCAAAAGTTACTGGACGCGCCAATTTCAACACTGCTACATCATGACGGAGATGCTGCATGCTGAATGAAGGATGTTTGATGACGCGGGAAACTTTAAAGACCTCTCCGTCACCGGTTCTGCTGTGAGCTCCTGTTTTTGGAAAATGAAATAGTATGCCGAAAAGTAACTAATAAATAGATTATGAGCTGGAGAGTTCTACGAGAGCAAATAACTTAAGGTGGGGGTAAAGGTGAATCTGAGTGAAATTTTAAGAGGTTTAAAGAAGGGATAGAAGAAAGAAAATTATATTTGGAACACCACCAGACAGTTGCCCCCACGCAAGAGCCCCCTCAGGTGTCAGGGGACTGTTTGGGTGTCCATATACTAATTTTACAAATTTTAATTTTTTCCATCTACAAATTTTACTAATCCTTTGAGAAAAACTATCTCTTCCCAAACATCCCTAAAAATCACCAAAAAATTTACATAGCTTTGTGGGATAAGCGGAGGGTTTTGGGAATGCCTGAAACGGGAGCGAGATATTCGCATAAAACCCAAGTAAAGCGGTGTAAAAACGGGCTTCGGGTGAACCCCCGCCTTAATTCTAACTCATACTGTCCTTCGGGAAATGATCTCTTATTATTTCTCTACATATAAACAACTGTAAAACTTTGGCGCAATCGCGCGACGTCTGAATTGTCATTTGAAAGTTTTAGCTGTCACCAGTTCATTACACAATTTTGACATTTTAAACTCGCGTAACGGTGAATGTCTTTCTTTTAATCTTGTCTTTAATTGAATTATAAAGTAATATTTCTAAACTTTTTCTTAAACTTCGGAAAAACGGGAAAATGCCGCCATTCTACAAACGACGTTCAGCAGTGTTCAGCAACTCAGCCAAGTTGCCGTTAGTGTATATTGTACAATAGCTCAGCCAATCAGATTGCAGCATTTGCATTGGCATATTAGTAAAATTCTACTAACACATTTAAGTGAGAATTTTAAAAGTCTTTTTTAAACATATTGTAGATCCCACCTCCCCAGTCATTCAGAAAAAAATGCAAACTCCAGCTGGTCAACTAAAACAGCAACATATATGAGTCTTTATAGGTGCAATGTCATGGGGAAGCCGCGGATGCTTGGTCTAAACTTTTCTGAAATTTGTAGTAGGCAACTTAACTTATAAAAAACATAACATCTAAAGGAAGATATAACCTTAATTTGCGAATTTAAATGAAAACACGCGAAAACAACCTGAATTGCTTAGCCTCAGATTTTTCAAGTTGCAATCCATTTTCATCCAAGCCATCCGCAGTCAAAGACGCTTGTTACCAGTTTCAGTGCTCTAATATAGCAATTGTTAACAAAAATGTACCATTATTTTTAGGTCTCCTACGTATGTGACACAGTCCCTTTAAGAGAGCAAGATTGCAGAGAGGACTGTAAAACCTACCTAAAGCCAGCGAATATCGATTAGGGTCACTACTTCGATCAACGCAATGTGCTGCAGTCACAACCCAGTCTTTGTTAACAAGGGAAGCGCCACAAATGTGCCGTCCATACACACGAAGGGACACCTGCCAGGGCCATGAATTACGGGGTGCTTCTTCGCCTCCCACGATTCGGGACCCAAAGGGCTTCTGTCCACATGCTGTTGAACGGAAAAGGTTTGTTAAATTTCAATATTTTAAAAGAATTTATTGCCCGTGATGTTTCCTTCTTTCAGAGCGTGGCTTCATTTTGCTAGTAAATGAATTAAATCTCGAACTTCATTTAAAAAGGAAATTTAGAAGGCAGCAGTACTGAACACATTCATGAAAATTTTGCTCTTTGGTACACGACAGCTACTAGAAACTGAAGAATTAAATCTTAATCACTTTCAATGTGCTTTCTATAGTATAAGTACAAGCAATTAAGAAAATAACTCATTTTATGATGAAAACACTTTATGTTACGTCTGGAAAGAGGCCACAGTATTCTTATTAGTTTGCAAGTTTAAACCGTTCTTTGCGTGATGGCGGAAAACACTTGGATTAAAATCTTACCCGCTTCTGTAAGTGAAGGCGTCAAAAAACACACCAACAAGCTGAGAGCGAAAAACATCTCGGCGGTGATCTGAGCAAAAAGGGGTGCGGCTAATTCTTATGTGCTACCGTTCCTCAGTTATTCTGTTCAGCTGTGTTTAAACCATGCTTTTGAGGAAAAACAAGAACCATTTCTTGTATCAACAGTGTTGACATGACAAGTATATGACCGATCATTTTTTTTTGTTAATCTGGCGTAAGATTTTTTCCAAATGGTATAGCTGGCCATGGGATTTAATCATCTGGTTTTCTTTGCTTTCCGTGCCAATTTTCTGTTTATTTTATGCGCAAATACTATAACTGAAAACAAAATATTGCTGACAGACAGTTCTATAAAAATTCTAAGACATGACTTATGTCAATCATTTATACTCTGAAAACTTTAACTTTTATTTAGCTGAATGGAGAGATTTCCCTGGGAGCTAAAGGAAAAGAAGCTTTATCCATTTGCAGACTGTTCAGACCAAAACGGCTCGAAAATCATACCCTTTGCGGCCGAACAGTTAGCCTGCGTTGCAGACGAAAACGCAGGCTACCGAACAGTCTATATGGCGTATACAAGGGAGTCCTCCCATGCGGGGGCGATATTTCAACAGCTGGAAAGCATATGTTATCTCAGCCCATTTTAGAGTCCATTGTTTAAATAAGATATTTTTCTGTTCATGCTTTTTCCAGTGCAATAATTGGAGTTCTTTTGAGCATAGTTAATAGAGGGAAATGGTTATGAAGCCTGGCAAAGTTCTTTGTTGTAGGTTTTTGTTCCCTATTTTGGGGGTTGACCGTGCACAAAACCTGACAAAATACAATAGGTAGTTACGTGTGTTGATACAACTAACCAATAGAAACATTGCGATTACGTAATTCATGCATAGTGTATAAGCGCAAAACAAAAGATGTGCACGGTCATGGACCTTCTAACCTCAACTTTGGGCTCTTTGTTTGCTCCTTTGATGTTTGCCGGGCTTCCTAACCATTTCCCTCTATTAACTATGTTTTGAGGTATTTTCTAGCTTACTTTAGTTTTCAGTGGATCATTTTCAAGTTCCGGTAAAAACGTAGCAACCTGCAAGTATAAAATCGGCTAAGCAAATTCTAAGTAAATATAATATAATCTGAGCAACATCTACATAGATCTATAGAGCGTTTTCACTCACGTGACCAGCGGCCACATTGGTTTACTAAAACAAAACACGATTTTTGCATAAAAAGAGAGTTTAATTCCCGGAGGAATGGCTTGGTACACCAATATGACCGCCGTTCCTTTGTTTTAAAACATCAATATGGCTGCCGTGACGTCATATGAAAACGCTTTATATCCTTGATTACGCATTTCCAGAAAAATTGATTGAAAACTTGCTACTTTCTTAGAAAACTAGAAATGCTTATGCTTATGATATAAGCATGGTCGGTAGATGATACGAATAAAATATTTTACAGTGGCTATTTTTTTATTATTATTATTTTAATATAATTTTAATTTTTTGTGATCCTCGCGCGGCCAGAAAATCCTTTTGCACCAAGCCAAATCTGTTTTAGTGGAAGCCTCGGTGAAGTTGCCAGAGTTTCAAGCAAAACTATTTGTGACGCGAATTGGAGAGGTAAGTTCTTACAAAAACCGCCTCTTAATAAAAGGTAGAATAATCTTTGTTAAGGTCGCGCTGGACCCTTGCTATAATTATGTATGCATTTATTTTAAGAGTATGCACGAACTGCGACGACTGAAGCCGACAACAATCGAAATATTCATGAGAATATATTTCTTAAAGTTCTTTGTTTAGGTAATTACATGTTATTGTTCTCCGCTTTGTGTCCTGTGCGCTGGAACGTAGGGAATTATCATAATTCAGCATAATTAGATTCGAAGCTTCGAATAAAGCGCACGTTGTTGTAAACACTGACTCGGTAGGTCTTCGGAAGCGGCAAAACCTGCAATTTTGTGTCCAAGTTTTCTCCACCGATACAGAATTTCATGACTTGATTTGCAGGGAACATAAACTTGGTGTACTCTATTGTGTTCTGGTCAAAACGGATTTTTAAAATCCCTTTTCAAAAAGAAGATAGCACGTTTCAAAGTTTAGATTTCACATTTTTACCCTCTTAGGAGCCAATAACTCCTAGTAATTATTGAATTCGAGGATTTCGTTCTGACCAGAACACAAAAGAGGTTGTGATTTACCACTAGGTTATATAGTCGTTTAATTTGGTGCGCTATTCTAACTGGAAACTTGGACACAAAATCGCATTATCTGCAGATTAACACTAAAGAGCTTGTAACATCAAAGTAAACGGTCATCTCTCAGTAAAACGACAATCATGATAAAATTCCATCAACCCCTATTATCCTTGATAAGTTTTGAAGGAATCGGTGTTCAAAATTCGAAGAATTAAACATTTACAACATGACACCCCGTCAAAATAAATTGCTAATGAATTTATTAATGAGCAAGGGTCCAGCGCGGCCTTAATGTTTAACAAATTCTCAGTTTTGTAGGTAACTAAGCAAATCTTTTTAAACAAATCTTACACCCGTCGAGCTTGTCGGGAGAATCGCGCTCGGTTCCAAGCCTTCTCCGCTCACTCGCATAGCGCGAATTGGCCTGGAGACGAGGCTGGGAAGGTACATCCTAACTGTTAATCTAATACCCCATTCACACCAATTAAACATGGTTTAAATTTGTTTTCTTCATAGAAGCTGTTAATTGACGTTTGTCGACTTCAAATTTAGCACAGTGAAAGCACAAGTTAGTGCTTACTGGAACCCTGTACAAAATTTAGTCTTTCAGTTTTCTGTTGCTGAATTTTCATTTTTTTAAACCTGGTTTAACACTAAATTTGTTGATGTGAATGGGGCATAAGTTATATCTTGACCGAAGGGGCCGCAACGTTTGGGAAGCCGTTATATTCGGGTTATTTTTAGCTTTGCTTAGTAAAATACGTGCTTAATTGAAGAAATATTTATGGTAAACACAATCGCTCAATAAGCATAATGGTTCTTTAGCATTTTTCGACACTAAGGCACAGTAAAACATGCATGACGCTTGAGGGAATTGACAGTTTCTCTTTTAATAATTTCTTAAGGTAGTAAGCTCTGTCCGTTCTCAATTCTAATCACAAAGGCATCGTACATACTGGGAATCTCTTGCCCTCGATCCTCCCGAAACCCAAACTCTTTCCGGTCCATGATAACATTTTTATTCGTGGGGCCTGGTAGGCGGTAGTTTAACTGCTAAAACCTATTAGGATAGTCCGGCCAGGTATTACGAAAGAGCGAGTCGACAGCACTAGTCTACAAGAGAGGGAAGAACCTAAGATTGAAAGATAACTTTTAGCCAATGGCGTGAATACAGCTTGTCTTTGCATTATTAAGTCGACGTCCTAATTCAAGTTTTCTAGCTCGTTGTCAATGTGACCCGTCTCAATTGTCACAAATGTTTAACCTCCGTTCTTCAACAGTCCTTTCTTTTTCTCAGTCGATTTGAGATGCATTTTTTCCTGAATTTTGTGTATCGAAAAAAATGATACATATATACATTACATCCTTTGCAACTTAACTCATGTCCACATAGAGCTGATGTGCTATTTGGGTAGAGCATGTCTAAATTTGGAGCGTTTGCATTGATGATTCTAATCATCGCACGGGCTTTAACCACAAATTAAAGCTTTGTTGTCATTGCCCAATGAAAACAAAATGTTTCAATTTTAACCGCTGGTTTCATGCTTATCAACAGATCAGCGGCTGTAAATACACTCCTCAAAACAAATCGGAGAGGAGGCGTGTGCTCATATTTACACAAGTGCTGTCAGGGAGTTTCCTTGCTGGGCAAAGTTCCATCATTTTTCCTTTCGACCAAAAAAATCCCTCGAGCTTCAACTGTGGCCGGCTGGGGCTTATGGTCATAAATGCCTTCATTCCTATACCAGACTTCAGATAACTGTCATGATACTTTTGGCTTCTAACTACACTTTACCGCTTGAATATTCTAACTATTGAGAGCAGACCGAGAACTGGGGAACTCCTTGCTGACGTCATTGTTTACATTTTGCTTCATTAGTTATACGACTTTGCGTAGAGAAGGCCTCACGCATCGGGCTCAAAGTTATAACGAAAGTTAATCGTACCATGGTCTTTCAATATTTGGAGTTGATATTGTTATAGCTCGATCAGAAACTGAAGCGCTTATGCTAATGAGACGGACATTGTAAATCTGAATTTATTTACCCCCTCCCCCCTCCCCTATCTCTCTTCTCTCGCTCTTCATTAACTCCCTCCATTTCTTCACAAAATAAAGCAATAACGTTTCAGTGTGTACATAAGTTGCTTATTTACTGACTGGGCGGTCCAGACGGGAAAATCTTTTGGTTGAGATTATGACGTACATGCAAGCGACGGATATTCCCGTTTAGCTGACCCTCCCAGACAGTAAGTATCTTATCTGATGGCTCTCTCTCAATACAATTTAAAGGAGTATTTGTAAAAAGAAAGAAATGTCTTGCTACAATTTAAACACGCGATCTGTTAAAGTGTGTCCGCTCACTCGATGGCGTAGGACGGCCTTGCTCGCGTCATCACGTGGGACTGTTTTTGTACAGAATGACGTGCACGGGGTTACAAAGGTCACGTGATAAGACACTGAAGTTGTTTTTCATGGCATCGTGCTGGTTAAATTTTGAAGCGCCGCACAATGGCGTCTGTTCCTAAAAATAGCATAACACTTAAGATATGCCCATCCCAATAGCGTATATGGATGCATTTTAAACTTTCGTTTTCCGTAAAGGTTGAAAGTCGATCCTATACTCATTGTCGCTCTTATTGAAATGGATTGTCGCCAGGAAAACCTGAATCTCTCTTTTTCGATTGAAAATATTTTGCGAGACGATTTTCCTCATCGACAGAGAGCAAACGATGTCAGTCTACCAACACGTGAAATAAGTTTTGAACGATGGTCAAACACAGCCCTTTGCCAATATTATGCAGTTCATTACAGTCCTGTTGTTGTCAGAGGTCTTCCCAACATGCACAGAGTAGAAGAAAGATTCAATGGATTTAACGGTGAAAAGGGACAGATTTTACATCAAGAGCAAAACACGATAGAAGGTTGCAACCAAGATGAATCTGCACTCCACCCTAAAAATGGTAAGAGTTATTTTTTTTCCAAACTTTATCTAATAACATAACCTTCTGTAAATATTTAATATAATAAACTGACTAGCAGTTTTAAATGCACAAAATAAAACACGATTACAAAATGCTCTAATAATTATGTACATGAAACGGGCGACAACTTCATTTTGGTATGCTAATAAAGTGTGTATTTAGTAACGCTTAAATACAAACTGTAAACCGTGATTGATCATGAGTGAGTTTTTAAAAACTTAAAATCTAAGTTGTTTGTTAGATGGATTGAGTTTCTCTGATACGAAAAAAAGAAACGTTGTAAAAAAAAAACATCCATTGTGGAAAATGCTCTTAAAGACATGAGACAATACCTCGATATATTTATTTCGGTTTATGACGCATTAATATATTGTTGTAGAAACAAATTTCATTTTTCAAGTTAAGGGAGGTGAAAAAACCTCAACGAACTGAAGCGAGTAGCTTCATTCGACTTCAATTCAATTTCGTTTCCTTACTGAAAAATTTAAAAAGAAAAACAAGAGGTATTAAAGTAATTTTATTGAAAACCACAAGCACGCCAAGACCTACACGGGGTCTGAAGCTTAACCTCCCGGACAGCTGAGAATCTAAACTTTTAGCGCCCGAAGCCCCCAACAGCTGCTCAGAATCGTATCTCTATCAACTTTTAACCCGACCGAGAGAATTCCATGGAATAACTATTACTCAGTTGTACATAATTTCTCTTATTATAATCATAAAAAGCGATAACTACAGCTGTGGGATATCCCTTGGTGATACTGAAATTAGTTAAACCTCTATAATATAGTTTAGGAAATTGAATCATCGTACGAGACTAGTCATTAATGTTTGGAATACACTGTATTTTTACATTAATCCAATTTTACTTTTGTACAGCAATACGCAAGAAAAGATCTTTTCATTTCATTTCATTTCCGCGGTACCTATGAAGTCAATTACTTATAGATCTAATATTATACTATAAATTTTAATAACAATTATACGTAGTAAGGAAACGTGATTATAATCCTCTGGCCTCACATAAGATGATTTCCAACCGTTTCATATTGTATCTAGCTCAAAGCAAATTTAGAAAGGATCGGATAATCAATGGTACGGAAAACGAAAACCGTTACTCAGCGCGCTTTATAGTACTACACAAAAAAATTAATTCTCACTGCAATATTAAACCGTTCATGTTAGGTTTGTATTCTCTTTGCTATTCCTATTTGTCCTATTTGGTTTTGTGAAATAAAAACAGGGTTGAATCTTTAAGTGCCACTCTCCGCCCACAGCTGTTTCTAGACATAAAATCCCTTTGTTCATTATTTTTCATCCGAGTATAGGATATGATATCGCTTTTCCAAGCATATGCTGGTTTCGTGCTGCAGTGCTTCAGCTATCAAAAGGGTTTGACCGATTTGAGAGCCTTCGGCGGCAATACAGTCCGCTTTACAATATCTTCAAAAATGTCGTGACTGTTAACAATGAACTATTTAGTTTTCACGTACTTAAATATTGACCTTTAAACTGGTCGCATCTAGTCTCAACACTGAACGAACTCTGGTGTAGGTAAACATGCAGTGAGTCAGCATGAAGATTGTAGGTGTAGGAAATCGGAAGGGAAAACAGTATGATTATAGCTGCAAACTTTACACTAGAAATTAAGATCTAGATGAAGAAATAAATTAAAATACAATTTGAATTGAACTTGGCAACTGTTTGGACGTGCTTCTGCAGATTTTCAGTGAAAATATCTAAGAGTGAGTTTTTTTTATGTTACTATCCGCCGCAGTTGCGTTTCGGGAAACGATTGAGTGTTTGTTTTGTTAAATATAGTGGCTTTTGAGAACTCGTTTATCAGTTTATCAGTTTTGGCGGTGAATAGTGTATTACACTTTGAGCTGTTCGCTGCAAAGTCAACTGGTTTGTAAGATTAGATATTAGAATTGACTTATTCCTGCCTTTTGACTTCAGTTGCTAACTTAAGTTTTACATGTAACAAAAGGGTATTAAATTTTAAAATATTGGAATTGATAAATATTGAAAAGAATCGATGCGATATTCTCTTATTGAATTAAATTCAGACGCTTAAATATAGAAGGTAAATGAACGTACAATTGATTCACAACTTATAAAAACTGGTAACGTTTTTCAGGTTTATTTAATTTCGGGCACCGGTTACCTGCATGCAATAACTAAAACACTTGTTGAATTCAGCCATGTTTTACTTCAAGGCTTTCCGGCTGTTTCCGGCTCGGTGTGACAAAACTGTTTTTGCGTGTCGTGTCTCCAATTGTTATGTACGAACTTGGTAAGTCATATGGATTAAACCGCGGCGTGTAATGTAAACACTCAGTTATATTGAATCAACCTGACATGCACATCACGACCCAAGTCTCTTTTTAGTCAAAGCCTTGAAAATGCATTTTAATCTAAATAATTGTTCTTCTTCAGGTACCAAAGTAAACGATAACGAAAAAGCATCATTCAACTCAAAAACGTGCAGCAAGGACGGCAGCACGCGTAAACGGAAGCGAAGACACCGCAGCCATTTCACCAAGCATCAACTCCAGTACTTGGAGAAGCTGTTTTCCCGCCAAAAGTACCTAACGCGCGACGAACGCACACTGTTAGCGAGAAGCCTGGAAATGACTGAGCTTCAGATCAGAAACTGGTTTCAAAACCGGAGATACCTGAAAAGACATCAAGCTAATGAAAGGACAAAGCAGGACGAACTGGATTCTTCAACGCGTGTACGCGTGAAAAGCAAAGCCATTTAGAAAACATCCTGCAAGAAAGTGCGCGTGCAAAGCCGTACTTCTATAAGCCGTTATAGTTTACCACTAATTTTT
Organism: Meandrina meandrites; assembly: GCA_963693305.1. Taxonomy (NCBI): domain Eukaryota; kingdom Metazoa; phylum Cnidaria; class Anthozoa; order Scleractinia; family Meandrinidae; genus Meandrina; species Meandrina meandrites. The sequence continues at coordinate 3,139,327 of OY855911.1, forward strand.
TTTCCGATTTTGATTGGTTTAAATTGGCCACGTGACGCGATAGTATTCATCCGCGGAGGGATACTGTTAGCCCATAGTGCCTGTCGGTGGAAAATACTTGGATGGATATATAGTACTCTTTTTTTTTATTATTTACCTATTTATTTATTTTTTACAGCACGCATATACTTACATTATTACATACAAAAACTACATATAAAACTACGACAATACAGCTACTTACGCTAATTACAACTTGCTCTAATTACAATGCTTGAATAAACAAAAGTAATATTTAAACCGCTTACGTTACACTACTTTTTAATCGCGGACAATTACTACAAACTTTTACTAAGGTTACGAGAACTAGTGGAAACTGGAAAAGAAAAAAAAGCGACAAAAAAGCGACAATTTACCTATGAAACACAACAGTATATTTAGATATTTTTACAGTTTAACTTGCACCTTTGCTCTGCTAGTCAGTTCTATTTCTATTTTGTTTTTAAGGATAACCAAGAAAGCGTCTAAGAAATAATCTTCCTCATTTTTTGAAGCGGTGTAAATGTAATATTTTATAGTACTCGCCGTAAACAAGCGGGCCTACAGACAAAATAGTTTAATATATATTTAATTGATATGTATTTAGTGGGTTTCTTGTCCGGTTTTGTTTTCATTTTTTACATTTCGGCTTCTGTCTTACTAAAAAGTTAAAAATTGTTCAAGATGTTCGAAAATTAAGTGGTGAACAGCAGGGTTGGAAATTAGCGCTCGCCCACTCGACCAGGCGAGTGTCAAAACTGTCAGGCGAGTACCGATTACCAATCACTCGCCCGGTTTGGCGAGTAGGATTTTCAGCTTTTTACTTTCCACTTTGAAATAATTAACACTGTTTACCATTTTGAAATTTCCCACAAACCTGACGCTTTGTCGCAAACTAATTTCTGGTTCGCAAACATACAAAAATAGCTTCACTTGGTATTCGTCAAATGATGAAGAGACACTATATATTTGAACTCAGTGTTAAAATGTGGAGTTTTCTTCCTGGGGTCTCTAAAATATCCGCTAGCAAGAAAATACCGCTTCTGATAACAGCACGTCAACAACGGTCCGTGAATCTCTCGATGTTGATGTTCGTGGGCGGAAAAGAGGGCGGGAGGGGGTGTTAATGTTTTCTGTGTTTGTGTGTAGCTAGGAGACTGGGCGAGTGAAAAATTGTCTGGGCGAGTGAAGCTCAAAGGTCACTCGCCAAAATGGCGAGCGCTCCAAAATTTTAGTTTCCAACCCTGTGAACAATAAAGACAATAGAGTGTTTCTGTCTCGGAACTATCGGTCTGATAGTTGCCCCTTGGAAATTTGATGTTCTTAAAACTAGCATATTTGCCCTCGAAGCTTCTTTTCTCAGGCTAATATTTGCTTTAAGAACATCAAATTTCCGCTGGGGAAACTATTTAGTAAATAAACCCCCTCAGGCGACTGGTATATTGGAGGATAATGCCCGAGGCTGAAAGATTGTCCGAAAAATGAACAGTTGGCCGAGAAGCGAAGCTTCGAGGGTAACTGTGAAGTTTTGAGGACAATCTTTCAGCCAAGGGCATTATCCTCCAATATACCAGCAAGCCAGGAAGGGGTTTATTTATTTTATAACCTTCCGATTAATTTCTTCAACGCGCTTCATCGCGGGAAAAAGGAAAAACCTACAGCGCGCGATAATCACGGCATAATTTAGTTAAAATAAATGCAAGTCGATAGGTTTCGAATTTCTTTTTTAACACTGTGATTTTGTTAAAACGTTAGACCTGAAAAGGTCACTTTTACGTTTGTTTTGCACTGCTATAAAAAATCGGACGACGGATATCAAATCGGACGGGGTATATTGGCTGATACCCGTCGTCCGATTTTGTACCACGTGATGTGTTTTGTCCAATGAGCGCGCGCGGAAATTAATCGGTGGGTTATAATAGCTGACAGTACTTCGACAGAAATGCTCTATTGTTTAAATAGAAACACAGAGAAAGAAGGAGCAGTTGAAGTAATGATGGTGCGAGCAAAGAGAATTTACAGTTTACGGTGATCAAAATAAAGAATGATTTAAACTTTTACATTTTTTTTCCTCGTGGTGTTTTCTGAAAGGAACAAACGCTCGCCTATCAGCCCGTGTTGCCACAGCATTTTTCGTTCTCCCAAGCTTCCACTCGTGTTTCTATTAAAGAATTAGCCTACGAGTCCGAGTTTTCTTTGAGCGAATAGTCAACGAGGCGCAGCCGAGTTTACTTTCGCTCAAAACTCGGGCTCGTAGGCTAATTGTTTTAGAAGGAACTCCAAATGATTGCAGGCAAAAACCTGCAATTTTATGTACTTTTAAGCTAAAAATCGAGAAAAATTCTCCCTTCGATTCAAATAGTAACGCGCACGCGACTGTGTTCTATCAGCGAATTGAAACAATGGAAGAACCAATTAGATTCGCAGATTTCCAATAAAACACGGCTTTTTTTACTAAAACTCGATAGGAACACAGAACATGTATATTCTAGTTCTTAAAAAAAGTATTGTTATCCAACACTGCTTCGTAGAGTACAAATAGCGCGCGCGTCTCATTCCCCCCGACCGAGCGAAAGATTAAAAACCTTTGCAAGTCAGAATTTTGGGGAAACGAAAACGTTGGATTTTTACTTATCATTTGTATTTTGACTCGCCCTTTGGGTTCGCCAAAACACTGCATGACTCGTAAAAGTATACCGCGATACTACACAATAAAATGGCTTATACGATATATTAGATCGATAGTTGTGGGTCGAAGGAAAATGGTGGGCATTTAGAAAAGGGACAAATTTTCTTAGAACCTGTAATGGATCCTCAAAACGTTCCTCCATATACTGGTCAGCTTGTACCATCTGTCGTCAACTTTATTTTAATCCAGCCATCCTCTTCTTCATTGCCCATTCAACCTTTTGCCCTTCCAAATAACAGTTGAGAAATTCAGAAAACACTCGCCCACAGCTAGTGCTTTCCACCTTTTATCTTGTTTTCTCAAGTAACATTGCTGTTTTTTGTCAGTATAATATTTATTATTATTCAACAAACTCGCGCGATGCCCATATATGGTCAGAAAGACATTGTTATCCGTCATCCGTACGTTACAGATATCCTGCGATATACGCAGGTTGCCAAGATTCGTACGAATCTTGCTAAGTGCTGCACGACCACAGTTTTTCTCGCTTCAAAAGTGTTTCGTGGACAATTTGTTGAATAATAAAACAATTATCCTGCTCAATCTTGAGGAATATCGTCTGATTTTAGCCAACTCGGCCTATGGCCTCGTCGGCTAAGTATCAGGCGATATTCCGCGCGATCATGGCGATTTCGCAGGATGTGATTTGTCTTTGGCGTAGAAACGTCGCAAACAGATTGGTGTTTACTAAAAGGGATATGATTTATTTATTTATTTATTTATTTATTTATTTATTTATTTGTTTGTTTGTTTATTTATTTATTTATTTATTTATTTATTTATCTAAGGGCAACCGCACAAACAAGATAGTCGCAAACATTTTTGTGATTTGTTGTATCCACATGTTGTTAAAATGCTTCAGAAGCATTTTGTCTGGATGTTTATTTTGCTTTCTGTTTTCATCATCCAAAAACGACAAATTTGACTGGGAACACCCCTTATTGCGTGTCTTTTTTGGCATAAATATTCCATTGATTAACGTCAATGATAAAATAATTAAAAGCTGCGTTGTTGCAAGTTTTTTTCAAAATTGTTTGCGAGCCTTGTATTCCAAAAGTCCGGTTTTTCAACCACGAAAAGGTAAATTTTACTTGGCACCCGGATTTTCGTCACGTGTCTAATTTGCATATTTTTTAAAAAACCGGAAATACTTCATCAGAATGAAATGTGAAAATTTTGGGGCGTAGCCAATCAGAGAGAGGCAGGGAGGGAGAGCGCGAATCTGGCCCCTAGACCAGCATGCACGTGACTTGGCCCTTGTCACGCTACGCATGACTACCTCTCTCTGTGTAGTGGCGTCCTCCATCTTGGCCCGGCGTCTTCTGAGGGAGTTGTGTTTTAATAGACAAAGGAGCAACGCATCACGTGTCGATGACATCATAGGGAACCAATCGGAGGTTGCCACGTCACACAATACAAAAACACACCGCTGACCATTGACATTCGAGAGATTTCCCAAACAAATGGGAAAACCAAAGAAAAATTGAAAAACTGAAAGAGGTCGCTGATGGCAACCAGGGTTACTGCGTGATTTCTCAGTTGATCCTCAAAATAATTATTTTACTCTAACGTGGCCTCGGGGTCGAAGACGTGAATTTGGCGCTGCTCTTCTTCTAGTGGGGTGGTGACTTCGTCGATGACAGTTTGCTTGGAACGTTCAATTGCTCTCTATCTCGGGTGTTGAGGGAGAAACCGCGGACCTTGCATTCCACTTTACAGTGAACTGTGTGATACCCGTAGTTCTTTGGGCCAGCGGACGTAAACTCGACGATGTGACGGCTCGATTTGACTTCGTTCCATTTAAAAATTATTTTTATTCCTCAAGGATAAGGCAAATTGTGGTAGAAAAATAATCTAAAATGTTTTAGCAAGAAAACTACAGTGCGATTCTTCGAATTCGCTGAATCATCACATGGGCTTTCCGAGAATTACGATTTCAATTTCTCGGAAACTTTATGACTCTTCGGTAGGAAAAATAAACTGCTTCACCTTTATTCGTGTCCACACACTCACACATACAAACCAAAGTCTTAATTAAATCGAAACGAATTGGCTATCGTTCGACATGCTAACTACTCCATCTCCAACATTGCCCTAATTTTAAAACTGACAATCGAAGCCACTGGTAAATTATTACTATCTTGAAAAACCAAAGCTAACTGACACATCTCTCCATCTGAGGGCACCAAGTTGTTCTTCCCTCGACTTAAAGAGTTGGACAGAGTTCTGTTATTTTATAGCCTAGATGCAAAGCATCACGGGAATCATCGACACCCAATCGGACGCGTCCACGTCATCGGCAACTAATCGGGGCAGGCCACGTCACAATAGCATAAATTGGTGTCACTTTCGAGAGACTTTCCAAACTCATGGAAAAAAAGCGTTCACTGATGATCTCGTAGCTTGTTCAATGTCATTTTAGAGCAATTCTTCTCGCGTATGAGTTGGACTCCAAAATAGTGTTCCTTCATATTTCTGTCACAGGTAGTACTATCTATGCTTACCACTAAAATGCAGTTGAAATGATCAGAAAGTTTGTTTCTCTCCATTTTGGAGCATTTATCGATTACCAGTGTCAAGAAGTGATGAAACGGCCATTTTTCGCGAGTTCTAACACAAGATATTAAACGTTCGTTAAAAATACTTTGCGACGTTAAAACCCCCAAAATTTGTACACATCTAGTAAATTTTTATCAGTTCTTACTGCTGGCATGTCATTTGGTTGCTTTCTTGTTAAAAATCGGAGGACAACTTCAATATTTATAGAACACCTTAAGTAATTTATCCAAACATCGCGAAAATATGGTCCCCTAAATCTTGTGACAAATAGACCAGGCCTAAATTGCCATTCTAGTTTTAGATTAAGACCTTTTCTGTCGAATTATGAAATAAAATTTGCGGCACAACGCAATATTGAGAAATAGGTTCGAACGAATTCTTGGCTATTTTCACGGATTAAGTATTGCGTGACACACTTCACATTCCATCCAGTTGCCTGACAATTTGATGCTGGCCCGGCAGTCAGTGATGACCAGAAAACGAAAATAAATACATTAAGTGTTTAATATAGCCTGAATTTCATACGTTTTCTGGTCGCACGCTCCCGAGAAGAGATGTCTCTTCTCGGGAGCGTGCGACCAGAGATATTCCCGTCTTTGGCATTCTCTTGCAGCAATACCAACAATGTTCAAGTTTAACGTTTAGTGAAACTTTGTAAAAGTTTTACCGATGAACAAATAGGAGTCACCGTGATGTGAAAATTCGATGTCATGACAAAGATACCTTATTTTTGACCGTTCGAAGCTAATAACTTGAAAACTACACGGTGAAAGTCTCTGTTTCTGATATGTGTGTAGGTAGGGTTCAGAGCCACCTTATTTTCATGAAAAAAATAACGTAGCTCCGAGTCCTACAGACAGATTCTTTTTTTAAATTTACAAAAATGGTTCCTTTACATAACAACAGATCAAACACAAAAACTTTATTTAGACACGGGAAATCATCAGTAAATTAAGCTTAAATAAAAAACTAAAACTAATTACAAACTGCTTTATATGATTGCCGTGTGGGAATCCGATATATCAGCTACCTTCTTAGTAATTTGCTTAAAATTATTAACAGATACAGCATTTTTTAACCATTTGGGCAAGTTATTCCATAACATAGCCCCGCTGTAAGAGAAGCTTAGTTTTAAGTATACTACACACTAAAATGCATAATAAGACTGTCTACAGCCAATCAGAATAGAGGAAAGCCGTCCTTATTCGACGGTATAAAACCCAACCTTCCCATCGTGCGCTGCGACTTTATTCCCGACGAAATTAAGTAAGCGAATAAACTGGTTATGCAACACTTTAGTGGTATACCATTGAATATCCCAGTTGTCACTTGTATTTTCTTGGTATACACACACGGCCTTTCCGAGAAAATACAAGTGACAAGTGGGAAATTCAATGGTATACTACTCAAAAGCGTTGCATAACTAGTATATACGTACTGAATCAACTTGACATTGGCCTGTGTAGCTGGCGGTTTTGCTGGGGAGCGCGTTAACCCCAGCAAAACCGCCAGCTACGCAGGCTACCTTGACATGTAGATCACGACCCAAAACTTCTTTACACGTTTCTTTTAAATAAACGCCTGCGAAATATATATTAATAATCTAGGCAATCGTTCAGTCATTTTCAGGCCTCAAAGTAAACAACAAAGAAGTATAATTCAATTCAAAACCGTGCAGCAATGATGGCAGCACGCGTAAACGAAAGCGAACCATCGCAGCCATTTTACCAAGCGATTTAGTCAAAATTAGACCTGCCCGTTTTTGGTGTTCTAACGCAGCTATACCAATGACGTTTAGGGAAATATTTTAGTACCAATTAGCAAATTCAGATCATTGTGACATCAAAATTCGTTGCCATGGTGACGTCATATGAGGTCAAAGATACACTATTTTGGACCTTTGAGGCTAATAACTCAAAAACTACTCCGTGAAAGTTTTACATTACATTACATTCATTCGACGTTTTGGCATCATCTTGACGCCATTCTCAAGACTAAAATAAAATTAAATATGCGATGTTTCTAAATTTGCATAAAGCAAAAATTGCCAGATGAATATTTTTGCACGGACAGCCGGTCCGTTTGCACGTTAAGGAATGGTCGTAGCTTGCGGATGAAAGCCTCTCTTTCATTAGGCAATCCATTTTGTTCTTATAATTTGCAAGCGCGTGAACTTGATTTAACAGAGACGCAGGCATTGGAACATTGTTCTGTTGATGAATATGAATAACAAAGAGTTATTGTTTACTTATTAATATCGAATAAAGAGTCTACAAAGGCAACTGGTCACGCGTATTAATGAAGCCCCCGCCCTCAATAATACCTGTCCGTGCCGACATGTTCAAGGGTTAAGCTATTTCAGGAACATATAGAAATATGTTTACTTATTAATATTGAATAGAGTCTATAAAAGGCAACTTTGGAGTAACAGAGGAGCTAGTAATTTTACGTTGCATGACAGCTCTAGCAGTTAACGCGAAACTCATATTGTTTTGATTTTATGTCATCAGCTCTCGATCCTGCACATGAAATACCACAAAACCGAATACTGTATGTCAAGAATGTTTTTCCTTACGATATCCTGTTGAGCCGAAAACAAAACTGGCAACTGAGGAAACATTGCTTTCACCTCGGGACGTGACGTGTTACATGATATGTCTGTGCCAATCGATCTTTGCTGGGACAGATTGTATTACGGCAGTATTTACACGATTAACCAGTCAAACTGGTTACACACACCTTGGGTTTGGGGTCTTCCGGAAGGTAAACGGCTCGGGTCTGGTTCAGCTCAGGTTTCATGTTACCCTTGGGGATGCGGTTAAACAGTAAAAGACACCCCTCAATGTAAAATATAATATTAGATATGAGTTAATGGTATGGTGTTCTAACAGCGAAAACGCTACATCAGTTTGAAGTGATTAGTGTAGAGATTATTGAAACCAGGGAAAATATTTTTCTGCCTACAGACTACCCTTTCCCGGAAAAGTTACATTAATTAATGTTTGTAGTGCAGCACAAAAAATCAACGACAAACAGTACTTAGTGCTATTACTTCCGCATGTTTTTGTTCCTAAAAATAGCATCATTTGCACTGACAGGTCCATCCAGCAGGCAGTGCTTTAAATATCGCTGACTCCTTAGTTAAAATTCATGTGTTAGCGAAAGAGCTTTCCTGAACTGAGGTCAGCCGGGCCTAAGCTGCGGGCGTCTTGGTAGAGGCGACACTGGGGGAAAAGTGCTCGTGAGCTTTGTACAAAGTTTGTACCACTTATTTCGTTTTCCACTGAAATGAATTTTCGTCAACACAATGTTCTCTCCTTCTCGATTGAAAATATTTTGCGTGATGATTTTCCTCGCCGAACGGAAAGGCCCGACAGCGTTGTTGATGCGCAAACACAGACAAGTTTTGAAAATATTCCGAACACCGTTATGGGTAACAGATGTGCTCTTTGTAGGCAGTTGCTGACGAATACAAATGAAGCTAATGAAATAAATATCGACCATTCCGCAGACGAAACTATTCGACATCGTGATTTTAAAGGTATGGTTCTATTTTTTGAATTTACAACTGGTTCATGTTTCTACTAGCGTGCACTATCGAATCATGGTGCATGATTGCTTGTTTAGAGAGCACGCAAGAAGCTTCCCTTTGGCGAAGCGACTTGCTCACGCTATCACGGCGCGTACAATTGCCGTATGCGTTCCATGATGACATTGGATTTTTTTAATTGTTATTTTTATCGTGCTTTCAGGATCAATGAATTCACAGAGCAGCCGAGCAGTAAATCAAGACCAAAGTCGCCATTTCAATACAGCGAATGGTCTTGGTGGAAACGCCAGAGAAAACCTTCATGGTATGATTTTTTGACAAAGATTGTCTTGTGTCACGTAAAAAAATATTCCTTTGTTAGCCTCTGTATTAAAAACCATTTTCTAGTAAAAAAAATTATTAAAGCCTCTACAAGATCATCTAAGAATTACTAATCAATGCTTTCATTTATCATTTGTTGTGATTTTTTGACCGTTAAACGTGTTCTTCAAAGATTTCCATCGTGTCACACCGGTAAAATTTATAATTTTTAAATGTTTAACTTTTAGGAACTCAAGCTTTTAATAAAAGTTACGCTTTATCACTCGATTTTCATATTCCTGTGTTCTCTGTGTTCTTTTGACATTTTTCCAAACAAATAAAACGAAAAAGCAAATTTGTGAGCAATAAATATTTGATTTAACACTATCTGATGATATGTACGCTGTAGATGGCAATTTAATTTATTTAGCTGTCCATGCATGACCAAGTGGCTAACTGAATCATTAGCTAGCCATCAATATTCAGACAACTTGATCGCTCTTGTATATGTCAGCATTATGCTTATACCATGACACCACATGTTCACTTCATATCAAACAGCTCCGCCTATTCAGTGCACGGATCATGAGCAGCCACAAATGAGAGCTGGGAGGACCTACATGGGACGAGGAACAGACGCGGTGACGGGAATTCAGTACAAAATCGAGCGAATGTACTTGGAGCTGGTCCCTGACTATAAAGAGCATTAAAGAAGATTGGGAACATCATCAGAAAAGCCGTATAAAATTATAGGATTGTACTGAGAGGGTGCGATGGGCCGCTGGCCTCTCAGAACCCCTACCCCATTATAATCATATTCTATGGCCAATTATAGACCCCATCTTAGTCACTTTTGGGTAAATGTAATTTTCACGACCCCAACTTAGTCACTTTCTGTTTTTGCGTCTACCGTATAAATCCTTTTAACTAAGGCCGGAAATGTAATGGGAGCCGTTTGTAGAATATTAAACAGCAGCAATAAATATGGTAACATTTTTTTTCGGCGAATCTTTCCGTTTATAAATCACAACTTGCCAGAATTTTCTCACTCTCAAAATCCCGGAAAAGTGTGACCCCATTCTAGTCACCCTATAGAAAATGCTTGAAAAGGCGACCCCATTGTAGTCAGTCCAGTCGTGAAAATGTTACCCCATCCCACGGCACATCCCCATTAGCCCATTTATAGGAAGTGCCCCCCCCCCCCCCCCCCCGGGAACGATACGAAACGAACCTCCTTTCTACAACCTTCATTGTTGATGAAGTAAAGCAGAATTTTGTAATGACAGAAACAATTAAATGTACCTTCGCTATTTTTTGCAATGCTTATTGACTGCAAAATTAACAAAATCGGTCGACGCATCACTTCTCTGCGGTTTGTAGTTCCGTGATCCTCAGTCCGCAAAGTGAGACAGAGGTCCCTAAATTTTAATAAACGCTCCTATTTGTAAACAAGTTCTATTGCAGTGCTTCTTTTTCTATTTTATTTTGCGGTGGGTAGAAAACAAACCAACATTTAAGAACAGCGTACATGTATATCACTTATCAATCGACATATAACAAGTATTTAAGAAATAGAAAACATGTGGGAACACGAGCCAATAGGCCAATGTTGATCCAATTGCACTCACTGTGTCTGTCATTCCTTGAAACTAGTCGTGGAAACGATTGCGAGGTAAATTAAAGATGCCAAGTATTCTCCGAAGTGGAGGTGATTAGTAGGTGCTAATCATATCCGAGTTAACCAATCTACCCGGTGAGGTGGCTTAATTCGTATTTACACGAACCAGGAAACCACTCCACACGCGCATTAATGTTGAAAATTAAATGTTACATACAGCTATTTCGAGAAACGTTGTCGGAAAAAAGCACAAACCTGTACAAGCCAATCCTGAAAGGTAGTATGGGTAGGCGTATTGAGGTACTGCACGTGTTGAATACTAATGAGATATAACAACAAAATAAGCGCGAATTTCAAGTTTTCTGCCCCTCTGAAGTTTAGAAGAATTTTCCTCACTCAAAGACATGCGACTGTAAAAGTTAAGTTACAGATATAGGCCCCTGAGAGGAAAAGCAAATTTTCCAAGTGCAAAAATACAAACTTGTAAATTTCCCATAGGCCAATATGCAGAATTCCAGTGAATACCCAGACCACCTTTCGGTCTTGTCGCGTGCACTCTGATGCTTTTTCCGACAACCTTCCTCGAAACAGCTGTATACGCAATTTATATTTGCGCTGTGGTGAGTCAAAGCATAAACTTGTCCCGTTTTTCCGACGAGGATGCTGTTTGATATCGTAAGTTGCGTTTTAGCCGTGCCTGCCAGAGCTCTGGGACCGTGAATGTTGTAAAATTTATTTTAGCAGTCACCTTGCAGGCAAAAGGGGGGGTGGGGGGAGTACTCCCATAAATTTCGGATAGGGGTGTGCTGCGAAGGTTCTTAAATCATGACCCTATTTAATTAAGGATAAAGAAAACGAAAATTGATCCGCTTTTTAAGGCCAAACCTGAAAAATGGCACCCTATTCAAGGAGAAGAGAAGCGTTGGGCTGTCATCCAAATAACGGCTAACCCCGCACGGGAAAACACAAATCTTTACAAAGTCGCTTTGCTACTAGTTAAACCGATAGTTTATAGTTTAATGGATTGCCCCTTTTGGTAGTCGAACGTTCTGGTCTATAGGTTTGATGGTCCAGTGAGCAGGGGATAGAAGCCGGGTTTTTTTCGTTGCACAGGGGTGTCTATAAACTCTATTTGGTACCCTGAGACTACTTTTCAGCTTGCAAGAATTTTTTTGGGGGCCATTGCCTGTGTAAGAATTTTTTTTACTGCAGTCCTATGCACGAAATTTTTTTTTGAGAAAATCTGCTTCATGCACAATATGCTATTGAATTAACTAAAAACAGTGCTAATTTTGTTTAATTAAATACAGAGCTTGTATTAACGTTTCTTTCCATTATAAAGTTTATTTTATGACGAAAAATACTTTTTGAATAATGTTCACTTTAATTCTTGGTTTCCACGTGACGTCATCAAAATTCTAAAATACAAAATCGCAAGACCCCTGAGTTTTTACCCTTCACTGGCTATTGGACATCCTTAAGATATATCTTGTTGAAGGTCTTAAGCTCGATAGCATCCGCCGTCTTTAAGACAGAGCATTTTGAATTTCGGAGTTTCACGCCACACGACATCAAGATGGCCGCCAGAAGGCTGTCATGTATGCTTAAAAACATGCCTCAACCTGTGATTTTTAACAATATAAACAGTTGAGGTTTTCGCTGCTACAGCCCTTGAGACTGGGGAATTTGAGCTCTGTCTCTGCCCCGGAACGAGGTGTTCGAAGTCTGAAAGCTGGACACGGGGCAGAAGAACCCTCGATATGGGGCGCGGTACTGTCCTCTCCCACCCCGAAAACGCCCTGGAAACTTTCGGGAGCAGTGCCACGAAAAAAATGGTCTCCCAGCTTTCTCGGCATCAGTCACAGTGTTTGCTGTTTTAGAATGAAGTTTTAAAGGGATTCAAAACCATCACCAAACAGCTGCTTATCGGCGTCTGCTAAATCGTCTTTCCCAAGAGATGTAGACTGGATCGAGTTTAGTCAGATGGACTGGATCGAGTTTAGTCAGGACTTGTTCTCGGCGTTTGGAAGAAACCTAGGCAGATGTATCTCCTACCAGCATAAGCATAGCAGTAATTGTGGCTTTATCAAGAGTGATTACATCATTTCCTCACTAGGCTCCCAACGAGAGTTGGGGGATAACAGCCCGTCAGAGTCATAATCGTCATCAGCGGACGACTGATTTTCCTGTCCGACATTCGCGCCGGGATTTGACGTCTTTGATTTGTCGACACGTGGGTGTTTATCCAGAGGGAGGTCTTTTAGCTGCCCTGACTTTGCCTGTTTGGTCACAGGTAACCCAAGCTCGATATATGAGTAGCTCAATTATGTTGACCTTCAAGGGGGTATTGTTATGTAATTGGAGCGATTTGCATATTTATAAGGATTTGTATGGGAAGAGAAATAAAGTCGAAAAGTACGAAAACGTACTCTTGAATTACGAATATATTCGGAGTGAGCGATTGCAGTTTTGGTTTTCGTTGGAACCAAAACTGCAAGAAACCGCTCCAAATCCTTATAAATATCCAATTTGCTCGAATTACGTTAGAATGCAAAGGTCACCATATATCGAGCTTGGGCTACCTGTGGTTGATCCACAGACTCTACGGCCGGTTGTTCAGCCGACTGGCCCACAGGCGCTGTGGCTTTTTTAGCACGCGATCGCGATATTGCGGGGTACTTAAACCAGACTGGTCGGCAACGAGAGCCTGAACCATTAATTCGGCGAGAGATTGACAAGTAGCACTTAGGGACGGACCATTAGAAAAGTGATGGGGGGGGGGGGGGTGGGGAAAAAAACAAAAAAAATTCATGCAAGGCAAAATGTCCGAAAAAAAAATTCATGCAAGGAAAAACCCAAAGAAAAAAAAATCATGCACAAGATGGGCCTTATTTTGACATTAAACCAAAATTGTAATTCAAAATGCACCAAATGGCATTAGAGCGTGTCCAGATTTTCAAAATTTTCCCGGGGAGGTGCCCCCGGACTCCCCTACGGAAATGGGCCTCCCGCGCAGAAGGCCGAACGCGAAACAAAGTCACCGAAGCAAGCAAAACCCAACCGGAGTGCTTGCACTCAGGTTAGCCTAAAAAGCATTCCGGTTAGTTTAGATATCGCTCAGGTTGGCTTGAAAAAAGGCCCAGGTTAGCGTATTTATGGTTAGTTCTCAATAATGGTAATGGTTTAATTGCTTGTTTCGGCGATTTTGTTTCGCATTCGGCGTTAAGCGCTCGGCAAATTTCCCCTGCGATTTTAATACCTTATTGTTACTTATTTTCGCGGGAACTATATTTCGAGAAAATTGTCAAAATACTAGTGAACTGCATAAACAAACAGTTAGTCTCAGAATTGGCACAACTGATTTTGCATGACGAGCTTTGGCCTCAAAAATATTCTGCCCAGGAGGTTGCCAGGAAATGCGACATGAAACTGGACCGCAGATCTGTTCCTTTTGCCACGCAGTCTCTGCATTCGCCGTTTTGAAAAAGCTCTCATGTGGTCGTGATGTATTCAGTGACATATTCAGAGAATCGTCTTTCTTATGGATTATGGAGTTTTCCTCGCTTAAGTGCCATTATAGGCGTTTGCGAGACTTCAAGCAATGCTTATTGTTCCCAAAAATTTTCCTGGCAGCACTGTCAAGTCTGAGCCAGCATTTCTGTAGCAGCACTGTACGAGATTGGAAACACATCAGTTGATTGTCCACAACAAAGCCGCGCGTATAAATCGTCTTTGGTAAGTTGCATCTGTACATGTTTATGCGAGCCGAGGAAAATTGACATCAGTAATAGCTGGATCAATAGTATTTTCTACATGCGGTAATATAAGAGGAATACACGAAAGTGACGTTAAAGTACAAGCTATGTAATAAATCAAAGAAGCACTCTTTTTAATAAATTCAATAGCAAATTGTGCAAGAAACAGATTTTATCAAAAAAAAAAAAAATTCGTGCACAGCGCTGCAGTCAAAAAAAAAAATTCTTGCACAGGCAATAGGCCAAAAAAAAAAATTCTTGCAAGCCAAAAATCCCCCCCCCCCCCCCCCCCATCACTTTTCTAATGGTCCGTCCCTTACTTCAGGCGGCGCATGGCGTTGAAGTTTGTCTGCCGCGTTGTCTGCATTCTGGTCCATCTTATGAGTGAATGAAAAAGACGAGAGCCAGCGGTGGGTCAGCGGCTGATATACGTTGAGACGTTGCCGTTAAGTTATTTTTAATTTAAAGCCACTGTATTAAATTTGAGATATTATGAGTGAATAACGAGACATTGCATTGTTAAATTGAGCTGAGTTAAATTAATTAGAAGTATAAACTTTGTATAGCCCTGCTTATTTTGCAAATGTTCAAATAAACCGCTGAGCAACATCTGTCACCACCTTAAAATCAAGTGGCTGATGGACGAGAATGCAGACAACGCGGCAAATTGGTTTCATGCTTCTCGTCTGGTAGCTTGTACATTCACTTCCTTCCCATAAAATAAATCGCAGAGTAGGCGAGTGTCCATATTCACGCAAGTACTTTTTGGGAATTTTCCTTGTCGGGCAAATCTCGATCATTTTTGCTTTCGACTAAAAGATCCCGTTACATGCACCGAGCCTTATTGTGCGCCATACGTGCCAGTTATGGCTTGCTGTCATAACTACCTTTCTTTCACCTTCCCTCCTTCCTCAGCCCCTGAGGAAATTTGAGCAAATTTGCTTAAGATATTTTAGTTTTCATTTTCATTTCATTTTATTTATTTATTCCATTTCAAAGTAACAAAGATAAATAGGTAAAGGTAAACAAGTAGAAGAGGAGAAATGGAAAAGGGCAAAAATATAGCAAGCTAATTGGTTGCCCTTGTTTATATGACAATAATAATTAGGATAAAAAAAGTTAACTTAACATAGGAGAGGAAGAGATATAAATTAATTAATACTGAGCAAAATAATGCTGGTAGAGTGCTTATAGATAAAGGAAGGTCATTCCAATAGTAACATCCAATAACAGTGGGGCAAAATTTCCTTATATTTATTCTGGAGAAACCGAGGATTTAAGTGTTGCAAGGATGTACTTCGAGTAGCGTAGTTATGTTGCTCAGATACCAGAGATAATGTTGATATTTTAGTTGAATTTTTTTTCACAATTGTTTATTAAATGTTTGGTCGCTAACGCCATTTGGATCAGTATGCCGTAAATATATATATCACTTTCTCCTTTATCAAGTGTCAGATAACTAAAAAAAAAGAAGACACTGACTGACTCTTAATATTTCGATTTCTACATGTACTTTAATAGCACTTGATTCTAAAATAAAATTACCGAGAGTAAACTAATAAGCATGAAATCATTGGAACATTAGACGGTGCCTCTCACTTCTTTGCAGCCTACCGTAACCCCAGCCCTCTCCTTCACTCTTCCATTCCTCCACAACAAAAATAAGCAGCAAGCTCTCGGTTTGTACATACGTTGCTTATTTACTGACTGGGCGGTCCAGACGGGAAAATCTTTTGGCTGGGTTCATGACGTACATGCAAGCGTCTGATATTCCCGTTTAGCTGATCGATCCTCCCAGACAGTAAGTATCTGATCTTATCTAATGGCTCTTTCTCAATACGATCTAAAGGGATGTTTGTAAAAAGAAAGAAATGTCTAGGTACAATTCAAACACGAGATTTGTTTAAGTGTACCCGCTCACTCAAAGGCGTAGGAAGGCCTTGCTCGCGTCATCACGTGGGACTGTTTTTGTATAGAATGACGTGCAAGGGGTTACAAAGGTCACGTGATAAGACACTGAAGTTGTTTTTCAAGGCATCTTGTTCGTTACATTTTGAAGCGCCGCACAATGGCTTCTGTTCCTAAAATAGCATAACACTTAAGATATGCCCATCCCAATAGCGTATATGGATGCATTTTAAACTTTCGTTTTCCGTAAAGGTTGAAAGTCGATCCTATACTCATTGTCGCTCTTATTGAAATGGATTGTCGCCAGGAAAACCTGAATCTCTCTTTTTCGATTGAAAATATTTTGCGAGACGATTTTCCTAATCGACAGAGAGCAAACGATGTCAGTCTACCAACACGTGAAATAAGTTTTGAACGATGATCAAACACAGCCCTTTGCCAATATTATGCAGTTCATTACAGTCCTGTTGTTGTCAGAGGTCTTCCCAACATGCACAGAGTAGAAGAAAGGTTCAATGGATTTAACGGTGAAAAGGGGCAGATTTTACATCAAGAGCAAAACACGATAGAAGGTTGCAACCAAGATGAATCTGCACTCCAACCTAAAAATGGTAAGAGTTATTTTTTTTCCAAACTTTATCTAATAACATAACCTTCTGTAAATATTTTATTGTTAAATTTGTTATTTAATATAATAAACTGACTAGCAGTTTTAAATGCACAAAATAAAACACGATTACAAAATATTCTTATAATTATACATGAAACGGGCGACAACTTCATTTTGGTATGCTAATAAAGTGTGTATTTAGTAACGCTTAAATACAAACTGTAAACCGTGATTGATCATGAGTGAGTTTTTAAAAACTTAAAATCTAAGTTGTTTGTTAGATGGATTGAGTTTCTCTGATACGAAAAAAGGGAACGTTGTAAAAAAAAAACATCCATTGTGGACCGAAAATGCTCTTAAAGACATGAGACAATATCTCGATGCATTTATTTCGGTTTATGACGCATTAATATATTGTTGTAGAAACAAATTTCATTTTTCAAGTTAAGGGAGGTGAAAAAACCTCAACGAACTGAAGCGAGTAGCTTCATTCGACTTCAAAGTCAATTTTCCTTTCCTTGCTGAAAAATTTAAAAAGAAAAAAGAAAAACAAGAGGTATTAAAGTAATTTTATTGAAAACCACAAGCACGTCAAGACCTGCACGGGGTCTGAAGCTTAACCTCCCGGACAGTTGAGAATCTAAACTTTTAGCGCCCGAAGCCCCCAACAGCTGCTCAGAATCGTATCTCTATCAACTTTTAACCCGACCGAGAGAATTCCATGGAATAACTACTACTCAGTTGTACATAATTTCTCTTATTATAATCATAAAAAGCGATAGCTACAGCTGTGGGAATATCCCTTGGTGATACTAAAATTAGTTAATTGAATCATCGTACGAGACTAGTCATTAATGTTTGGAATACACTGTATTAGTTTACATTAATCCAATTTTACTTTTGTACAGCAATACGCAAGAAAAGATCTTTTCATTTCATTTCATTTCCGCGGTACCTATGAAGTCAATTACTTATGGATCTAATATTATACTATAAATTTTAATAACAATTATACGTAGTAAGGAAACGTGATTATAATCCTCTGGCCTCACATAAGATGATTTTCAACCGTTTCATATTGTATCTACCTCAAAACAAAATTTAGAAATGGAAAACAAAAACCGTTACTCAGCGGGCGGTATAGTACTACACAAAAAGTTAATTCTCACTGCAATATTAAACTGTTCATGTAAGGTTTGTGTTCTCCTTGCTATTCCTATTTGTCCTATTTGGTTTTTTGAAATAAAAACAGGGTTGAATCTTTAAGTGCCACTCTCCGCCCACAGCTGTTTCTAGACATAAAATCCCTTTGTTCATTATTTTTCATCCGAGTATAGGATATGATATCGGTTTTCCAAGCATCTGCTGGTTTCGTGCTGCAGTGCTTCAGGTAACAAAAAGGTGTGACCAATTTGAGAGCCTTCGGCGGCATTACAGTCCGCTTTACAATATCTTCAAAAATGTCGTGACTGTTAACAATGAACTATTTAGTTTTCACGTACTTAAATATTGACCTTTAAACTGGTCGCATCTAGTCTCAACACTGAACGAACTCTGGTGTAGGTAAACATGCAATGAGTCAGCATGAAGATTGTAGGTGTAGGAAATCGGAAGGGAAAACAGTATGATTATAGCTGCAAATTTTACACTAGAAATTAAGATCTAGATGAAGAAATAAATTAAAATACAACTTGAATTGAACTTGGCAACTGTTTGGACGTGCTTCTGCAGATTTTCAGTGAAAATATCTAAGAGTGAGTTTTTTTTATGTTACCATCCGCCGCAGTTGCGTTTCGGGAAACGATTGAGTGTTTGTTTTGTTAAATATAGTGGCTTTTGAGAACTCGTTTATCAGTTTATCAGTTTTGGCGGTGAATAGTGTATTACACTTTGAGCTGTTCGCTGCAAAGTCAACTGGTTTGTAAGATTAGATATTAGAATTGACTTATTCCTGCCTTTTGACTTCAGTTGCTAACTTAAGTTTTACATGTAACAAAAGGGTATTAAAATTTAAAATATTGGAATTGATAAATATTGAAAAGAATCGATGCGATATTCTCTTATTGAATTAAATTCAGACGCTTAAATATAGAAGGTAAATGAACGTACAATTGATTCACAACTTATAAAAATTGGTAACGTTTTTCAGGTTTATTTAATTTCGGGCACCGGTTATCTGCATGCAATAACTAAAACATTTGTTGAATTCAGCCATGTTTTACTTCAAGGCTTTCCGGCTGTTTCCGGCTCGGTGTGACAAAACTGTTTTTGCGTGTCGTGTCTCCAATTGTTATGTACGAACTTGGTAAGTCATATGGATTAAACCACGGCGTGTAATGTAAACACTCAGTTATATTGAATCAACCTGACATGCACATCACGGCCCAAGTCTCTTTTTAGTCAAAGCCTTGAAAATGCATTTTAATCTAAATAATTGTTCTTCTTCAGGTACCAAAGTAAACGATAACGAAAAAGCATCATTCAACTCAAAAACGTGCAGCAAGGACGGCAGCACGCGTAAACGGAAGCGAAGACACCGCAGCCATTTCACCAAGCATCAACTCCAGTACTTGGAGAAGCTGTTTTCCCGCCAAAAGTACCTAACGCGCGACGAACGCACACTGTTAGCGAGAAGCCTGGAAATGACTGAGCTTCAGATCAGAAACTGGTTTCAAAACCGGAGATACCTGAAAAGACATCAAGCTAATGAAAGGACAAAGCAGGACGAACTGCATTCTTCAACGCGTGTACGCGTGAAAAGCAAAGCCATTTAGAAAACATCCTGCAAGAAAGTGCGCGTGCAAAGCCGTACTTCTATAAGCCGTTATAGTTTACCACTAATTTTTTTTCCGATTTTGATTGGTTTAAATTGGCCACGTGACGCGATAGTATTCATCCGCGGAGGGATACTGTTAGCCCATAGTGCCTGTCGGTGGAAAATACTTGGATGGATATATAGTACTCTTTTTTTTTATTATTTACCTATTTATTTATTTTTTACAGCACGCATATACTTACATTATTACATACAAAAACTACATATAAAACTACGACAATACAGCTACTTACGCTAATTACAACTTGCTCTAATTACAATGCTTGAATAAACAAAAGTAATATTTAAACCGCTTACGTTACACTACTTTTTAATCGCGGACAATTACTACAAACTTTTACTAAGGTTACGAGAACTAGTGGAAACTGGAAAAGAAAAAAAAGGGACAAAAAAGCGACAATTTACCTATGAAACACAACAGTATATTTAGATATTTTTACAGTTTAACTTGCACCTTTGCTCTGCTAGTCAGTTCTATTTCTATTTTGTTTTTAAGGATAACCAAGAAAGCGTCTAAGAAATAATCTTCCTCATTTTTTGAAGCGGTGTAAATGTAATATTTTATAGTACTCGCCGTAAACAAGCGGGCCTACAGACAAAATAGTTTAATATATATTTAATTGATATGTATTTAGTGGGTTTCTTGTCCGGTTTTGTTTTCATTTTTTACATTTCGGCTTCTGTCTTACTAAAAAGTTAAAAATTGTTCAAGATGTTCGAAAATTAAGTGGTGAAAAGCAGGGTTGGAAATTAGCGCTCGCCCACTCGCCCACTCGCCCAGGCGAGTGTCAAAACTGTCAGGCGAGTACCGATTACCAATCACTCGCCCGGTTTGGCGAGTAGGATTTTCAGCTTTTTACTTTCCACTTTGAAATAATTAACACTGTTTACCATTTTGAAATTTCCCACAAACCTGACGCTTTGTCGCAAACTAATTTCTGGTTCGCAAACATACAAAAATAGCTTCACTTGGTATTCGTCAAATGATGAAGAGACACTATATATTTGAACTCAGTGTTAAAATGTGGAGTTTTCTTCCTGGGGTCTCTAAAATATCCGCTAGCAAGAAAATACCGCTTCTGATAACAGCACGTCAACAACGGTCCGTGAATCTCTCGATGTTGATGTTCGTGGGCGGAAAAGAGGGCGGGAGGGGGTGTTAATGTTTTCTGTGTTTGTGTGTAGCTAGGAGACTGGGCGAGTGAAAAATTGTCTGGGCGAGTGAAGCTCAAAGGTCACTCGCCAAAATGGCGAGCGCTCCAAAATTTTAGTTTCCAACCCTGTGAACAATAAAGACAATAGAGTGTTTCTGTCTCGGAACTATCGGTCTGATAGTTGCCCCTTGGAAATTTGATGTTCTTAAAACTAGCATATTTGCCCTCGAAGCTTCTTTTCTCAGGCTAATATTTGCTTTAAGAACATCAAATTTCCGCTGGGGAAACTATTTAGTAAATAAACCCCTTCAGGCGACTGGTATATTGGAGGATAATGCCCGAGGCTGAAAGATTGTCCGAAAAATGAACAGTTGGCCGAGAAGCGAAGCTTCGAGGGTAACTGTGAAGTTTTGAGGACAATCTTTCAGCCAAGGGCATTATCCTCCAATATACCAGCAAGCCAGGAAGGGGTTTATTTATTTTATAACCTTCCGATTAATTTCTTCAACGCGCTTCATCGCGGGAAAAAGGAAAAACCTACAGCGCGCGATAATCACGGCATAATTTAGTTAAAATAAATGCAAGTCGATAGGTTTCGAATTTCTTTTTTAACACTGTGATTTTGTTAAAACGTTAGACCTGAAAAGGTCACTTTTACGTTTGTTTTGCACTGCTATAAAAAATCGGACGACGGATATCAAATCGGACGGGGTATATTGGCTGATACCCGTCGTCCGATTTTGTACCACGTGATGTGTTTTGTCCAATGAGCGCGCGCGGAAATTAATCGGTGGGTTATAATAGCTGACAGTACTTCGACAGAAATGCTCTATTGTTTAAATAGAAACACAGAGAAAGCAGGAGCAGTTGAAGTAATGATGGTGCGAGCAAAGAGAATTTACAGTTTACGGTGATCAAAATAAAGAATGATTTAAACTTTTACATTTTTTTTCCTCGTGGTGTTTTCTGAAAGGAACAAACGCTCGCCTATCAGCCCGTGTTGCCACAGCATTTTTCGTTCTCCCAAGCTTCCACTCGTGTTTCTATTAAAGAATTAGCCTACGAGTCCGAGTTTTCTTTGAGCGAATAGTCAACGAGGCGCAGCCGAGTTTACTTTCGCTCAAAACTCGGGCTCGTAGGCTAATTGTTTTAGAAGGAACTCCAAATGATTGCAGGCAAAAACCTGCAATTTTATGTACTTTTAAGCTAAAAATCGAGAAAAATTCTCCCTTCGATTCAAATAGTAACGCACACGCGACTGTGTTCTATCAGCGAATTGAAACAATGGAAGAACCAATTAGATTCGCAGATTTCCAATAAAACACGGCTTTTTTTACTAAAACTCGATAGGAACACAGAACATGTATATTCTAGTTCTTAAAAAAAGTATTGTTATCCAACACTGCTTCGTAGAGTACAAATAGCGCGCGCGTCTCATTCCCCCCGACCGAGCGAAAGATTAAAAACCTTTGCAAGTCAGAATTTTGGGGAAACGAAAACGTTGGATTTTTACTTATCATTTGTATTTTGACTCGCCCTTTGGGTTCGCCAAAACACTGCATGACTCGTAAAAGTATACAGCGATACTACACAATAAAATGGCTTATACGATATATTAGATCGATAGTTGTGGGTCGAAGGAAAATGGTGGGCATTTAGAAAAGGGACAAATTTTCTTAGAACCTGTAATGGATCCTCAAAACGTTCCTCCATATACTGGTCAGCTTGTACCATCTGTCGTCAACTTTATTTTAATCCAGCCATCCTCTTCTTCATTGCCCATTCAACCTTTTGCCCTTCCAAATAACAGTTGAGAAATTCAGAAAACACTCGCCCACAGCTAGTGCTTTCCACCTTTTATCTTGTTTTCTCAAGTAACATTGCTGTTTTTTGTCAGTATAATATTTATTATTATTCAACAAACTCGCGCGATGCCCATATATGGTCAGAAAGACATTGTTATCCGTCATCCGTACGTTACAGATATCCTGCGATATACGCAGGTTGCCAAGATTCGTACGAATCTTGCTAAGTGCTGCACGACCACAGTTTTTCTCGCTTCAAAAGTGTTTCGTGGACAATTTGTTGAATAATAAAACAATTATCCTGCTCAATCTTGAGGAATATCGTCTGATTTTAGCCAACTCGGCCTATGGCCTCGTCGGCTAAGTATCAGGCGATATTCCGCGCGATCATGGCGATTTCGCAGGATGTGATTTGTCTTTGGCGTAGAAACGTCGCAAACAGATTGGTGTTTACTAAAAGGGATATGATTTATTTATTTATTTATTTATTTATTTATTTGTTTGTTTGTTTATTTATTTATTTATTTATTTATTTATCTAAGGGCAACCGCACAAACAAGATAGTCGCAAACATTTTTGTGATTTGTTGTATCCACATGTTGTTAAAATGCTTCAGAAGCATTTTGTCTGGATGTTTATTTTGCTTTCTGTTTTCATCATCCAAAAACGACAAATTTGACTGGGAACACCCCTTATTGCGTGTCTTTTTTGGCATAAATATTCCATTGATTAACGTCAATGATAAAATAATTAAAAGCTGCGTTGTTGCAAGTTTTTTTCAAAATTGTTTGCGAGCCTTGTATTCCAAAAGTCCGGTTTTTCAACCACGAAAAGGTAAATTTTACTTGGCACCCGGATTTTCGTCACGTGTCTAATTTGCATATTTTTTAAAAAACCGGAAATACTTCATCAGAATGAAATGTGAAAATTTTGGGGCGTAGCCAATCAGAGAGAGGCAGGGAGGGAGAGCGCGAATCTGGCCCCTAGACCAGCATGCACGTGACTTGGCCCTTGTCACGCTACGCATGACTACCTCTCTCTGTGTAGTGGCGTCCTCCATCTTGGCCCGGCGTCTTCTGAGGGAGTTGTGTTTTAATAGACAAAGGAGCAACGCATCACGTGTCGATGACATCATAGGGAACCAATCGGAGGTTGCCACGTCACACAATACAAAAACACACCGCTGACCATTGACATTCGAGAGATTTCCCAAACAAATGGGAAAACCAAAGAAAAATTGAAAAACTGAAAGAGGTCGCTGATGGCAACCAGGGTTACTGCGTGATTTCTCAGTTGATCCTCAAAATAATTATTTTACTCTAACGTGGCCTCGGGGTCGAAGACGTGAATTTGGCGCTGCTCTTCTTCTAGTGGGGTGGTGACTTCGTCGATGACAGTTTGCTTGGAACGTTCAAATGCTCTCTATCTCGGGTGTTGAGGGAGAAACCGCGGACCTTGCATTCCACTTTACAGTGAACTGTGTGATACCCGTAGTTCTTTGGGCCAGCGGACGTAAACTCGACGACGTGACGGCTAGATTTGACTTCGTTCTAACTTAATCCATTTAAAAATTATTTTTATTCCTCAAGGATAAGGCAAATTGTGGTAGAAAAATAATCTAAAATGTTTGAGGAAGAAAACTACAGTGCGATTCTTCGAATTCGCTGAATCATCACATGGGCTTCAGTTCTGAGAATTACGATTTCAATTTCTCGGAAACTTTATGACTCTTCGGTAGGAAAAATAAATTGCTTCACCTTCATTCGTGTCCACACACACATACAAACCAAAGTCTTAATTAAATCGAAACGAATTGGTTATCGTTCGACATGCTAACTACTCCATCTCCAACATTGCCCTAATTTTAAAACTGACGATCGAAGCCACTGGTAAATTATTACTATCTTGAAAACCAAAGGTAACTGACACATCTCTCCGTCTGATAGTCTGAAATGTCATCCGTCCTCTCTTCCTTACTCCCCAGAGGAGGGGCGCGGGCGAGAGGGACGTCTGAATTCCCAGCGTTATAATGCCGTCCCATGACGTCACGGACTTTTGCAAAAATGGTTAGTAACTTTTGATTGGTGCAGATTAAAAAGGCATTGTTATATGCTGTTGGTGAAATAGATTACTGTTTCTGATTGGCTAAGCGGCCTTCGCGTTGATTTCAATTCAGACGCAAAACAGTCAACAGATTTGCGAGTGAGATTTCAAATCTAAATTTAAACATGTGTTACCAGAACGTGAATTTACGAAGGCGAAACCTAACAATCGAGCTCAGGAGACAAAACGCTCGATCAGATTATGCAAGATACATAACACCTTCAACACAGAATGTCTCTCTAAAACCAACTTTTAGCTTTCTCGAAGTATTTATAGTAGGTGCTAATCACCTCCGCGCTAACCAATCTGCGCGCGCGGAAAGCACTGTTAAATTTATCATTTTTATTCGTACATGTCATGAACCCCGGTGGGGTGGCTGGTTTCGTATTTACACGAACCAGGAAACCACTCCACACGCGCATAAATGTTGAAAATTATATGGTACATACAGCTATTTCAAGAAACGTTGTCGGAAAAAAGCACAAAACTGCACAAGCCAATCCTGAAAGGTAGTATGGGTAGACGTATTGAGGTCCTGCACGTCTTGAATGCTAATAAGATATAACAACAAAGTAAGCGCGAATTTCAGGTTTTCTTTCTTTTCAGACATGTAGAAACAAAGTACATATAGCCACTCTGAACTTTAGAAGAATTTTCCTCACTCAAAGGCATGCGACTGTAAAAGTTAAGCTACAGATATAGGCCCCTGAGAGGAAAAACAAATATTCCACGTGCAAAAATACAAACTTGTAAATGCCTTCTAGGCCAATGTGCAGAATTCCAGTGAATACCCAGACCACCTTTCGGTCTTGTCGCGTGCACTCTGATGCTATTTCCGACAACCTTCCTCGGAACAGCTGTATACGCAATTTATATTTGCGCTGTGGTGAGTCAAAGCATATACTTGTCCCGTTTTTCCGACGAGGATGCTGTTTGATATCGTAAGTTGCGTTTTAGTTTTAGTTTCTAGTTAAACCGATAGTTTATAGTTTAATGGATTGCCCCTTTTGGTAGTCGAACGCCGGTCCTGGTCTATAGGTGTGATGGTCCAGAGCAGAGGATAGAAGCCGGGTTTTTTTCGTTGCATAGGGGTGTCTATAAACTCTATTTGGTACCCCGAGACTACTTTTTAGCTTGCAAGAATTTTTTGGGGGCCATTGCCTGTGTAAGAATTTTTTTTACTGCAGCCCTATGCACGATTTTTTTTTTTGAGAAAATCTGCTTCATGCACAATATGCTATTGAATTAACTAAAAGCAGTGCTAATTTGTTTAATTAAATACAAAGCTTGTATTAACGTTTCTTTCCATTATAAAGTTTATTTTATGACGAAAAATACTTTTTGAATAATGTTCATTTTAATTCTTGGTTTCCACGCGAAATCATCAAAATTCTAAAATACAAAATCGAAGACCCCTGAGTTTTTACCCTTCACTAGCTATTGGACATCCTTAGGATATATCTTGTTGAAGGTCTTAAGCTCGATAGCATCCGCCGTCTTTAAGATAGAGCATTTTGAATTTCGGAGTTTCACGCCACACGACATCAAGATGGCCGCCAGAAGGCTGTCATGTATGCTTAAAAACATGCCGCAACCTGTGATTTTTAACAATATAAACAGTTGAGGTTTTGCCAGCATTGACAACTGTTGTGGTTTTCGCTGCTACAGCCCATGAGACTGGGGAGTTTGAGCTCTGTCTCTGCCCCGGAACGAGGTGTTCGAAGTCTGAAAGCTGGACACTGGGCAGAAGAACCCTCGATATGGGGCGTGGTACTGTCCTCTCCCACCCCGAAAACGCCCTGGAAACTTTCGGGAGCAGTGCCACGAAAAAAATGGTCTCCCAGCTTTCTCGGCATCAGTCACAGTGTTTGCTGTTTTAGAATGAGGTTTTAACGGGATTCAAAACCATCGCAAAACAGCTGCTTATTGGAGTCTGCTAAATCGTCTTTCCCAAGAGATGCAGACTGGATCGAGTTTAGTCAGGACTTGTTCTCGGCGTTTGGAGAAAACCTAGGCAGATGTATCTCCTACCAGCATAAACATAGTAGTAATTGTGGCTTTATCAAGAGTGATTGCATCATTTCCATGGACTCTTGCACGAAATTGATATTCTCATGCAATCAATAGAGGGAGGGAGGGACGGGGGGGGGGGGGGGGGGGGCAAGATTTTGTCCTGAATATCCCGCAGCGAGTTGTCTGGGAGTTTAACTAGTACTCCAGAAATCATGGTAAAAAATAAAAAGTCTGTATACGAGCCTAGGGGCCCATCAGGCCGGAGCTTATCCCGGTTTCCGTAGCGTGAAGCGACTAGGAGTATTGCTACTCCCCCCTGGATGGGACGCTAGTCCATCGCAGGGTTACCCCCGGCAGTAAATTCGCCGATACCCATTTATATACCTGGGTGGAGAGAGGCACTATGAGAGTAAAGTATCTTGCCCAAGAACACAACGCAGTGCCCCGGCCAGGGCTCGAACCCGGACCGTCCGATCCGGAGTCCAGCGCACTAACCATTAGGCCACCGCGCCTCCAGAAATCATGGGCGTCAAATAATTCGCTCGAAGAGCTGCAGTGGCTCTAGAATGACTTTTAAGAAGGGCATCAAGTTCCTCACTAGGCTCCCAACGAGAGTTGGGGGATAACAGCCCGTCAGGGTCATAATCGTCATCCGCGGACGACTGATTTTCCTGTCCAACATTCGCGCCGGGATTTGATGTCTTTGATTTGTCGACACGTGGGTGTTTATCCTGTGGGAGGTCTTTTAGCTGCCCTGACTTTGCCTGTTTGGTCACAGGTAACCCAAGCTCGATATATGAGTAATTCAATTATGTTGACCTTTGTATTGTTATGTAATTGGAGCGATTTGCATATTTATAAGGATTTGTATGGGAAGAGAAATAAAGTCCAAAAGTACGAAAACTTACTCTTGAATTACGAATATATTAGGAGTTAGCGATTGCAGTTTTGGTTTTCGTTGGAACCAAAACTGCAAAAAACCGCTCCAAATCTTTATAAATATCCAATTTGCTCGAGTTACATTACAATACAAAGGTCAACATATATCGAGCTTGGGCAACCTGTGGTTGATCCACAGACTCTACGGCCGGTTGTTCCGCCGACAGGCCCACAGGCGCTGCGGCTTTTTTACCCGGGGGGGAGGGGGGGGGGACTCCCATATGAAATGGACGGGGATGTTCGTCGTCTCGCTTAGGGGTGTAGATTTCGGATTTTGGTCTCGCTTAGGGTGTTCTGGGCAAAATGTCATTATTTTTAGCCGTCAAGGTCTCGTTTAGGTTTGCACGCGAAGAAATAACAAAAAAGAAAGAATTTTGATTCGTTATATTTACTCTTTTAGTGGTCTGCATAACGTTCGGCCACACCTAGATTGGTCTCTTTTAGGGTTTAAATTCAAAATTTCCGACGAGCATCCCCGTCCCTTCCATATGGGATTCCCCCCGGGCTTTTTAGCACGCGATCGCGATATTGCGGGGTACTTAAACCAGACTGGTCGGCAACGAGAGCCTGAACCATTAATTCGGCGAGAGATTGACAAGTAACACTTACTTCAGGCGTCGCATGGCGTTGGAGTTTGTCTGCCGCGTTTTCTGCATTCTGGTCCATCTTATGAGTGAATGAAAAAGACGAGAGCCAGCGGTGGGTTAGCGGCTGATATACGTTGAGACGTTGCCGTTAAGTTATTTTTAATTTAAAGCCACTGTATTAAATTTGAGATGTTATGAGTGAATAACGAGACATTCCATTGTTAAATTGAGTTGAGTTAAATTGATTATACGTATAAACTTTGTATAGCCCTGCTTATTTTGCAAATGTTCAAATAAACCGCTGAGCAACATCTGTCGCTACCTTAAAATCAAGTGGCTGATGAAAGATGACCCGTTCTGAGGTAATCAACCTACATAAGCCACATAGCCGGTATGTGCTGCCCAAAGAGGTATGGACTGAGCCGCTTTGGTCTCAAATAGAGTATCAGTGTTGTTAATCATCTCTTGAGAATTAGAAGTGCGATTCAAATACATTGGGGAAGCAGCTCCTGGGTAGGGTCTGACCTTGATCAGGTCTCGTCCAAACAGCCGAAAGGCATAATTTCTTACAACGGGAAATCGCATGTTTTGCTCTGTAATATCGATGTAATAGGGCAAGAGTTTCAAGAAACGCGCTGCGCACCGCTACCCAAATTTTCGGAAATCAGCCACAAACGTGGGTGGTGCAGTCAGAAAAATTATCGACATTTGGAGTGTCGACTGTGATAATTGTAATGATCAGCAGTATTTCTTAAAAGGGCAGACATGCACGTTCGTAACGAGGACTCGAGAACATGTTGGAATAAAACTAGGATCATTTCTGTTAAAACCGTTCTTATCGATCGCATCGAGCTCTTTAGACAAGAATATTACACTGGGGCTTCACCTAAGCTTTGGCGGTTTACATTGTCCAATAAAAACAAAATCTTTCAACTTGCAAATTGGTTTCATGCTTCTCGTCTGACAGCTTGTACATTCACTTCCTTCACATAAAATAAATCATAGAGTAGGCGAGTGCCCATATTCACGCAGGTTCTTTTTGGGAATTTTCCTTGTCGGGCAAAACTCGATCATTTTTGCTTTCATCCCCTTACACGCACCGAGCCTTACTGTGTGCCACACGTGCAAGTTATGGTTTGTTGTCATAACTGTCTTTCTTTCTCTTCCCCTCCTTCCTCCTTCCTCAGCCCCAGCGGAAGGTTTGTATTGCAAACCGAAATATTGGGCAAATTGTTGCATTTTTTCACAATTGTTTATTAAATTTTTGGTCGCTAACGCCATTTGGATCAGTATGCCGTAAATATATATCATTTTCTCCTTTATCAAGTGTCAGATAACTTAGATAAAGAAGACACTGACTGACTCTTATTATTTCGATTTCTACATGTACTTTAATATCACTTGATTCTGAAATAAAATTACTGAGAGCAAGTTAAGAAGCATGAAGTCATCTGAACACTATACAATGCCGCTCACTCCTTTTGCAGCCTACCGTAACCCCAGCCCTCTCCTTCACTATTCCATTCCTCCACAACAAAATAAGCAGCAAGCTCTCGGTTTGTACATAAGTTGCTTATTTACTGACTGGGCGGTCCAGACGGGAAAATCTTTTGGCTGAGTTCATGACGTACATGCAAGCGTCTGATATTCCCGTTTAGCTGATCGGCCCTCCCAGACAGTAAGTATCTGATCTTATCTGATGGCTCTTTCTCAATACGATCTAAAGGGGTATTTGTAAAAAGAAAGGAATATCTAGGTACAATTCAAACACGAGATTTGTTTAAGTGTACCCGCTCACTCAATGGCGTAGGGCGGCCTTGCACGCGTCATCACGTGGGACTGTTTTTCTACAGAATGACGTGCACGGGGTTACAAAGGTCACGTGATAAGACACAGATGTTGTTTTTCAAGGCATCTTGTTCGTTACATTTTGAAGCGCCGCACAATGGCTTCTGTTCCTAAAATAGCATAACACTTAACATATGCCCATCCCAATAGCGTATATGGATGCATTTAAACTTTCGTTTTCCGTAAAGGTTGAAAGTCGATCCTATACTCATTGTCGCTCTTATTGAAATGCAGTGTCGTCAGGAAAACCTTAATCTCTCTTTTTCGATTGAAAATATTTTGCGAGACGATTTTCCTCATCGACAGAGAGCAAACGATGTCACTCTACCGACACGTGAAATAAGTTTTGAACGATGGTCAAACACAGCCCTTTGCCAATATTATGCAGTTCATTACAGTCCTGTTGTTGTCAGAGGTCTTCCCAACATGCACAGAGTAGAAGAAAGGTTCAATGGATTTAACGGTGAAAAGGGACAGATTTTACATCAAGAGCAAAACACGATAGAAGGTTGCAACCAAGATGAATCTGCACTCCAACCTAAATATGGTAAGAGTTATTTTTTTTCCAAACTTTATCTAATAACATAACCTTCTGTAAATATTGTATTGTTAAATTTGTTATTTAATATAATAAACTGACTAGCAGTTTTAAATGCACAAAATAAAACACGATTACAAAATATTCTAATAATAATGATACATGAAACGGGCGACAACTTCATTTTGATATGCTAATAAAGTGTGTATTTAGTAACGCTTAAATACAAACTGTAAACTGATTGATCATGAGTGAGTTTTTAAAAACTTAAAATCTAAGTTGTTTGTTAGATGGATTGAGTTTCTCTGATACGAAAAAAAGGGAACGTTGTAAAAAAACATCCATTGTGGAAAATGCTCTTAAAGACATGAGACAATATCTCGATACATTTATTTCGGTTTATGACGCATTAATGTATTGTTGTAGAAACAAATTTCATTTTTCAAGTTAAGGGAGGTGAAAAAACCTCAACGAACTGAAGCGAGTAGCTTTGTTCGACTTCAAAGTCAATTTTCGTTTCCTTACTGAAAAATTTAAAAAGAAAAAAAAAACAAGAGGTATTAAAGTAATTTTATTGAAAACCACAAGCACGTCAAGATCTGCACGGGGTCTGAAGGTTAACCTCCAGGACAGCTGAGAATCTAAACTTTTAGCGCCCGAAGCCCCCAACAGCTGCTCAGAATCGTATCTCTATCAACTTTTAACCCGACCGAGAGAATTCCATGGAATAACTACTACTCAGTTGTACATAATTTCGCTTATTATATCCCTTGGTGATACTACAATTAGTTAAACCTCTATCATATAGTTTAGGAAATTGAATCATCGTACGAGACATATATCTTATTAGACATTTTAGTGTGTAGTATCGCTGTATATTTTTACGAGTCATGCAGTATTTTGGCGAGCCCGAAGGGCGAGTCAAAATACAAATGATGAGTAAAAATTTACAGTGATACTACACACTAAAATGTCTAATAAGAGATTTATTATCCAAGTTTTCGTTTCCCCAAAATTCTGACTCACCAAGGTTTTTAATCTTTCGCACGGTCGGGGGAATGAGACGAGTACAAATATCGTGTGATATTTGTACTCATTTCGAGTGTTATTTGTACTCTACGAAGCAGTGTTGGATAATAATAGTCGTTATTGTTTGGAATACACTGTATTTTTACATTAATCCAATTTTACTTTTGTACAGCAATACGCAGGAAAAGATCTTTTCATTTCATTTCCGCGGTACCTATTAAGTCAATTACTTATAGATCTAATATTATACTACAAATTTTAATAACAAGTATACGTAGTTGAGAAACGTGAACATAATCCTCTGGCTTCACATAAGATGATTTTCAACCGTTTCATATTGTATCTAGCTCAAAACAAATGTAGAAATAATCGGATAATCAATGGTACAGAAAACGAAAACCGTTACTCAGCGCGCAGTATATTACTACACAAATAGTTTTGCGTTCTTTGCTATTCCTATTTGTCCTATTTGGTTTTTTGAAATAAAAACTGGGTTGAATCTTTAAGTGCCACTCTCCGCCCACAGCTGTTTCTAGACATAAAATCCCTTTGTTCATTATTTTTCATCCGAGTATAGGATATGATATCGGTTTTCCAAGCATATGCTGGTTTCGTGCTGCAGTGTTTCAGCTAACAAAAGGGTGTGACCGATTTGAGAGCCTTCGGCGGCAATACAGTCCGCTTTACAATATCTTCAAAAATGTCGTGACTGGTAACAATGAACTATTTAGTTTTCACGTACTTAAATATTGACCTTTAAACTGGTCGCATCTAGTCTCAACACTGAACAAACTCTGGTGTTGGTAAACATGCAATGAGTCAGCACAAAGATTGATGGTGTAGGAAATCGGAAGAGAAAACGGCATGATTATAACTTCTAGCTTTACACTATAAATTAAGATCTAGATGAAGTAATATATTAAGCTACAGCTTGAATAGAACTTTGCAACTTTTTGTACGTGCTTCTGATCTTCAGTGAAAATATCTAAAAATGAGATTTCTTTTAACCTTTCCATCCGCCGCAGTTGTGTTTCAGGAAAGGTTTGAGTGTTTGTTTTGTTAAATATAGTGGCTTTTGAGAACTCGTTTATCAGTTTATCAGTTATGGCTGCCTTAATAGTTTACTACTCTGAGCTGTCCACTGCAGAGGCAACTGGTTTCTAAGATAAGATATTAGAATTGACATATTCCTGACTTTTGACTCGCTAACTTTAATTTTTTTACGTGTAACAATAGGGCATTAAAATTTAAACTATTGGAATTGATAAATATTGAAAAGAATCGAACTGATATTCTCTTATCTACTTTCCTGTCTCTTGAATTCAATTCAGACGCTTAAATATAGAAGGAAAATGAACGTTCAACTGATTAACAACTTGCAAAAACTGCTGACGTTTTTCAGGTTTATTTAATTTCGGGCACCGGTTATTTGCATGCAATAACTAAAACATTTGTTGAATTCAGCCATGTTTTACTTCAAGGCTTTCTCGGTGTAACAAAACTGTTTTTTCGTGTCGTGTCTCCAGTTGTTATGCATGAACTTGATGGATATTTTATTAGGAGTTTCATTGATTAAACCGCGGCATGTAATGTAAACACTCGGTTATATTGAATCAACTTGACATGCACATCACGACACAAGTCTCTTTTTAGTCAAACCCTTCAAAATGCATTTTAATCTAGATAATTGTTCTTCTTCAGGTCCCAAAGTAAACGATAACGAAGAAGCATCATTCAACTCAAAAAAGTGCGGCAAGGACGGCAGCACGCGTAAACGGAAGCGAAGACACCGCAGCCATTTCACCAAGCATCAACTCCAGTACTTGGAGAAGCTGTTTTCCCGCCAAAAGTACCTAACGCGCGACGAACGCACACTGTTAGCGAGAAGCCTGGAAATGACTGAGCTTCAAATCAGAAACTGGTTTCAAAACAGGAGATACCTGAAAAGACATCGAGCCAATGAAAACCCAAAGCAGGATGAACTGGATTCTTAATAATACATGCGTACTTGTGTAAAGCAAAGCACAAAGATCGATGTGTTTGTGGGTCGAAGGAACTATGGAGCAGTTAGAAACGGGAACAAATTTTCTTATAGAGCATGTGATAGCTCCCAAAAACGTTCCTTCATATACTGGTCAGTTACATCTGTCGTCAACTTTATTTTAATCCAGCCATCCTCTTCTTCATTGTCCATTGATCCTCTTGCCCCTTCAAACAACAGTTGAAAAATTTAGAAAACACTCGCCTGTGGCTCGTGGCTTTTACATTTTCTCTTGTTTTCTCAAATGACATTGCTGCTTAATGTCAGTATAATATTTAATATATTATTATATATTTATTGGCTTTGTCCTTTGCGTAGAAAGGTCACATGTAGAAGCGATGTAAACAGAAAAGTGTTTACTGAAAGAGATATGACCCGTTTCTTATTTATTTCATCGATGCTGAAGCGAGAAAGCTTTGGGTAGGAGAGTTTCAAATCTGAGATCAAGTTGAACAGCATACCGGCCAAGGTAACAAATGAATGAAGGCTCTCCCATACCTAGCATCATCGCATGTACAATGTGTCTCTGTTAATTTAAAAATGTCTAGAAGGGTCTCAGATTGCTATTATATTATAATAAATATTGGAATTGACGCTGAATGAAACGGTCTTTATTTTCTTTCTTTCCAGCTAGCTTTGTAGAATGTTCTCTTAAAAAAAGAGATTCCTACTTAAAAATCATCTACTAAAAATAATATGCGATTTATAAACGTGGAGAACGATGTAATACCTGCTTCGTGCAAATAAAAGCTTTTATTATTTCCTTACTAGACAATAAGCTATCAACATTTTAGATTACATACGGACTGCAGAAGGCCGTGATGTTTAGTGTAACCGGGTTCAATATATAAGGCACTAAACAGCAACCACTGCTCTATTTATAATAGCAGGATTTCGCGGAGAAGTTCACAAACAGATCTTGTTAATAGAAAACCGTCGATCGCGAGGTGGTTTGATTTTGTAATAAATTACTGTTCTTGACAGATGAAGCTACGTATGCATTAGGAAGTTAGGATGAATAAGGATAGCGAATGTTGAAATAACTGATGAACTTGAGAATAGATGATGAAAAATAGAACATTGAGAATTAAAACGCTATAAAACCTCTTCTCGTGCATTGTTATTGGCAAATGCAACTTCGGCTGTGACTGGGACCGAACAAAACTCGTTCTGAGCCTTTTACTTGGTTAGGATACAGTGTTACACCGATTTTATATTTAAGCATTGTTAAAGGGGCTTTGTCACAGATTTTAACAGAGTTTTGAACAGTCAAAATATATATTTTTGTCGAAGGAAACCTAAACATAATGGTCCATTTTTATTACAAATTGCATATTAGAGCACTGAAACTGCAAACAAGCGGAAATGGATTGCAACTTGAAAAGTTAAGGCTAAACTGTTTGAAAGTGTTTCCGTGCGTCTTCAAAAACCTCGATATTTATAGCCGTGGTTTGATTTCTCTCCCAAGTTAAGGTTATATCGTTCTTTATAGATGATCAAAGATAATGTTTTTCATCGTTTAAGTTGCCTACCACTAACTTCAGAACAATTTCTAAGACCATTTAAACTTCGTGAATTAAGCTTATGAAGCTAAGCTTTTTAAAAAACACGTTGATTCTCGGTTCAAAGTTTGATTTATACTTTTAAGTAAATATAAAATTTTTTACCGAGTGTCGGCTTGAATAAACGGATGATTCCGGCCCTGTTGCCAGCCACTAAAATCGAGCCTATATTAACATTCAACTTACTCTTAATTTAAAGAGTTGTTCAAGCGAAAAATGGTAATAATATTGAAGTATAACTGAAATGCTTCATAAGTTATAACTATTACTGCTATTATTTTATCTGTAACAAAATGATTATTAGTCGGAATTTTGTTTGGTTTCTCATCCTCCCAAAAAGTCAACATCGTTGA
The DNA here is from genome assembly GCA_963693305.1 of Meandrina meandrites. Taxonomy (NCBI): domain Eukaryota; kingdom Metazoa; phylum Cnidaria; class Anthozoa; order Scleractinia; family Meandrinidae; genus Meandrina; species Meandrina meandrites. The sequence continues at coordinate 3,175,142 of OY855911.1, forward strand.
AAACACTTATGTATTTTCAGGCACTCATGTAAACATAGATATATAACTTGCAGGTTATTACAGGGAATCTAAATGAAATAACGGAACAAAGATTATCTGCCAATAACGGAAGATTTTGTTAAATATTGAAGACAAAACATGAGGTTTCTTTGGCAGCATGTCGATATATACACCTTATTCGATGCTTTAGCATATAATACGCGCGGATATTTTGCGAGTTGCACAATACAAGCAATGAGCAAAATGTCCGCTCGTATTATTCGTTAAACCGTCGAATAAGGGATTTATTATTCCACTAAAAATTAAAGTTCAGTTCGGCCATTTTGTCGCTCCACTTTCAGTCCGTATTTTTTGCCCTGTTCTACAGTGTAATAATGTGGCATATTTCGCACGTTCTTTTGCCCTAATATTTAGTAAATAAACCCCTTCAGGCGGCTGGTATGTCGTCGGATAATGCCCGCGGCTGAGAGATTGTCCGAAAAATAAACATTTGGCCGAGAAGCGAAGCTTCGAGGGCAAATGTGAAATTATGAGGACAATCTCTCAGCCAAGGGCATTATTCGCCGACATACCAGCAAGCCAGAAAGGGGTTTATTTATTTTATAACCCTCCGATTAATTTTCACCCACGTCTCATAAAGCACTTGAAAGAAAAAAAGCCAGTGGCAATCGGATGACGATTGCAAATGACGTAAGCAAGTACCATTGATTAGTTGAATTCATTTTATTCAAATTGTGATTGGATTAAAACTTGACAGATTGTCATGTCAAACATGCTCTTGCAGCGCCCCCTAGATCAAAAAATAGAAAACTCGGCGCTTTTATAATAATTTTACTATTGCGCTGTTCAAAGAAACCGGTCGAAAACCGTGTTAAAAAAGTCTTGGGAGAAATGAAATCATTTCAGTTGTCCTTGGGTGGACTGAAAAAGAAATTACAGCCGGCCGTGGAACACAGAATTTGCGAAGTTTGGAGCAGAAGGATTCACACTGAAAGTGGATTGCTGGTGATGAACTTGACTTTGTTGCTGAATGCCGGCAGAGGACGTGGCTGATAACGATGGAGTAGTTTGAAGAGAAACAGCTGGATGTACAGGCTGAACTGAGTTCTGTTGTGTGATAAACCGACTAACGATCGCGGATGATTCAAACTGTTGCTCGATGGTTGGTCGAGCATTGTAAACCTCGATGGATTTATCACTGGAGTGGCCCGTTACGCTCTTCACTCGGCAATTTTCTAAACCGGCAACTTTAAGTACGCTCAAGAGAATTAAGGCCTGGCTCTTCCATTAATTGCACCAAAAACTAAGGGGGTGGTCTATCTTCTTAGGCTTTAGACATGACAATCTAAGACTTTGGCAGGCTAATATGTTTGCAAATGTTGTCAAATTTAGGTGGATGACGTATGCAAATTACGTCACGTGACTTATTACGGCCACAAAATTTAAAAAAATTTTTGAGGAAAAATGGCACCAGTTTAAAACATCAGTCTTTTAACGTTTATGCAACTAGACAAGTCTAGAGGATAACAACAAAAGACTTGTGCCCGGACTTTGTTAAATATTTCATTTCTTTCGAAAATAAACGGTATTTTGTACTAGTACCCAGTCCCCTGGATAGGTTATTTCTAATTCAAGACCGTTATTTTAAATTTTGTCAAAAAGTCCGGGCAGAGAAGTGATGTACCTAATAGTCTTGACCTCATAAAGCTAACAGCAGCCTCTAGAAAATAATAAAAAGTGGTGCCGTTTTGCTAAAAAGATTTTTGAGCTAAAAATAACCTTAACAGGTCACGTGATCTAATTTGCATACGTCACTCACGTCAATTTGACAACATTTGAAAACTTATTAGTCTCCCAAAGTTTTAGATTGTCATGCCTAAAGCCTCAGAAGATAGACCACCCCCTAAGTTTTTTATGCATATAATGGCAGACCCATGCCTTAATTTTCTTGAGCGGTGACCGACGTAGCACGAATGCAATGGGGAGTGTAGACATGTGCAAGAACAGCTTTCTTGCACATGTCTGTGAGCAGATTTTCCAGCTTGTGTTTTCCCATCGGCACGTTACAATACCAGATCTCGTCAGACGCACAGAATGAACTCGCATTGTGGTTCTTTGGCTTTTGCCACAGGGCATCGCATCTTGGCTTCCTTTTCGCCAAATACTTCTCGAGGCAAGTCACAGGACAACGGGGATTTCCTGGCCATGCCATCATCACAGACTGAGTTTCGTCTTCGTTGTCGTTGATACCACCAGGATGATTTTTCGTTGGTCTCTCGCTCAGGACGAAGTACTTCAGCCCACCAGTTGTGGTTTTCAGCTGTAAGTCACCCGGTTTCATCGCGCGTTGGTTCTCACGGCCTCTCTTGCCAAAGTAAAGAACTGTATAAAACCATGCTGTATTTACCAGACTCTCAGGACTATCCAGGCCGAGTTGGTTGGCGGCGTAAAGGGCTTCAAGGTCCTCACTCGAAATTGGGCGCTTGTGCTTAGTTGACGAAATTAACCCTTGTCGAGCGAGATCTTTCAGTGAAGTATCAAGAGCTTCGTTTGCCGGTTTGAATGCCTTATCTCTAATAATAGAAAAAGACTTTCTTTGAGGGGAACCAGATAAAAATCTGTCGAGCCCGGAACGAATTGCTTTCATGGTGTTGCGACTGTACGGTTTTCCTTCAACATTTCTTGCTTCTACGTAAAAACGTTTCAACATGGCCGACAATTCTTCAGGATCCATACTTTCGAGAGTGGTTGGAATTTCTCTCTCTTTTCTCCATGCTAAAAGTTGGACGAGAACGATTTTTTATAGTAAGTACACTTTGTTGTAATTCTGTTCTGTAGCCTACACTATACGACAACTTAGAATGACTCAATTTGAGTTCTTGTTGACTCGTAACTTTTCCTTACCTTCAAATACGTTCACGGCATATTTTGTTGATTTTTTTGTGTTTTCCGGAACAGCATTTGCAACTAGTTCCTTAATTTCACCGTCACTGCATGCATGGATTCTAGAAAACGTGTACTTTGTTTTTCTTCCATAGGAAATTAAAGAATGTAAACACTTTGAACTCTCTTTGTTTGTTCTTGTCACCAAAAAATCGGACGACAAATATCAAATCGGACGGGGGGTATTGCCTGATACCCGTCCTCCGATTTTGTACCACGTGATGCGTTTTGTCCAATGAGCACGCACGAAAATTAATGGGTGGGTTATAAGGTAAAATGGCGCAATAGTGGAATAATAATATCAAATATAAATTGAGAGTAGTTTAATGGTGGTATATATAGAAAAGTCTGAAGTTAATCATCAAATAAACTGCGGTAAGGTATGTGAAAGAATGTAAATAACTAGGTGAAAAGTTTTATTCGCAGAATGGAGTCTGATTGAATGTTTAAAGTCGGTCTCTTTTTCTTTATCAAGAGCATCTCGTAGATAAGGTTCTCAAACTTTCTTAATTAGCTTCACACTTTCTTTTCTATAACTGACTTGTGTTAACTGATTTACATTTTATAACGTCGACACGCTGTCGACGAAACGTTGCGTTTTTCTATCGTTCATTTTTATTCGTAAAAATTATCATGGTTCTTAATGTAACCTGTTGCTTTTTTGAACACAAATATATCCATGCTACTCAATGTAAACTGGGCAACTTTTAAACAAATTATATTTCCTTTAGAGTGGACTTAATCCGTGAAATACTAACTAAACTTTCAGATAGATAATTCCATTGTTTTCTCGTGTTTAGTTTTGACTAGTACGCACTAATTGCTACATGTTGTGTCACGGGCTCAATAAAATCACTCTAATTACCTGTCTAACTTTAATTTCGTTACATTATTTTATAAAACTAGTTGTTGCTAATAAAACTACTTATAGTTTTTCGCTGTTATTCACTATAGCAAGTCGGAAGACTTCTGAAATTCAGACTAGATGTCGTTAGCTAACAACGCGAATCAACTTTAAACTTCTAATTGTTTCTTAAAAGCCACTATGTTGGACAAAACAAAACACTTGAAAACGTCTACTTAAGCCCACAAAGCAATGCTTCATGATCAGTGCTATACTATTTATAAACTGCTTGACGTCAAAACACACCCAGTTAAAAACATAGCCTTTGTTCGCCGTTATTATATTTATAACATACAGGTTATAAGAGACTCATCAACATTTAAATTACTCTTGCAATGTCGACACATTAGTAGATAGTTGCTAACTTTAGAATAGAGAAAGCATCAACTAACTTTTGATATTGTCCTGATGAACCAACAAATTCTTAGAAGTAATATCAAAAGGAATATATGACAATTTCTCGGGAGAATTGAGACTTGAAGATTTGGGTACGTCAGGTCTGTTGTTCGAAGTCACGGAAGTGAACTAATATTACAAGGCATAAGGTGTCGCTACTGCCAGTTTGATTATACAGAACTCATGGACCACACCCAACGACAAAACAACTGAAGCACGAAACAAAAGCACTTTGTAAGCCAACTGATATCATATACAAAGCTAAAATTACACTAAGAGAATTAACATATTTCCTGCGATGTTTTTTTTCCGCGATCTCGACCACTTTAAACCTTTTTCAAAACCCACGCAGCAATTGACGTCAACTACCCAGTAATTTGAACCACGCAACGGCTAGTTTTAACGTAATAAAAATGTTTTAAAAGTAGAAAAGTTACAGCTATAAAGTTGTGTTCTGTTGGTACGCACAAAACAGCTTGATGATTTATTTTTCTTGCTCTCTTAAAACCTGTTTTACACTTACTAATTTATTGGCCAACATCTTAGCAACCAGTGGGCCTTAAACTTGGTTGAAACGGTTAAACGGACGAAAAGAAATATTTGCTTTCAATCATTTTAATAAATTCAGAGAGGGTTGAACTAAATAATTAAACTTCTCGAAAGTTTAAACCATCGATCAGTCCATTTGTAGAACATGACCTAAGTGGATAGTCAGTTGCATACCATGGCAATTTCTTGAGTGATTATCATATGCATGATTGTATAATCACTCAAATACGTCCTGTGAAAGAATTGAATTGAAGTCCAAAGAGTTGAACCAAATAATCAAACTTCTTGAAAGTTTGAACAATCGATCAGTCCATTTGTAGAACATGACCTAAGTGGACAGTCAGTTGCATACCATGGCAATTTCTTCAGTGATTATCATATGCATGTATAATCACTCAAATACGTTCTGTGAAAGAATTGAATTAAAGTCTTCTTTCCTGACTGCGCAGGTGAATAACTACCATGAAAGTATTGTGGCCAGTCCTAGTTTGGTTAACCCATTGTATTTACGTAATTCACTCTTAGCTCCTATAAGCTTCACTTCCTTTACAGACAGTGCATCGAGGAGCGACTTGTTAATGAGCAATATCTAATTAAACGACTTCCCACAAACTTTTATACAAAGTCTAAGGCGTGACTTGTAAACAGACAGTTGGAGGAAAGAATAGAGCAAAACATTAACAATGCTGATATTGTCTTCATTTACCGCCAGATTCTCGCATTGAACACGTCAAGATATGCACGACACTTACTAAGGTGATTTTTTTTTAGTTCAGCCCGGGGTGAGCAGTTGAACTATTTTTGTAGCTAAGGATACGGGCATACGGGTCGCTATAACGTGTGGTCTTTAGTGTCACAAACGCTGGTTGGTTTGGATGACAGTTAGGTCGTAGTTAGGGTAGACGTCAACACCCATATACAACTGAAGCACGGAACAAAAGCATGTAAGACATTTGATATCAATACAAAGCAAAAATAACCCTTCGATAATTAGCATATTTCCTGCGTTGTTTTCTTCTCTTATTTTTTCCGCGATCTCGACCGGATTCTTTAAATCTTGTTCTAAACCTACACGGCAGTTGACGTCAGCGATCCATAATTTGAGCCACACAAGCGATCGGTATATTATAACATGATCAGATCGAAAATGTTTTAACCCTTAATATGCTAAGTCCGGATTATTCCGGGATTTGGAGGAATGTCCATTCAACCACTTGTGACGTCACGAATTTGCACGTCAGCAGATTCTTGGGATATGAAACTAATACCTAATAACTAATAATAATAACTAATAATTTTCTTTGTTCTTTTCAAAACTGTTTTACGCTTACTTTATTTGTTGATCAGCATTTCAGCAACCAATGAACCTTAAATTTAGTTGAAGCCATTAAAGGGACTCGCATACTTAATTGCTTCCAAATATATTTCAATAAATTGAAAAAGAGCTCAATCAAATGAATCAAACTTTATCTTGAAGGTTTGAACTGATCACTGATCAGTCCATTTATAAAATACGACCTTAGTGGACAGGCGGGCCCTGAATTCAGTTGAAACAGGGACGACATTGTCGCTTCAAACCATTTCAATAAATTGGAGTATTGTATTGGCATTATCGGACATTCTCGTCCATAATTTTAGCGTGAGTTCGTAATTGTACATTTCCTTAAACATTTTCTGAGATGGCTTTGGAGTCCAATTCTTGATCGGCAGATGTGGTGGCAAGAACCACAGACATAGGTGGAATTAGTGGGTGGAGCAAGGGCCCTGGCCTTCTGACGTTCTCTCCTGGCATCCACTGTGAGGTGTAGAAGCTTTCCTCCCTCTTGTAGGGCTTTGGCACAATTTGTTTTCCACGCACTCCTGTCACTGGCAAGAGTCTCCCACGAATCGATTGGAAGACCAATGGCCTGCATGTCCCTCTTAACCACATCCTTGAAACGGAGCTTGGGTCGTCCAACCGGTCTTTTTCCTTGTGCTAGTTCTCAATAAATTGGAACAGGCTTAACAAAACTGTAAACCAAATTTCTTTTCTCGAAGCTTGAATTATCAGTCCCTTTGAGTGGACAAGCAGTTGTAAATAATGCCGGCCCATTTCTTGATTTGCATCACTCAAACAAGTTTAAAGTAAACAAATAATTTCTTAGAGTCTTATTTTCTCTGCGCAATGAAAAGCTACAAAATGTTTTGGCCAGTCCAGGTTTGGCCCCCGACTCATTATATTTATGCAATCCCACTCTTGTCGACTTTCTAAGCTTCATTTCCTTTATACACAATTATATCGAGGAGCAGTTGAAATATTTTTGTAGCTAACTAAAAGATTCTATTGTTCAAAACCCCGTCCACGTTAATGAGTTGATGTGAGGTCTCACCAACATGAACGATAAGTTGGATTATCAGATTATACAGTTTAACTGTAGCCACACCCAACCACATAACAAAGCACGGAACAAAAGCGCTCTGAAATACAAATAAAACATTTGCGATTTTTTTCCACGATCTTGATCTTTTTTGACCTTTTCTTAAACCCACTCCTCAACTTACGCACTAACCTGCAAAAAAACGAACCAGTCACTAATATTCATTTTTATGTTACCGCAAAATACAGATGAAAACGGTTAAGAATTCCGACCAGAAAATTTCCAATTATTTACTTTTCGTCTTATGTTGTACGCTCTTTTCCGTCGATTTTAAATTGCTGATCACGTCTTCGACAAACTAATTGTTGCGTCCAGAAATTACTTTAAACCTTTTGAATAATGTGCAACGAATTTCAACCAAAAAATCAAGGAAACCCTTCTTTAAAATTGGACCTCATAATCAGCCGCAAGTCAGGACACGCTGTCGACTACTTTCAATTCAATTCGTATACTTCAAAAGCTATTTCAATTGCTGCTTACTGCTGACTGTGCGGTGAGTATTTATTCTTTCACTGCCAGTGAGTTAAAAGTAATAGTGACAATTTGAATACAATAGAAGCGACCACCTGTCAGTGATGTGCGCGTGTCTAGAACAAGCATATGCTCAAATTTAACAGAACAAAGCCTTAAGAAATTAAATATCATTTACACTATTTGCACATCAATTTTCTCCTGAAAATTTAAGATTATACAGTCAATGATCAGTTTTTGTAACTTTCGACCGTTTCAGTCAGTTTCAATACATGTGACACGTCAGCGACCAGCCAATCCTTGCCAAAACGTTTTCTATCCGTTTGTTCGGCGTCATCAAACATTTCTCCTGAAAATTAAAATCCTTACTTAGTGCTTTGGTTAGTTGAAACCACAGAGGGTACGAGTAAACTTCGAAATTGCGGGAAATCAAATTATATACATTTGAATATGGATCTCCCGATTTATACAGGCCTATATATTGACAATGAAGCTCATATACTTTTTCTAAGTAACTTTTATTCGTGAAAATAGTACTTAGCCGTATGTTTGTCAAGCAAGAAGAGGCACAGCGTGTTGTAACCAAACCCAGTTTAGTCCTCAACTTACCGTGTTTTTACGCAATCGCACTCTAAGAGACTTCCTGTCAGTTCACTTCCTTTGCAGACACCTAATCGAGGAGTGACTTGTCTATGAGCGAATATTTGAATGATTCCTTTCAAAAAATTTTAAAACACAGAAGTCACATTGTCTTCAAGGAAATATCTCCTTTTAAAACTGACAAGCATAGCTAGTAATTGAGGAGTGGCTTCTTCTTGGTTCGGAACGAATCACTTGTTTGACAACATGTGTTTCCGGCTCTCACGGAACTTATGCTTAAACACACTGACTCCCACTGAAAGTACCGGAGCCCAAAAATGGAAGAAATTAACCCCAAAATGCTGAGAGCTATTGAAGAAAAAGCACTGCGTGAAAGTACAACTAATAATTTTCACTTAAATGGCCAAACATTAGAGTATCAGCCGCAGTCTTAGATCTGCTTTGTACAGCATGCATAACAAACAGTATTACATGAAAGTTCTGCTCAGTAGCTTTAGTTTAATGGTACAACACTTGGGTCTCATCCATAGACTTAAAAGTTAGAACCACGTTATACAGCGCAATTAACAGTACTACATGAAAGTACTGCGTAGTAGCTTTCATTTGAATGGTCCGCACACACTTGGGTGTACAGCAGTAGCATATAAAAGTACTGCCCAATAGCTTTCATTTGAATGGTCACACACTAGGGTTTCATCCACAGACTTTTTAAAAAAGTTAGAATCACCTGGCACAGCATAATAAACAGTACTACGTGAAAGTACTGCTCAGCAACTTTTTGCGGTCGTTTTTACGGTCACCATGCACTGTAAGTTAGAGTTCTGTCCTTGTAGAGCATACAATAAACAATTTTACACGAAGGCATTATTCAGTACCTTTCCTTTGAATGGTCGCACACAAGAAGGCTTCAACACAAGCTAAAAAGATGGGGCAATCGTTTTTAGTAGAAGCAAAACTCTGAATGTCTATATAAAACCTGATCCTCTCTCTAGAAGGTTTAAAAATAGCGAGAATAGGTCTTCTGAGATATCAACCGATTTATAACTGTTCGTCTTCCATTTCAGTTGACTTTGTATCTTTCATCGCTTATTAATTTCCACTAAAATATGTTGTTACATTAATGAACAATATCGCTAATAAGCCAGTAATGTGATGGACCCGCCATTTCCGGTAAATGATATATCGATAGATGATTTCTGATATACACGTTCTTAAATTTTGCCCTTTCTCAGCCTCAACTTTCTTACAAATGGTTCTTTTAAAAAATAGTACCTCTAGAAGATTTATATGCAAAGGCACTAAAAAATACGACAGTCTACCTGTCGCGTGATGAAGATATTTAAACAAAGAATAATTCAATATATTTGATAATTAATCCGCTAGATTAGCCAACTATATGTCACGATACGTTAATTCAGGCATGTTTTGTTGTCGACGGAAACCTCAGAAAAATTGTTTACTAAAAGTAAGAAAGATATTAAAAAAATGTGAGGCGGATGGCAAACCAAGAACTTGAAAAAGTTTTGCAAATTTATGCCACAATTGCCCTGTGATTCCAGCTGGCCGCTGTTCTAGCTGTAAACAACTTTATTTGGAATCAACGTTTAACAGACAAAGGACACGTTGTAATCACAATCGAGTCATGTGCGCGACGCGACAAGATTAGACAAGCGTTATTTTTGGTGTAAATCTACATGACTGACGTCACCGGAAGTACGTTTAACGGGCTTACACTGGTAGCGGAGGAAATCCGTGATTATTATCAACAAGTAGAAGATCGTAAGAGAGGTTGATTTATACTTTAATCTGTTGAAAGATTGATCATTCAGTGGGCGCCGGCTGGTGTACGATTGTTTTTCATCAACGCTTTAAAATGCAATCAAATACATTCCGGGTTTTTCCCTCTGACTCGAGTTGAGTCACCTGAGCGTGACTAAATATAAACTTTATTTCGCCGCCTAATTGGGTGTCGATTTCTTGTACTTATCTTCTTAAACTAACTGTAACAGCATGCGTACGATGCAACCCACATAGATTCAGGGAAAAAAAAAGAAATATGTGGCATACCGGTAACGTTTAGTTCAAGGACATGAGCTATCTGATAAAATGTTTAATCGTAACCCTGCAGTCTTGGATGAAGTCATTTCTTTATCCGTACTTCGTTTTTATTGGAAGTAGGAAATCGTAAGGAAATACATTCTCGTCATGTTCGGTTTTGTGGTTTTTCAACAGTTTACGAAAGCGAAATCGAGTACTGATCACGGAAAATTTAAAACAATACCAGGTTCGAGTTAACTGCACGAGCTGTCATGCAACGTAAAATTACGGGCTCCTCTGTCTCTCCAAAGTTTCCTTTTATAGACTCTATTCAATATCAATAAGTAAACAATATCTCTATGTGTTCCTGAAATAGCTTAACCCTTGAACATGTCGGCCCGGACAGGTATCATTGAGGGCGTGGGCTTTATTAATACGCGTGACCACAAAAATTGTGTATTTAACCAAAAAACAATTTCACTTTCGACAGAAGAGCCTGACGGGTCGATCGTTGAATATCATTAACCAATCCAATGGAGTTCCACCAGCACAAAGTAAATCTCTCTTTCTCGATTGAAAATATTCTACGAGACGATTTTCCACATCGGCAAAGAACAAACGTGGTAACATTACCAAAAATACAGGAGTCTGGTTTGGACAGATGGAGAAACCCGCCGTATTACCGATGCTATACGGTTCGCTACAGCCCTATTTTTATGAAATGTTTGCCTAGCATGTACAAAGTTGAAGGAAAGTTGCATCGAGTAAATGGAGGAAAAGAACAAATTCTACCAGAACAGCACGAGAAGAAGATTGATGACGATCGACTAAGCTGCAAAGACGAAGCGCTCCACCAAGGAGACGGTATGTAAGAACTTTCAAAATTCACTCAGGTGTATCGTTATTCGAAATAAAGAAATTAAATAAAATCAAGATCGTTCGAGACAAAACTTCAAATTTGGCCAAATTTAGCGCTTACCTTGCAGTTAGAATTATCAAATTATTGCCCGTTCATGAAGTAACGTGTATTTTAGCACTCCTTTGCGTGGGCTGAGTCAAACATTGCCACATAATTAGTTCTAATTTGTTTAAGCTTGGTGGTTGCATGAATTTGTTGGATGACAGAATTGTAAACTATCTATTGTTTCTGGAGGGTTTCACCTTCATGCCCAAACATGCGTTTTTACAAGGCACGTACGCAGAAAAATTTCCTCTATCAAGTTAAAAAACTTTAATATATCGTGCCTTTTGGTAACTTTATCATCACTGGCGAGACTTGAAAACCACATTTCCGTTAAAAATGTATATATTACTCTACAATTATGCTTAAAACAGAAGGAAGTAGTCAAGTTTACATTCGTAGAGAGAGTGTCATTTTTACTTCCAGCTATTTCCTTAAAAAATATTTGGGCTATTTTCAAGTGGCCGTTTAAAATCACACAGATATGCAAAGCGTTGAGTAGCAACTTGCAAGGGTCATTTTATAATTAGATAACACTAGTAGCTTAACTGAATGCGGAAAATATCTCTTTACAGCCAAATATTTTCCACTAAAAATACTTTCAGTCATTATGGCTTGTAAAGGGTTATAAGTATTACTAAGGTACACACTTATAGATCAATGTATTGATGTTTAAACCTGCTATTTAATCAAATAGATCGCATTTTTTCGTCGACTCGACACGCAAGGAAATTACTTTAAATTCTTTGCTAGGAAAAGTGGTTGCTAGTGATAAAATGTGTGTTGGTGAACCAAACAATGTGTTTAGTGTATTGAATTGCTTAAAAAAAAAAGAAAATTCAAGACTAGACTGAACTTATCGACATAAAACACTTACTCTTGAGCCTGAAAACGTTGGCAACAAATATCAAAATTCCTTACTATTTAGCTTCATTGCTGTTTAAATGAAGAGCAGACAATATTATTACTTTTTTAAATAAAACTTAGCTTGCTGGTCGCCGATCGGAAATTTTCAAATATGCATTTTACGCAGGAAATGTTTTTGTTTAAATTCTTGAAAGGATTAAAAATAAGCAAGCGATTCTCCTGTTAAGTTATGAACCTTGTTTACGATCATACAGCATAGATAGCAATTTTGTCAATTTCGGTTCCGTGAGTGTCTCAGTTGTTTATCTAATACATAAGGGTCAGTGTTGGCGACATCGATATCCGCCTGCGCTCATTGCAATATTAAGAAACGATACGTGACCCTATGGCAACAAACCAGTATTTTGTACTTAAATAATGGTCATCGAGTGTTCTTCTTTCCTTTTTGCGTTTGTTAAGCTAATAAGTTAACAAAAGTTAAGTTTAGGAGTACAAAACTATTGGCTACTAAAGGCTTGCCAGACTAGCTGTTTTGCTTGAAACTTCAGCTGAATAAGTACATTTAAATACCTGTGTGGGAGGACTCTGTTATTACGTGTTTCGGTTTGATCAACAAGAGTTTCGAGTGTTTGTTTTGCTTAATAGCGGCTTTTGAGAATTCATTTATCCGTTTTGGATACATGATCTTCAAATGAATGTCTGTATGATAGGGTCGTGCTAAATTGCACATCTTGAGCACTATAATACGTCTTTTTCAAATGCATTCAACTGTAATTAAGCTTAGAAGTGAAGTCCACTTTAAAATTATTTATATAATACACCTAACCCTGTGCAAATTGTAGGCTTTTAAAATGATAAGTATTATAATTATAGAAAGTGAAGTTTAGTGACAATAAACTTTGGGTTAGCAGACTAGCTAGCTATTTCCAGTCGATAATTTTGCTTAATACTAAATGCAAAAAAAAATATCAGTTTCTAGCATGAAAGACTCACATTCAAATCAGTTTTTTTTTACGATACGCAGTGGAAAATAATAGTGTAAATTTATAATACGAGGCAATTTGCCATGCAGACCTATTATGTAAAAGCAACAAAATTCTAGCATTTTTCTATTACTAAACTCTGATTGTTAGTTCGATCGACTTTTCTTAGTATATTCGGAAAAATGACTTAAGATTGTTTAAAAGTTTTCAAATCATTTATTATAGTACAAATATTTAGATTTATTTCTTGTTAAATTCGTTCTGTCTTGTAAATGTACAATATCCCGGCCCATATTCACTTTTCGTGACAAAGTTGTTTGTGAAGATTGTCCGGCTGGAATTTAATGTGGGCAAACCACGATAAGGTATTGAGCTTCGATCAAGAGTCGTCTACCTAGATCGAGAGTTAACAACGAATAAGTGCATCATATTGAATTAACTTACATTGTAAATCACGACAAGAAATTGACGGCGTTAAGTTGGGTCCTCTTTCCGCGTTAAGTTGGGTCCTCTTTCCGCCTTTTAGCTCATAAATTGACTGAAGGGGGAAAAATTACTGCAGCGAAATGAAAATGCTTCACCATTCAGCTTATATTTGGTTATTTGAGTGGCATGGTGATGAACAAAGAAATGAACGACATTATTATTATGAACGAGAGTAATATATTGAAGCAGTTAAAATTAAACATCACGAAAACATATCAGCAACAAATTTTCCTTCGCAGCGCTAATACAAGAAAGTGTTGAAGTGCTAAGTGAAACTCTATCTTCATCAATGGCAATTCAACTTTATAAGTAATCTCTTTTCTTTTCTGTTATAGATGAAGTCAACGACAAGCAAGTTAAAAAGTCAAAAACGTGCTTGATTGAGAAAACCCCTAAACGGAAGCGGCGAAATCGCAGTCATTTTACCCAGCGTCAACTCCAATATCTGGAGAAGATATTTTCCCGTCAACAGTATCTTACACGCGACGAACGCACGCTATTGGCGAGGGGCCTGGAAATGACGGAGCTCCAGATCAGGAACTGGTTCCAAAACCAGAGATATCAAAAGAAGCATCGCGCCAGTGAAGAAAAGAAACAGAATGAGCCGGATTCTCCAGTGTATGTGAAAAGCGAGGCTTAATTTCAGTTTGGACCGAAGTCCCACTCAAGTCCGACAATTGCTTGCTTTTCCGGCCATACACTATCGGCGAAATACGAACAATGTTTGTTGTCATTTACGAATTGAAAATGCAAGCAGTCATAACGCACTATGCTATTTATCGAGATTCAGTAGAGTTTCCGCTGCATGGCATCGCGAATTATTAAAAATTGTAAAATACAGATATCATTTACGAATAGTAAAACTATAAGTTATAGCCGAGATTATTTTTAGTGTTAATTAACTCATACGTTTGGAAAGTTAATTTATTAAAAACGTGTACGTACATTAATTTTTTACTCTGAACAACTGACGCCGGCATTAAATGGCTGGACAGCATTAAAGTTGGACAGAAAGTTTAATATAAAACAAAACAAAACAAAAAATGGATGACTTCTAAATCATCTATTGACATCTATGCTGGTTATACCAACATAGATTGGAACTGCAAAACTATATACTAGCTTATTTCATCTTCAGTAACATACCAGACTTGTAGACGGTTAGAAGGTTATTTTATTAAAGGTTTGTAAAAACTGCATGGCGTGGTGTGTACATTGCCGGACTGGCATGGCCGACTGCCCTTAATCATGAAGGATCCCCCAATAAATATAGCAACACTTCATGTTGCCCTCGACGCCGGTGTGATTTGTTATTCTGACTTCGCTGAAATATCCCAATTAAAGTATTCTTCATATTTAAATTTTTCAATTCCCAGTAAATCGTAAGGAATGAAAGCCGAATAAGCGTTAATTTTTTATTAGGGATGTCAGAAGTATTTGGTTTGGACTATGTACATACATTCTTCGGCTTTAGACCTGAAATTAAATCTGAGATACAAGTAAATTTGTATGATCATGACACTGATTATAATTAGGGGTAAGAGAAAATTTGTTCAGAACGTAAAAATCGGCGAGTTCGTTGCATACATGAAATTATTTTTACTTGGTAATGTATTTTAACTTAACAATTCTCACAATAGCCTGCGTCGTAGACGTAATCTAACCAGGGATTTAGTTTCGTCTGCGGAGAAGGCTATTCCCATAATTAAGCCACAAAAAGGAACTAACTTTTTTTTCTCACGTCACTTAAAATTGACTTTGGAGCAAACGGGATATTATAACTTGAGACAGAAAGTGTAAGGTTGTGGGGAAGCATAACTGACTGGCTATATATTGTTTTCAAATGTACTTTGTGAAACAGAGGAGTTAACTCGATTTACCACTAGTTATATGTCAAATGCAATGGTTCGTCTATTCTGCCCTTTACCAGGGCTTTCCAGGTTTGGTGCACTGGGAATTATATACGATGGTCGATTTAGCAGCTCTCCGACTCACAAAGTCTTACATTGATGGCTTGCTACTCTCCGAGACTGACATAGAACAAACAAAAGGAACAATGTCCCAAGCCCAAAAAACACAATAGAAGTTGCTACACTATAGAGAACTAGTAGAATTTCAATTTCAGTAGAATTTCAAGCTTACGAGAACTGCTTCATGACGTTATTATGAAGGTCTTTTAAAATTCCACTAGTCGGCACTTCCGCGCAGTGGAAATGAAGAATCTTACAATAACAACTCATCCCTTGGAATGTGTACTTACAGTTTTAACGAAAGTGCTGTTAAGCTACTCCGTACAGGACGTCTTTATCTTTAATTAAAGATTCAATTAAAAAATTAAAAGCTCGCAAAGTTTGAAGTGCTACAAAAATATGAGGCTGACTGCTCAATGAGAAAGACCCTTGCTTTTCGATTGTATGCCGGATGGTTATATACTTAACGAGAAGTGTTGGACATTAATTACGGAATGGCCAGCGCGAAGTAAACAAACTATATAACAGTATGTTGAATAGGAGGCTTTTGTGTAAATTTGAACACCCTGCAATTTTATTTCTTGAATCGCATATCATCCACAACGGAATTGATACCGACAATGTCTGGACAAGGATTGTCTCTCTTCGCAGGTAAATTGAGAATAAAAAGGGCGTTGTTCGGTATTCGTTCGCCGTAGTTCTCAGGAATATAGTTTATAGTCGCTTTTGCATGAACCGGGGAATTATTATATAAACACCATTACCTATATGTACATGTTTTCATCCGTCATAGCGTGAAAATAATTAAACAATACTGACTTCAAACAACAACTTGATTAAAACAGGACAAAACAGTTCTGCAGCTGTCTTTCCAGAGGTTTCTGTGATTAAAATAATTCCTTACGTATTGTTTTAGCGAGTGTGGTTAAGGATACAGCCTAAAACGCAAAGAGTACGTACTTAGAGTCGAGAGGAATGATCTGATAGCGGCGAAATTGAAGTCATTTTACTCAGCGTCAACTCCGATATCTGGACAAGATATTTTCCCGCCAATTGTGTCTTACACGCGACGAATGCACGGATTCGGCGAGGGGATTGGAAATGACCAAACTTCAATTGCCAATGAAATGGTCTCAAATTAAAATGGAACATACCAGACCTGTTATAAGGTAAACGTAGACCAGAAATACGTCAGATTCACTGTGTTTTTCCGTCAGTGAAAAGAAATTGATCAAAGTTATTCAACTCGTCATTAATAATAAGATATGTGACTTAACATAGCTGAGTTTCCGTTTTTGATATACGATCGCTTGGACTATGTCTGTCTGCCTGTTTACACCACTTAAAGCACGTTTTTTTTTATCAAGACGTTTAACTACCAAGAATTTTCTTTATGAAATTAAGTTAATATCTAAGTACAATTGTTCTCTTTGAAGTCTTGGAAATATCTGAAACATGTGTATTTAAGTATATTTAAGATAACACTCGAGGGCGCCATTTTGCGTGCGCAAAGATAAAGTCGACAAGTGCGTGTAGTTATCACTGAAGGAGAATCTTATTAATTTATAATTGGCTTTTTATATTATCCAATCTTTTAATTATCAGTGATATAACAAGGAATGCAAGGCACATTAATAAAGCCGCAACAGATATATTTTTAATCGGTATACTGTACCTGGCAATTTTTGTCAACAGCTAACTAGAAATGGAGCCGAGGATACCTCCACTCCCCCCTCCCTGTTGATTAGATGTGTTGTTGATTACCACTTGCGTAATTTGAGTGACTTTGAAGAAAAGCCTTCTAAGTATTAGACAATTAAGACGAGAGGTTTTTGGACAGGGGTCGAAGTCTCTTCAAGTGTGAGAGAAAATACGAGAAATTACATTATATCCACTGATAAAACAGTCGATGTTGACAACACGATATATTAAAACGCGAAGAACGTGCGAAGCTCACCAAGACGTAAATCAAAACTATACTAGATCTTTGAAACTGCGTGTTTATGTAGCTGAAAATATATGCTTTCCTTAAGTAGCTGAAAATATATGCTTCCTTTAGCATTTTAACTACCGTTGTTGTTCGTGTCGAAGACTGGTGATAA
The DNA here is from genome assembly GCA_963693305.1 of Meandrina meandrites. NCBI lineage: Eukaryota > Metazoa > Cnidaria > Anthozoa > Scleractinia > Meandrinidae > Meandrina > Meandrina meandrites. The sequence goes on from OY855911.1 coordinate 3,192,828, forward strand.
CATCGGCGTAAACATCCTTAACTAACTAAACACTTGGATCAGAAAAGCAATGTGGCGCCAATTCGGAAGTACTAAATTCTTGACCAGTCTTCGTCGCCAGCAGCAATTGGCTGTACAGAAGTTTTTGAGCGATTTAGCACAATAGGTAGTAAGACAGACACGTCTGCAAGCAGGCGTTTTTGTGTCTTTCCTGCTCATTCAACAGCTTTTTTAAACGTATACGTGCCTACTTCTTAATTTACGTGTAAATGTTTGCGTGACTTAGTTGCCAGCGGGAAAACCAAACCGGACTGAATTGTATATCAGTGTAGGAAGATAATGACGTCATGTTCGCATTCTTTAATTGAAACCCCTTTCCGCTTGTACACTATTCACATGTCTTCTTTCAAATCATTTCGTGCAGCCAGAGCCACAAAGGATATTTCCTTCAATTGTTTGGGCGGAAACTTCCACAAACACACGCCAAATTCTATAGAAAATCCCATACTTCCTCGTTTTCAAGTTTCTCTTTAAACAAGGGCCGGGGCGTTTAATCCGGAGGTGTGCATGGAAAAACAAAGTCTTTTCTTTGTTGTGGTAAATTTTCTATTACCATAAATATCAAACGCGGTTAACATAACATGTTTATGACAGTATGACAGTGTGGTTACCGGCTCTACAAATATCTTTCAACCATATAATCTCACGATCAACTGCGTTGATAGCATTCAACAGTTGGTGGGATGCAGTGTGGTACTCGTGAATCAGGAGGGGCGCAAAATAGGGGGTGGCTACTAATCCAAGGATTTCGTGGCGTTAAATATAGGAATTGCAAAAATACTTTGAACTTAAGTCAAGTCACGTTTTTCTCATTTCAATTATTGTTGAAAGAAATATGCATGAATAAAACCAAGTCAGAATATACTTTAATATAGTAAATTTGTTTAGTTAATACGAACATTGGTCGTTATGTTTATAGCTTATAAACACATTGGCCTCAACTAAAACTGGCTTAAAATGATAAGCAGTTGGAAGTCGAGTAATATTTATTTAAGTTGGACAAAAATCAAGTACCAGAATAATTTAAATCCTGTTGCGTTATTTTCTACCTTAAATAAAAGGTAAAGATGTAAGTAATTATCCGCGATAACCCCAACAACAATTTTTTATCAGTCTGAGAAAATAAATTTCAAAGTTCACAAGCTATAGGCAAAATCTTACGCGTAGCCATTTTTATAAAATCGTCTTTAAACGATTCAGTAGAATTCAGTGGAACTTCGAAATTGGTTTTCGATGTTTGGTGTTGTTAAAAAAGATTTCTTTTGATAAGATATTTGAAGAAGTAACACAAAAGTTTGCAATAAGGTGAAAATAATTTTGGTACAACAATTTCTTATCAGAGCCTGAGAAAATTAAATTTAAAGTTCACAAGCTATAGGCAAAGATTACGTCTTTTAAGCGATTTAGTGGAATTCAGTGGAACTTCGAAATTGTTTTTCGATATTTGGTGTTGTCAGAAAAGATTTCTTTTGATAAGATAATTGAAGCAGTAATACAAAAGCTTGCAGTAAGGTGTAGATAATTTTGGTAAAACATTTTGTCCAATAACTACTCGAAGTCCTGGCGGATTCCGTCTTAAACGTATTTGGGTGTGTAAGTACTACACTACTGACAAGATCAGACAAACTTATTCATTGATTTGAGCTTTTTAAGTTATGTCCCTGGAAAGTATTGAAAAAATGGGGTTTGGTGCTGCGTGAATAGCAGGACAAACATTAACAACGTTTTTCTAAAACACGATAAGTCCTGAAATTCCAAAGTAAACCAACAGCTGCGTTTAGCATTTCCACAAATACAACACAGACAGCCAGTCAGTCACAACCCACTCGACCAGTCACAACCCACGCACGTGACAGTTTCACTTGACGGTTAAACTGATTGACAAAAAAGTCTGGCTGTTGGCTAAATTATGAATTCAGGGATTGCGTGTTTTTGAACCCTTCTGCAATTAAGTGATATTGTTTGTTTTTCCCAAAAGGAACATTCAACTGATCAAGGAAAACTAATAATGAATCACTGTTTATATCACAAATGTAAGAATCTACCGCAGCATAAAAGTGCAAAATGCTTCATGCATGAAATCCTGATTTTCAAATTCCTGTGCAACTTTATTTTCCAATATACAGCGTACATGCCAAATTTATAAAAAAAATAGATTTCTGTTTAACACGCTCGTTTTAAATTTATTCTTTTCCTGGTTCTAGTGTTTGGTTCTAATATTAAGCTTGCCAATTCGTATCCGCAGATAATTTCGCACGTCTTTCGCTAATAGTACTTTTTTGTCCTTTTTTCCCTTTCTAAAAGTAGTCATTACGCGAAGTGATACAAGCATTTCTGATTCACTAAGAATAAAAAAGTTAATATATTTATAGAATATTTTCGTTGGTTGATTGATTCATATATGAGCAAAATAGCGCACAATATATTAAACTATAGCTAGCAGCCAAGAGACAGCATACACTCTCCTGTTTTTGAAAATATACTTTTTTATTACTCAACTCGAAAGATAACGAGAACTACAATTAAGTTACGTTTAATTTATTAAAAATTCTTTACATATACTCTTTGATTTGAATTTGGGGTATGTATATAATAAAAAATTTGATGCATGGAATTTGCCGTATAATTTGAGCCATCTTTGTAATGTACAAAATTATTTTTGGACTTCAAAATATTATAACATTCTTTTATCCTTTTAATACTACTGCTTTCTTATTTGTGGTTGTATTACCTATTTATGGTAAAATATGACTTTCCAAGTTCATAATTATGAAGCTCAGTAACTATACCTATCCTACAATTGGAAGACAACAATTTTAATCCAGGTTTAGTTTAAAACAGCTATAACACAACAAGTAGTAGGGGAGAAAAAACAGCAAGCGTTATTGTATGGTACTATATTATACATATATTATAAAAAATTATATTATACAACTTTAAGACTAATAAACTAAGGACTAAGAAATTTGTTATAAAATCAGTTGAGTTTTGTATGCTTTTAAACTATTCATCGGGACACAATTAAGTTAACAGTCATTCAACTGACGTTATCCAGTTTTCCCCCGAACTAATAGTTAATCCCCTTAACTACAGAACAATACTTAATCGTATAATTTACTATATACAGTACGCCTTCAGAGAGTTTTCCCATTAAAACATTAACTATAAATAGAACATAAATATTATCTTTTTGACTCGTTTAAGCGTTCTTTTAGTTGTAATCTATCAATGTTCTTTTCTTGGGGTCGCGTTTGTTCTCTTCTTCAGGTTTTTTGTTTCCTTTTCATATCGCTACTGACGTAACAGGTTCATCCTGTTTCCTTTCTTCGTTGGCGCGATGTCTTTTCTGGTATCTCCTGTTTTGAAACCAGTTCCTGATTTGGAGTTCAGTCATTTCCAGGCCTCTCGCCAATAGCGTGCGTTCGTCGCGTGTAAGATACTGTTGGCGGGAAAATATCTTGTCCAGATATTGGAGTTGACGCTGAGTGAAATGGCTACGGTTTCGCCTCTTCCGTTTGGGGCCATTTTCATTGAAACACTTTACAGGCTTGGATTCCTTTTTGCAGTCTTTCTCGTTAAGTCCATCTGAGGAAATTGAGATTAAGAAAATGGTAATCCGTTTTTCGACTAAAACACGTCAATGAGCTTTCGGGCAAAACGACAAACTTAATGCATTTGTTGCCGTGATGACCAACTTAGCCTCATTCAATATAAAACACTCATTTTAAATAGAGCAGATCTGTAACATAAATGACGCGCTTGAATTCCTTGATCATGATAGCTATCTACAAGCCGCAAAAGGGCCATATTAGAGCCCATGTTAACAGACCTAATTCAATACACTTGTCATATCTACACGCAAAAACGGTATGAATCCGTCCCTAACTTTTGAGATTTTCTTGTCGCTTTGTTGTTATACTGATGAATCTTTCAGTTTGAGTTGTATTAACATGATGAAAAACGAAATGTCTCCCTGTTATGTAAGAAAGACTAATATACAATTCAAAAACACATGTCAACTTGTTTTTCTTCTATATATTCTATTGTCTAAGTGTACACGTTAAATTTGGAATATGTTTATCTTGACGATAATCTAAAGTGAATTATAGAATGTCCGGATGCTTCTCAATATTAACAGCTTGACCTCTCTCTATTTAATTTCAATTTTGTTTTTTGTCATAATAACTGAGTCAGACATTTGTTCACAAGAAAATCTTAATCTTGTTTTCGTTTACCGTTCCCAAACATGCCTTCATGTTCGATGTCATGGTTTGGATTTTACAAGTATATCAATTATAAATGAATTAATGCATAGATATGCTAAAACCCGCTGAATGCATTTTTGAAAGCCACTATTTGACCAAACAAACACTCAAGCCTCTTTTAAACCAAGCGCATATAAATAATGAAAAATCTGCACGCTTACATTAGTTTTACCGTCGAAAACGTCACACGCATACACACCCTAGTAAACAATAGCTAATATTTTGAAAACTTCACCATCATTAATAACTCCATTGACTGTTATTACCCATTAGCTTAAAAGCTGCGGTGAAGTAAAAAAATCATTCCGGTCTGGCTGTAATGAGTGATTGCATGAAGACACTTCTCGACCAATGAGAGGTCAATATTAACTGCATACGAATACTGGTTAATTGTTCATCGAGTCACGGTATTACTGTGGATATTGCCAGGCGGACATGTGGTGTCGCCAGCCGTTTTAAGTCCGTCACACCCTGGCATTAAAAACAACTCATGCATGCACGAAACAAAACTATGTTACAAAACTGAAATTGAATATTGGACAGAAAAATTGACCAAGAGATTTTATGTTTGGGATGAGGGTAGCGTGGAGCAGAAAACGTTGATAATTCTTTCATTTTCATACAGTTTGACTAAAAAAAATAAACAAGCACTGAATAGCAAAGACTTCATGGTTATTAGGAAATAGATTGTACTTTCTTTGACGTAAAGGACAACGTCTTTTGAAGGTAAAACGCGGAAAATTAAGGCCATCGCGCTCGGAAATTTGCAGGCTGTCAACTTTATCGGATGTGTCTCCAATATCTTCTTTGTATCAACTTTACAACTTTACGAAACCTTGCAAACTAATCCGCGATAAGTAGGCTCAGTGAGTGTATTGAAATCAAAACGAAAAATTGGTTTTTATTTTACAATCCTACACTGAACTATCAGGGAAAAAGAGCTGTCTGGTTTTAGTCCAAACGTTCCCTATTAATTTTTCCTTTAAGAACGAGTATTGTAGTACAGTCACATCGCGAAAAACAGCTTTTGTCCACAATTGAGGTTCCGTTGCGGCCAATTTCAATATTACGTTTTGGAACCTTTCGAAACTCTCTTGAAAAGTGAAATTTATTACGTGCTCTTAAGAAGATATACTCTCGCTAAAAAGCACGTATGTGCTCCAGCACCGAAGCAGAAAGAAAACGAAATGGATTTTCCCTTCATCCGGCTGACAAAAACAAAATTCAATTACGTTTGGCTATGTTATAAAATAAACAAGCCACGGCGACAAGGTATAAATATACTAAATTAAAACACCAGGTTTTTCGTTTGTCTAATTTTCATGGCCATGATGTATTTCTAGCCAGATAAAGAGCTCGGCTAACTAACAAAGCTTTTAAAATGCAGTAAAAAAAATCCAATGTTCCGGAATATGGTAATTAGACTTGTGATGTATTGCGTTTTTAAAACGCTGAGAATTCTTACCATTTTCTTTCTGTATAGGTTCGCCTTTGCATCGACTTAAGCCGTCTTCGTCAATTGTTTCGGTCGGCTCTGTGAAGGTCTGTTCTTTTCCTCCATTTGGTCTTTGCAACCTTCCTTCGACTCTGTGCACATTAGGGGGACACTTCATATACACGGGACGGTAACGAGCTGCACAACATTGATAGAGTGCTACATTTGCCTGCCATCGTTCAAAGTCTGATTCGACGCCACGAATGGGTAAATTTACCAAGTTTGTTCTTCGCCGGTGGGAAAAATCGTCGCGTAAAATGTTTTCAATCGAAAAGGAGAGATTAACTTTCTGTCCGTGAAAATCCATTTGGATAATAGCAGTTTTTGACCTTACGATATTCAACCTCTGACCAAAGTGAAAGTGGCCTCGTTAAATACACAACTTTTGAAGTCATGAGTATTTAAAGAAACCGCCCCCTTAAGCTGCCGCGCCGAGACGTGTGCTTTTAAGTATTCGGCTATTTTTGGAACAGAGAAATATTGTCTACTCATCGCTCAAAGAACATCGGGGAAGCTTGAAAAATAACAATGTCACCGATCGAGACACACGAAAATTGAAGTAACTTTTGTTGGAAAGATACAAGAGTCATGTTAATGATGGTTTCGCTGGGCGGGTGCCCGTTCATCCGCCGGTTTCTTGATCGACAAAAACGGATTATCACGTATTGTATTGTTTTCCTCAGCATAAAGTTGTTTCCGTGATTTTTCAGTTATGTACTTACAAGAGTTCAAAGTGAAGAGACCACAAACAGAAAATACTAAGATTGCGTTTCCTTGACAGTCCTTTTGGCAGTCACGAAAACTCAAGTTTATGTTTGGCGAAGAATCATCGCTCAAAATCATTTAGCCTAGCTTTTAGTGGGTTTTTTTTTCTTCTGTTGTGCAAAAAATTCAACTTATGCTAAGCTGTATTGTGGTATGTTCTAGAGATTACCACCCAAATAGGCAGACTAATTTCATATTTGCAGGGAACAGAATGCGCTTAGCTTATTCTGGATAAGTCAGATATCACGGACCAAACCCATATTGTGTTTCTTCTCATTGTCCAATCTACCGAAAAAACATCATTTTACACTTTTAATGCCATAATCAATCTGTCGACAATTTAAAAGTCGTTCTAACCGTTTAACGAACTTGCAGAATTTCATGTACTTCCGGTATTAAACCGAAAAATGCAATTAAAACCAAGAATACAACTTTTGTAAATACACACGCGCGATCCACACGCGCGGAGAAACTTTGTTTGTCATAAGTTTTCTCGAAAATGTCTGGAATTTGGTATTTGTAGCTAGTGTACTTAATAAATTTATAGCTTAAAAAGTTCTCAAGTGAAACATACTTGAACGCTGTGTGGAATTTTCGCTCGCTTTTTTTGCTAGTTACGGTGGTGAAAGAGATCTTAAAGATATTCTTGACATCACGGTTCCCGATATAGAATCAAACTGAAGAGGGCAACAATAGTCTTCCTTTGGTCTTTCAAATTCTAATAGATTTTACTACAACACTACGGTATAATCGCTATATAAAAGCATAGCTAAAGTATGTTTCTATAAAGAAACTAACCCTTCAAATAATTTCTGAAATAAATGGGAATGGCTCAAAACCAGTCGTGGAAAAATCCAACCTATTCACTCCAACATCATAAGGTTCAACTTGAAGTTCAGGAGAAATATAAGTTCCTTGAATACTGTAGTATTAGACAAAATATGCCATAAATACTGGATGCAAGCAGAATCTTTTTTTTTTTATTATTTTTTCTAGTTGTTGTCGTTGTTGTTTTATAAGAAATTTGGCAAGCCTAACGATGCAAATTGACTAATGAACTTGTTTTTTTTCTGTGGATTCTCTTACTGGGCGTTATACTTCCACTCCCAAAATTACCCACTACTTATATTTAGTTTAAATTTCATTTGACCTAAACTAGCTGTAAAACGTTCTAACCATCTTGTACAGCATAATAAACAGTACCACACGAGAGTATTGCTTATATATAGCTTCATTTGAATAATCAAACTCTAGAGTTTCTCAATCATCAAACCGCATCTTGTAAAGGATAATAAACCGTACCACATGAAAGTACCGTTCAATAGGTTAGACAGACTTAAAAATAAGAACTATCTTGTCTATTTTCGAACTGTACTTCACGGACGGCAATATTTAAAATGTCAAGAAGCACATTTCTAAGGGTGACATGACACTTGAAGCACTAGTAACTCTTGGAAACGCGGTCTAATTTATTGTGTCGCATTCAAGTCTGAGTACGTAATTGTATATGGCTCGTCTAAAATACAGCACATTCTGCATAGCACATAGTGTTTCTTGTCACCTAGTGTAGTTGTCGTTGTATACAGATTTAATTTAAAGTGGTTCAGTTTGAGCAATTTCCTAGGCCTCGAATTCCATGCGTAGCGTCTAAAACGCCTCGTAAAAATTACCTTTTTTACCTTAAGAGGATAGAGAGTTCCTTTTCCTTTTCAAAACCTTTTCAGATATTAGCCTTTTCACGTGCGGTTTTGATACTAAAAATAACTAACATTCACCATTCAAAACACACGTTAAATCCGGCCCCGCGCTATCTCAGTATTAAACAATTTTACTAGCTGCTTTTATGCATTCAGTGACGGAGAAAACGTTCATGGTACTTAAAATTACACGTGTAAGCAGGCTATCAGATAATTGATCCGTATCGTGAAAAAATGATCATTACAGGCAGTGCCGGAAAACTGTGGAAATGAGCACTCTCGTTCCTCAAGTACGATTGATGCTTCGTATGCACTTTTGGCATACTTAAGTCACTTGACAGAAATAAACTCGAAATAATGTTTGGTATAACTGTTAAATTCTAGGAATTGAAGGAACTTGATGATATCAGCACCTGTGGTTATTAGGGTTTCTGCAGCATGAAGCGGCTTAAGAATTGCTCTCCATAAAGTACACCGCATGCATGTCATCTCCCAAACAGTTTGTCAAGTTTTCCCGAGTTGCCAACTCTAATTAAGGAACTTTAGCAAAAGTGGTAAGAGCAAAGAGAACGTGGCTAAAAAACACGATGACTATCAGGCATGTGAGTTATAAATCTTGAATACGGCTCCTTCCTATCCTTTATATCTACAAAACAACGACGTGAAATTCCTGTAATTTACTTGACTACGAAAACAGCCACAAAAACGTCATTACATATTCTAGTACAAGAACAAGTCAGCCTGAACACCGATTGGCATTTTACATTTTCCATGCAAGGCAGATCGATCCAAACAATTAACAGGGTATAAAGACCGGTTTCTTTCAATGTGTGCAGCCTGGATATAACAAAATAGGCGTTTTATCCCGAAAATCCGCAATCTACACCTCTAAATGAGACGATGACCATCATATCCCCACCTCTATCACAAATAATCGAAGTTGACCGCAGCTTACCGTGCCATCAACAAGACAGCGTCAGCTTCTAAAATCGCACTCCAGCATTACATGCAGCAATCGCTGGGTGGAAATAGTCCTTATTGGCCTTCGTCCGGTTTTGAAACAAAAAGTAAAATATTTAGTGATAATATATAAGATTCCCTTTTACTTCTTGTGGTGCCTTATTATTAAATTTAGTCTTTATCCAGTGGCGGATCCAGGGAAAAAAAAATTAGAAATCTTTTCGACGAAATGAACCATTGTTAGACGGTATGCAGTCCATGCAACTCCGTAATCATCGAGTGCTATTTTTAGTAATTCTTCTTCACCGCAACTTTTATTCCAGTCCGCAATAACAGGGTGTCAGTAAGATGGGAGTTCACTGTAGCAATTTTATTTATATCGCGTTTTGTGCTTAAGAAAACCGCATTTAGTGGGCAAATCGGTTGGCTAGACTATTTATATGGTGTGACCTAGCATACACATTGGTCTACCAAGAATTGAATCCGATCAGCTTAGTTCCGTTTTACAAGACCAGCGCCCTCACCTCTCAGCCATGATGTATCCTCCGAGACACGCGCAGTCAAAAATTGAGCGGTCGACAGCAGAAATGCCACTCCTTCAAATCAGCTTGCCATATTCTGTATACCGTCAACTTTCCGCATTTTTTTGTTTCGCATTATCTCTGTTCGTAAACTCAAATAAACTTTTTTTTAACCCTTAATATGCTAAGTCCGGATTATTCCGGGATTTGGAGGAATGTCCATTCAACCACTTCATGTGACGTCACGAATTTGCACGTCAGCAGATTCTTGGGATATGAAACTAATACCGGTTGGATAGATCTTTCCACAGGACTGTCCATTTTGACGATCGACTGCAATCTGACAGAGCTAATCGAAAAAAAACGTGATCAGTTTTTGGTGCAAAAATTGGTGGTAAAACAGGCCAATATACCTGTACTTGATCATGGTCTCCTTTCCACAACTTTTCACTGCTAAAGATCGAAACTTTTCAGGTCAAAAGAAAGGATGTACAGTGTAGAAGGTAGAGAGAATAAGAAAGCAGAGAAAAACGAAAAGCAACGCAGCGAGGAAAAAAATCGGAACTGTTCGGCCAAAAAAAAAAGTCCAAATTTTGGCTTATGCGCATGCGCCAAAGTAAAATATTGTACATTTTACATGAAATCTTCCTCAAAATCTTACTGCAGCGTAAGAAAATGCATTTCTGGTAAAGCTTAGAGAAATTTAGCACCGTAGCGCCAAAAAAATCAATTTAACGGTTAAAAAACCTGTTTTTTTAGTCAATTTAGCATATTAAGGGTTAACACACTCAAAATATTTTTACTATTGCTACAACTTTCATTATATTCACAATATAAAATTACTGTATTTCATAAGTTTTAAAAATAACTATTTGAGTACATAATACTATACATTATTCTTTTATGACAATCAAATCAAACAACACCAAGATAATATGCCTTGTTGCTGTAGGTTATAAATAACATATGATATAAATAATGTTAAAATAGAACACTGAAATCGTCAAATGCGTTTTCATTTTTAGCTCAGTTTTTTTTAGTTTTGTTTCAAACTCAGGGAGAGTCTTCCTGTTTCGACGTTTTCTGCTTGTCGGTCGACATGTGAATGTCCGATTACAACGATTTTTATATATTGTCGGCAGCTAAGAGTCCCACTGGAGCCACGCCAGTAACGTGATCTTTCACTCATTTTACTTGCTCTGGTTACTTCATAAGACTGCTTATTTGCAGGTTTTTTGTTTAATTCTTGCTAACTCAGTCAGATTCGCTTTTTACGCAGGCTGCAGAATCCGGCTTATCCGGTTGCGTGTTCTTGTTTGCGCAGTGCTTTTTCTGGTATCTCCTGTTTTGGAACCAGTTCCTGATTTGCAGTTCAGTCATTTCCAGGCCTCTCGCCAATAGCGTGCGTTCGTCGCGTGTAAGATACTGTTGGCGGGAAAATATCTTGTCCAGATATTGGAGTTGACGCTGAGTGAAATGGCTACGATTTCGCCGCTTCCGTTTGAGAGTATTATTCACTTTCAAGCACTTCTCTGACTTGTTTTCCACTTCAGTTTTTTCGTCCTTGCTTTCATCTGAAAATAAAACGAAAATCTATCAGTTAGAGACTAATATGATTTTATTACAGTCAAGCTCTATTAGATAAATGGTTGTTAAAAATTACAGATGTATTTGTTCTCCGTGATACCTCATTTTAACTGAAGCAAAAACAAAGCCATTTTCAATAGTGCATATCTCGATATAGCTATTGCGGTTAAATCGAATAATACGATATGCCTCGTTATGATAGATATTTAATCTAATAAATGAGTCTTCACTGATTCTTTGTTGATCATGCCGATCACTGCAAATTTGAGTGTGCCATCAGAAACGCACGTAAAAACTGAACAAACAAGGGGAAAATATTGTAGCGATCAGTTGTTATTACAAACGGTATTTGATATTTCCTTGTCTACCCGGGCGAATAACGAGATTCTGACTATTAAATCGTAATACTTTGCGCCTTCTCGAGTGTTCTTTGAATTTTTATTGCCGGATTGTACTGAATATAGCCAAATGTAGATCAAAGTCTTGATGTATTTGCATGCAGCAAGTTGTTGAGTCGTCGGTTGTCATGGAAATATTAACATACACTGGCTAAAAAAAAAACGGAATTAAAATGCAGTATAAATGGGCTCTTAAAAGCCAGTATATAGCCAAACAAACACTTGAACCTCTATAAACAATTGCAAGCGGAAATCAGATACATAAGATTATTTTCGCCCATAACGTCAATGCACTCACTCCCGGATCCCACGCCGTCAGTGATTTTCCGCGCCCGACTCACTTACGAGAAAAAAATTGATTTATCACTCCGATTTGCGTATCGCGATTGTCGAAAGCCTTACAGGGCATAGCAGGACCAAAGCAAACACAGCAACGTTAATCCATTGTGGCTAGGAGTAAAATACGAGCTGTGGTATTTTTATGATATCACAACAGAGGTGTATAATTATTTGGTGTTGCCCACGGCAACCGTCACACCCAATTGGGAAACCCACTAAAGCACAACACCAAAATATATCTGCCAAACCGACGTGGCAGCTAAAAACCCTTTGTTGGCAAGGAAATAAGCTCAAAGATTAGAAACAATCTAGGGAGGAGCACTGGTTTAAACGCTTCGTTTTGAAGCGAAAATAAAAGAGAATCTGAAAGCTTCTGAAATTAAATGACATTAAGGAAGTTGCAACGAAAAACGCATATATTATGACCAGATGTTGTGGGCATGACGATATTCTGAGACAATATATGATAAATAAAATTCAAAATGAAAGAGATAGCAAATTGACTATAATGACCTCATCTCCTTAACTTGCATTGAGAAACGTACGCCTACGAAGTTTTATTTTCTTAACGCTTTGTTGAATTCGCAAGTCAACAAAAATTTAAATATAATTGCGTCATTTTTCTTGTCAAAAAATACGATTATTTTGGAATACTTCAGACAGGCGTAGCTATTAATCCAGTCCAACTATTCTGCTTTCATTGCGAAATTGACCTTCATCATCGTCTGCAAGTGAGATAAAACTGAGTATTTCCGCAATCTTTAAATTTATGACGTGAAAGGCACCTGACTCTGCTCTTGATGAAGAATCATTCTTGTTGTTTTACATCCCTAAAAAGTCTGGAGTATTTTAATCTAAATTTGGAAAATGTTTGTTTAAGAAAACTTAACATGGAATATGGACTCCGCCCGGGTTGAATCTTGGAATTTGTACCCTGTTCAACTTCAGAAAAAAGAAATTATGATACGTGCTTCATAAAGATCACTAACGGTTTCTTGCTGGGACGAGCTCCAACAGAGAAGGAATTAACTGAGTCAATATATGCGTAGATTCTGGACTCTAATCCATACAAATCCATGCTGTCTGTCACGCTTTGGTTTATAAAACAAAGCTTAATTAATATATGAGTTCAGCGAAGTAAGGTTCATGATCAGCTGTTTCTAAATAAATACATTACACCATGTTGTCCTGTAACCATATGATGCCCTAATTGTTTGAAACCCAGATATACAGACGTAAGATTTTTCCCCCCAAGAAATCTAAACGTTTAGCTCAATGTTTGATCAAAATGTGAGTCAATGAATATTTTAAACTTATTTTAGAATACTTACCATCGACCCTAGGTGGTTCAGAGTCTTCGCAGGTCAGGCAGTCTTCTTTAAATTTTTTCGGCTGATCTGAAAACTGCAGTTGTTTTTGTGCATGTGCTCTGTAAAATCTTGCCCCCACTCTTTGCACGGTCGGCACAAAATGCATAAAAATTGGACAATAGCGAACCGCACAATAACGATAAACAGGTGTGCTTGGCCATCTTTCAAAACTTGACTGGTTTGATGGAATAGTTGGAACATTTCTTGCTCGTTGCTGGGAAAAATCTTCTCGTAAAATATTTTCAATCGAAAAGGACAGATTGGTTTTCTGATGGTGAAAATCCATTTGATTATAACTCGACCGCAGAGCAGCCCCGACGTGACCTTACAATAAACAGCTTCTGCGGAAAGTGAAAGCTGTTTCGCTAACACATGAATTTTAACTAAGGAGTCAGCGATATTTAAAGCACTGCCCGCTGGACCTGTCGGGGCTCAGATAAGTGCGGATGGAATGATGCTATTTTTAGGAACAAAGAGTGGTTGTTTTTCCGCACTACTTTACCACGCTACTCGGGAAATTACATCAAGATAATCCATTAATAAAAGTAACTTTTCCGGGAAACAGCACTCTGTGGGCAAAGAAATATTCTCCGAGGTTTCAACAATCTCTGCACCGATCACTTCAAAACGCTGTAGCGTTTCCGCTGTTACCGCGAAACTGAAAACAGGCAAACAGAAATTTGTTGAGTTCGCATTTTGATGAAAATGCTGGGTCTGCAGCAAAAATGACATGAAATAAAGAAATCAAAATAATTATTTATAAGGCATAGTTCTCCTATTTCGTCTGCACAGAGAGATGTTTTGTCTTCGCAAAAATGCCAGATTTATGTAAAATGTCAGCAGTGTGTTTTTGTGGGTTGTATCATATATAAACTCATTTCAGCTCATTGGACACGCTTCAGTTTACATGACGCGGGCAGGGACAAGCCCCGATTTTTTTCATCATCGTTTCAATTACTAAATTGATATACATTAATCCCTTTGAAAGTGTTATCAGTTAACAGGATCAACATGTACAGGTCAATCACAGTGAAATATTCAGCAATTTTCTTTGAAGGACTCTGTTGGACGCACTTCCGGTGACGTAATCAACAAAAACAACATGCTTTGTTTGGTCTCGATCGGCCCACGCGCGTGGCGTGACATTAACTGAAATCGATGAAAATCACGTTTCCGATGTACTATGAAAACAACATATTTGTGTTATGATTCTCAGGTGAAGTCACGAGAAAATCATGAGCTTTTGAGTACGGGAGACCATGATGCTGCAGAATTCCGTTAACTTTTATACGGAACAATTTTAAACGCAATCATGGCTATCTATGTTTTGAATTGAGCTGTCTCGACGCGCCACAATGATTTCAATGGTATTTCTATTGTTTGATTTTTATTCAAGAGCCGGCCGGACAGGATAAATATAAAGCTGCAGGAAGGAAGGAAATCTGATGTGTTCTGAACAACTGTTTACAGCATATCCAAAGAATGGCTTTACAATATGACCTGTCTCAGCAAACTGACTACCATCTTGTCTCAGAATTCTGAATCGAGGTTCCACAATTTTTAAAGACTTATATTAGATTTTCATTTACAAAACTTCGCTCCGTTGTCTATTACAGTTATCTGGGAGACATGATCGTTTTGGCTGCCAACGAATCTCGGCTCGCAGTGGCGGATCCAGGGGAGGGCCCGGGGGTCCCCGGCTTTATTTTTCGGAAATAGCGCATTTTCTTTGAAGTGCCGGAGTTATCTTCGCAGAATTTTTAAAACAATCATAGTCAAGCGAACCCCCTCCTAAGCTGAAGGTCTGGATCCGCTACTGGCTCTGAAACTATTCCACTCCCTGGTTTATTGAGAATAATCCAAGTTACAATTAACGTTTAAATGACAAACTTGAGAATTTATCTTATTTTTTTTACAATAAACTTTCTACTTCTTGAGGTGAAGTGTACATTATTAATAAAACGCTCGTTATTTTTCCCTTATTTTTTGAATAAAAAATAGCAAAATGTCTGTTAAACGGTGATTTGTCGGTTAAAAATTTTATTTTAATTTATACATGTATAAACTTTATTGGCCTAATTTTTAGGTTAAGATGGTCGTTTATTACGGCCTCATAACTGTGTTAACATAAAATAATTGTTTGCACTGTTTCCACCGTAGTTTTGCTTTAAAACATGTCTGAAACCACCAAATTTCATCATTTCTAAATAAAACTCACTCTTGCGACGATTTCAGTTTGAAACACTGCGTGAGATCCGCGTTAAATCCTGTACGTCAAGAAATGCGTGTCGAAACTTGGCAGAAATAACGTAAAGGATGGGAGCAGTAAGCATTATAAGAACAATAAAACAGAAATTGGTTTCTGCTTGCAACTTCCTGTCGATTTTTTAGGCGTAAACAAACGTAATTTAGATCGCATCCTGACTACAAAACAACAAAACAGAACAGAGCAGGGAACCTCGATCCACCTTGATGCAGAAATATTTCAACAATATACTGCATGATAAACACTCTTGTTCCTTAGCCATCTAAATTTGACAAGAAATCGAAAATACAAACGGCAGCAACATTTTATTTACTGTATGATTTGCGCAAAAGCAGAAGCCTCGCCCACATTATCATTTTCGTTGACCGTTTTCGTTCCGCCCGGTATCGTTTACATCAAAACACATAATAAAACGGAGACCTCTCCTATAAATATGGACGGCAAAATCAGAGGCTTTCGTAAGCGGCTGCTTTGATTTATACGGTATTCAAGAAAAAAAACATTATATACTAGAACCACGAGCCTCTGTCTTACAAAATCCCTTTATACCCGTAATTGCAGTCAATTTTAAATCAATTAAAATTGCCACATGCAAAGAGTTAAGATGCAACCAAGAAAATCTTATGAATATTAAACCGTGGCTGTAATTTTCATCAGAAATGTGCAGAATCTTGCCGTAGAAGGTCATTTGAGTAAGCACTCGCCATCTCGTTTACTTTGCGAACGTTAAACAAAAAGGTAACCGGTTCATTCTCAAAGGCGGCAACTCGGAAAAGTACAGAGTTCATTTGTATTAATCATGGCCGTTGAAACCTCACGCCCCGTCGAGAGGAAGTTTATAAGGAGGCGCAACGGAGGATCGGTCGACTGTTTTAAACATCACTGAGTCGACTTGTCTGTAGTTCCAGTTCAGCTTGCCTCTTCGTTACAAGCTTAACATGTAAAGACAACTTTCAAAACAAAAATGGTTAGAAACATGGGAATCTTAAAATCCGTTGGTCGTGCAAGTTCTCCACATACGATCCAAAATTCGGTCATTTGACGTTGTTTTTACAGATAACGGCTACGAATCGAAATACTACCAAAATGTAAAACGCACGTGCGAAATTACTTTACTGCTTAGGACACAGATTAAAAAAGAACGTGTTAAGGCGGGGGTAAACCTGAAGCCCGTTTTTCCACCGCTTAACTTGGGTTTAATGCGAATATCTCGCTCCCGTTACAAGCATTTGCAAAACCCTCAGCTCATCTCACAAAGCTATGTTTAGCGGTGTTTTGTAAATTTTTGGGTGATTTTTGGGGATGTTTGGGAAGAGATAATTTTTCCTCAAAGGATTAGTAAAATTTTGAGAAATAAGAAATATTAGATTTTTAGTGTGATTTTAAAATTAGAGTTTGAAGTTAAAAATTAGTAGATGGACACCCAAACAGTCCCCTGACAACCTGGGGTGCTCTCGCGTTGGGGTCAACTGTCTGCTGGTGTTCCAAAAACAATTTTCTTTCTTCTATCCCTTCTTTAAAACTCTTAAAATTTCACTCAAATTCACCTTTACCTCCACCTTAAGTCGTCGAGAATTGAAAAGAGTTCAAACTGTAAATTTAATACAATCAGTGCGATCTTATTGACTCTCGAGTACGTTCTCTCAGAATTTAAGAATTTTATCTTGAGTTTAACCGAGAGTGGTGGACGAGAATTTTTGCCTGGACAGTGATTGAAGCAGATGATGTGAAAAAGGCCCCTGTTACGGGCTCCTGAGTTCACGCACTTGACAACTGTGAACAAGACATCAGTTTAACATAATGAATAAAAAATTAAACTGTTTTCCATTCTTCCAATGTTTTAGAAACACATCTTAGTCAGCGCCCAGTTGGCCGGCTCATCCCAGCTTGTGATCGACCCGAAATGCATTATGCCGTTGAAAATCTGATTAATTCCAGTGAAGCCTAAATCCAATTTGCCTCAAAATTGGATTGACTTCACTTGACGCCGTTTCCAGACGTTTTAAAAGGCTTGCTGTGATTTCCTATCGCACTCAACAAGAGTAAAACGATCTCAGGCCCTCTTTAGTTGAAATCCGCTGATGGAATTTTGGAAAAAACTGAAAAAGGTTTGCCAGAGGTATTTATGGAAATTTAGCATCCAGGCTCCTGATGCATGGTCACAGCAATTTTCTTCCCGCCATTTTTGATTGACAATCGAGCTTGCACTGTGGGCTATGCTCACTGTACGCCGATGAGATATTCAGGGGCACCTAACGAGGAAATTCAGTCGAAAGCCTTGGGATGTCGTTGTAGTGTTTTCCGGTATCTCTTAGGGCCCTTTGAAAGGAAGATTTGTCTATATACACTAGAAGAATTTCAAAATCTTTTGGAGTTTTCTAGTCGAATATTGAAGTGGCAGAAACTTTAAGGACTTTAAGGGTACAAAATCTCGTTACCCTAATTGTTAGCTTTCAAAACATCGGAGCTGGTGTTCCCTGTACCCAGCACAACATTTTTACTTCTGAAAACAACAGCTGTAAATTCAGCTGTTACATTTCCCATTTACAAATTAAAGGTTCGAGATGGCATTTTACTGAAGAAAATCTGAGGGGATAACAGGACTTCCGAACAGATATTTACCCAAATGAAGCGTTGGGTACTCCTGGATATTCCGGTTGATTATTTTGTAGAACATTATAAATCGATACTCATATTTTCCTTGTAATGAACGTGAGCTAATTGAATTAATTATATCATCCAAGCGAATGCTGTGATTTTTTGGAAGACGTGCTTTTAAAATTCAAAAGAAACCAGGGAAATTTCTCTGTGAGACTTTTTTTGCAAGGTACCTGCACTCGAAGAGCAGAGAAAGACTCACGGCATGTACGCATACATATGAAAATGAAGCAGGCACACGTTGCAGCAACACGTAGCAATCGATTCCTTTCATAGCTCTCAGAGTGAACGTTCGTGCGTGCGAGCGAGCAAACGAGCGCGCCTGGGGGAGAAAAAATTGAAAGAAGCGGGGAGGGGTTCGCACATTCCGAGAGCTTGGAGAGAAATCGACGCTGCGGAGGCTGGACGTCTCGTGAAAACAGCTTTGCTTAGAGCATCAAGCGATCAAACGGAACAAGGGCTACACAAACCTTCACACAGATCTCACGAACAGTACCATACAGTACACAATAACAAATTTATTTACGGTTCCATATATTGCCAGATTTAATCGGGCATTTTTTTTTTCAGTGGAAGATAAATCATACATTAATCTCAGCCATCAATAGGCCATTTCCGAGTTACCCTTTGCCTCTGTTTCAAAACGAGTCTAGGTGCGAAGCCATTCATATGAAAATGAGATTCAAATACATGTCCATTTTCATGCAAATCAAACTCATTTTCATTTGAATGGTTTCGCACGTAGACTCGTTTTGAAACAGAGGCAAAGGGTAACTCGGAAATGGCCTATTATACGCAGAATAATTCTTCGGCAGCGTTTTTGAGGAATGTGAAAGATCATGATCAGTTCTAACTGACATTTTGCAGGCTCGGATCACGATGAAATCTTAATTGTAAAACGTGTACATCACGTGTCATCAATCCTCTGAAGCATGCGCCGTACAGCCAGTACTGCTGCTTACCAACACTTTAACAGGAACCTGCCTGGCCCGGTTTAATCCTCTGTGCCTTAACTGGTATCTCCTGTTTTGAAACCAGTTTCTGATCTGCAGCTCTGTCATGTCCAAGGCGTTCGCCAACAGCGCGCGTTCGTCACGTGTCAAGTATTGCTGGCGGGAAAACACGTCTTCCAAGTATTTGAGTTGCAACTGCGTGAAATGACTTCGATTACGCTTTTTTTTCGCTGTGCTTTTCTCGGCTTCAGTTGTTTCACTCACTCGTTTAGCTCCTTCGATCTTTTTACTCGCATTGGCACTACTGTTATCTGCAATTGAGAAGGGAAATAAAGAATTTGCTGCTTGAATTTAAATGAAGATGGCGTGAAAATTATGGCTTATTAAAAATTCCCAGAAGTCAAACTTTAAAACTTTCTTTGGGTTAATGTCGCTGGGGCGATAAACCTAGATTGGAATGTGCTCATTTAAAATGTGCGTATTATGAGCTGGATAGGCGCCCGTTGCGCAAAGAGGATCCTAAGCACAAAATAGCGTCAAAGAATGCTACATTCGACTACCTCGTAGAATGATTCCAATGGTAGGATCAAAAATTGCCTTTTGATTCAATAAAGATCTGTGTTAGAGAATAAAAAAAATTCTACGCTTTCTAAATTCTTTCAGTTCCAAGCTGTCACTAATTTGCATGGTAGTTCAAAACTAAAAGGCAATATTTCCTGATGAATTTTTTACGGCTCGTTACCAGACTGACTAATTGAGATTGTATAAGGTTGTACGGAGAAATTATATAATGATCATTTTTTCTTATATCCTAACTTTAAGTGGATTTGATGTCCATTAGTGAAAGCTGTTTAACAGCGAAGCCCGCCTTTCGGACTATAAATACAAACACCTGTCTGTAGATTGCGGCAAGTTTTTTTTCTCGCGCGAACAAAAAAACACCTGACGGTGATTTTTTTCTGAAAAGGACCCTATACGACCATCACGTTAATACGGCCAACGACGGACACCATCTCATATATATATTTTTATTTAGAAATTTACCCGGTCGTTTGTTCGACCAGGCTCGAAATGCCGGACGAGAAAAATGACAGAAAACAAATAGAAACTGAATTGTCAGTGTTCAGTTACAATAAAATGCGGACCAATTGTAATCATTGTAGTTCCAACTGGAGTCGATGAGTCAGAATTGAATTAACGAACGGTACGTAGTGACATCGTCTAAAAGGATTTATGTTTGATACGACCCTGTTAATACAACCAGCAACAGTTGCATGGCCCGTCAGTGGTTATGTTAAAGAGAATGTCGTTGTGAAACTTTACGAGGCCCCCGAGACGAAACAATTTGGACTTTTATTTCAAATGGACACTGAATACATTAATAGGAAATCAGCGTAGTTATTCGCGGCGGCCTTGATGCGAACCTTTAACTATGCATATCAGTTATACTTTTCACTCAAAGATGCTGTGATTTAAAGATATAAATAGAGGCGACAATTTTCAAGCTAAATTAAGCTTAATTGCGTTCAGAATCCGTGCGAACTAAAATGTTTTCTGCACTAAACATTTTCAACACCTCCATAGCTAGAAATTTCAAGTGTGATATGCAATTACAAAAACCACGTTCTTTAACTGAACTGCTCTTAACATCGAGTATGCAAGAGAGTGGCAAGAAATGAACTGGAATAAAAATTTAGCAGGTTTGGAAAGCAATACTTCAGCATACCTCTTTTTCGTTGCTGTTCTTTGATAAAACCAGAGTTTTGAAAGACCTCTCTCTCCGGATTTGCGGGAAGAGTTTGAGCGTTGAAGCTTCCTCTGCCAAAAAATTCTGCTCCACCGCAGTGGTTCGCGCGTTGATCGACTTGGCATCTTAGAGCAACAAATCCAGGGACTGTCCTGTTTTCTCTTAACGGAGGCGTCACGTAAAACACTCTCGGTGCTTTTGCAAGACGGGAAGGATGAGGGAAGTCCGAACGAAGAATATTGGCGACAGAGAACGGCAAATTTTGAGCCATCGCGCGCCGGCTTTCACTATGTTCAGCAAATTCTGATGGGTTCGCATGGGTTTTATTGACATGTCTCTGCAGCCGGAGGGGCGGATTCGCACGTTTAAGATTGCGGGCACGTGAAAATTCCGCCTAAATTAAGGACTTATTGTTAAATGAGAACAATAGGAGTGCCTTTCTTTTGTAATGAGAAATAAAAAGATATAACAGCGACGTGTGAATTCATGATCGCAAAAGTACAATCTGGCAAATGCAAATGTAGACGGATAGGGGCGAATTAAATTTGTCTCTCGGGCTTGTTTAATTTTCCGAGCTGCTCGAGTGACATTGTCTGAAAGTTGTTCATCCTTAGATTGTTTTCAGTCTAACTATATATACTTGAACCGTTATTTTCCCAAAATTTCTTAAGAAATAGAGGGGTATCGAATGCATGCGAGTACAGCGTTTTTCCTTGCGAGCACGAACATTGACGAAAAGTTATCCTTGCGAGCAATGAAAAGTACCTCCCCTAAAAACCGAGCATGCGAGCACTTGCACGAGCAAACGAACACCAACTAAAATTTGGCAAGCATTTCGAGCAGAAGCCTAATTTTACGAGTACTGCAAAATTTTGAGGGACAATTCATGACCCCTAAATAGCTCATTACAACATCGAAAATGTTTTATCGCTCTTGAAAGAATTTCAGCATTTTCTTGAAGTTTGCGTCAGTGCGGTTTCAAAATAACTTTCTTTTTCCGTTTGGCCTGTAGCTAAAAAAGGCCGGAATTCCTTAATTTTTACTTTATTTGCTTTTCACTCAATATCTATGATAGAAACAGAAATTGACTACGGATATCCGGTGACAAACGAAATGAAAGTAGCGCACATGTGTTCGTTTTCTCAATCGTCAAACCACTCGCGAACAAGCTCGCCGTGATTCGTGTGCCAAAGGTAACCTCAATTGCTGAAATACTTACAAACAGTTCTCAGTGATCATACATTAGACTTTTGACCTCACAAACGTAAAGTAAGGCTCTGCTTGTGTAGCTTTTAAATTAAATAAACAGTACCACATGAATGTACTTCTCAATAACTTTTATTAGAATGCAGTCGCGTGCACACTGCAGAAAAAAAAGTAAAATTTAATGTGTCACTGAAATTACACGTAATTCCTTTATATACAGACTATAATACGCTATTCTATTTTCCCTTAATATAATTTTACCACTAATTAAGCAGACTAATTAACGGTCTTTTTAATCTTTCTTTTTATATCTTGACACGTGATTCCAATTCCATCAGTGAAACAGCCCAAACTGAGTTCGAAAATTGAAAAGAGTTATTTGGTTTCAAACCGCGGAACATGTTTGTTGTGAAAGTTGATCGTAACTTTTGACATTCAGTACAGCAATTGGGAATTTCCCTGTTACCTGCGTTTTTTTTTTCTTTTTTTTTCAGTTCAGAACTGCTACAGTTCCCCGCAGACACGCTCAGCAGTGCCACAGAAAAGGCGGGAATACAACCACCGCACGCCATATGTTGCCAACCTGAGAAGTTTCAAATTTTTGTTCGATTTCATTTTCGAAAAGTAAAATATGGCTTTGTACACTTGTATTATTTTTTTTATTATTTTAGGAGAACTGAAAAAAGAATAGAATATTAGTTTAAACAGACACCGTATTTCATTTTCCAGTAAAGTAAAAAAAAAAAAAGCCGCAGCATTTGCAGAATTCATTAGTTTTTGGTTTTGACCTAATTTCTAATTTCTCAGAAACTTAATTCCCTAGAAATCATATTTGGATTGAGTGAGGAATGAAATCTTCTGAACTTCATTTTCAGTTATGTTCCAAGAAAAAAACAGAAG
This sequence comes from Meandrina meandrites, assembly GCA_963693305.1. Classification (NCBI taxonomy): domain Eukaryota; kingdom Metazoa; phylum Cnidaria; class Anthozoa; order Scleractinia; family Meandrinidae; genus Meandrina; species Meandrina meandrites. The sequence goes on from OY855911.1 coordinate 3,215,994, forward strand.
CATGAAGTTTAAGAAGTCATAATCACATTATCTATAATAAATTCATGAAAGTGAACTTTCGTTACTTTATATATATATTTTTTTTTTCAAAAAATGATAGCTATTCGATGCCTTTCGAAAATTGTGCCCACGTACATCAGTGAGAGCGACAAAGAGTGTAGTCGACTGCTAAATACTTTGAACTTCGTTTTATCATTGTAACTATCACTTATTTCTATGCTAAAGGAAATACATTAGTTTATTATAGGATAAAACTGGAAAGCAACAGTTAGGCCAGCTTAGACATATATCACCAACAGCATTAACAACAGCAACGTTCAAGTAGATCGGGTTCGCTTTAGCGCCCTCTTTTCAGCAATAAGAGCTCCTGTAGCAAGACTCCCCCCCTCCCCACCCCTTAGCTCGCGCGTGCCAAAAGTGTTTTTTTTCCGCTTCCGTCCAAGACTTCTCCTCGCCGGCTTGCTTAGCTTCGTTGCATGGCTGGCTCGCTCTCCGGCGGCTTCGCCACTCGCGCGCGTATTCCTAAACGCAAGAGTCTGCTCGCAGCCATTGGGAACTGACATGAAGGGCTGATGGATTGCATTACTAATTACAAGCAAATGACCGTCGCTGTTCTTGCATGTAGCATGTTGAACGGAAAGATCGTTCGAGATGCGTGACACTTTCAATAAGATAATATTGAAAGACGTTTTGGGTATATAATTCTTCTTCAGTGTTAGAGAAAACGGTTTAACCGTAGTTTAACGGTCTTCTAAAAACTGAAGAAGGGTTATACACCCAAAACGTCTGTTTTCACAACCATGTATGACATTTATTGATATTTGTTTTTTATCATTCTATAAGTTAGCTATACATGTACTGCCTAAACTGATATAAACCAACTTTCAAAGGCCGCCGAGGGAGTTGATTAAGGATTCCCTATGCGCGCGTCTTCCCGGTTCACACAAAGCGACGATGCAAGCACAAGAAAGAGGAAAGATTTGCGTTCTTTTGTCTGTCTTCATGCGCGTGCGAGCGAATGAGTCGCGCCAAGTTAAACGTACGTATCTTGTGCTCTACTTCCGCTCATGCTTATGGCAAGCCGTAAACCAGGCATTAGAATTTGCAGTGGCCTCTGAATGGTTAGTGCGCTGGAGTCCGAGTACAAGTCTGGGCGGGTTCTTAGAGTTATGACGTCCTTGGTTAAGACAACTAAGGTGCGGATGGGTATACTGATCGCGACCCGTTGGACCGGTATTGGCTACTGTCAATATTAAGGCGGGGGTACACCTGAAGCCTGTTTTTCCACCGCTAAACTTGGTCAGTTGGTTTAATGAAAACATCTCGTCCGCGTTTCAAGTAATCCAGAAGCTCCATGCTCATTTCACAAAGCTATGTTTAGCGGTGTTTTGCAAATTTTTTGATGATTTTTGGGGATGTTTGGAAAGAGATAGTTTTTCTCAAAGGATTAGTAAAATTTGGAGAAATAAGAAATATTAAAGATTTAATGTGATTTTAAAATTAGAATTTGAAATTAAAAATTAGTATATGGACACCCAAACAGTCCCCTGACAACCTGGGGTGCTCTTGCGTTGGGGTCAACTGTCTGTTAGTGTTTCAAAAATAATTTTCTTTCTTCTATCCCTTCCTTAAATCTCTTAAAATTTCACTCAAAATCGGGTGTACCCCAACCTTAAGGTCATAAATTTTCAACCAACTCTATATAACTGACACTAGATATATGTTTGCTTGACGTGTTTATTATAATCTTTTCAACACACCGACTACCTGTGTATAATGTTAGACGCTGTATTATACCTTAAGTTACGTGAAAGCAGGTTTCGTTTGAGTGACTACAGTAATCCTAGAGCCTGCGTGGCATTCCGCGCTTTCCCCACCCCCTCCCTTTTAGAAGCCTGCCACGCAGGTGATAGTAATACCTCTGGCCAATCAAAACTCGAAGGTAACCGCCGCGAAGCGCGCGAAAACGTTTGCTACTGAGTTGCAATTGGCTTTGATTCACTTGTGAAGGGTTGAGAAAGAAGCGCGACAGTTTTAAACCAATCACGTGAGCGTAGTGAATCACTGAACCAAAGCAATTCCGGGTTGCTTTTCACTCAATCGAGAATTGCTCTTATATAAAGACCAACGGCTAGGATAAGTAATAAGTTGCAAAATAGCACGTGAGGGCCACTTACTGCTCATTTTTTTTTAATATATATATATATATTTTTTACGTACTAATGACATAAACTGTACAAGTGCGAATTTGAAGCATACAGGTCTGCACGAAAAACATGAAAAAAACAAGACCAAAGCAGTCGAATTGCGGCCACATTGCTCCATGTAGGATCGCTCCCAACCAAAGTCATATCGCTCCCAAGCAAGTCACACTTTTCTCACGCTTAAAGAAGGAGAAATATTCTAGGTCGTTTATTTGGAGCGAACTCGGTCGTACTTAACTTACACTCTACTGAACGTGGAGCAAAATTTCTTTAGTATGGGAGTGATTTGACTTTTTCGATGGCGCGATCTGACTTTGGTTGGGAGCGATCTAACTGGGAACGATCGATCTGACTGAAGCGAAGTAACCGCATACCAAGCAGTCACTCTTGCTAATCACAATGGACACAGACAATCTGATGAACCACTCAGAAACTCGAAGGGAATACACATAGTCGGCGCAAAGCGCGGGAAATCGTGCTCTAGCCAATCACGATTGGTTTAGGTTTAACAACAGATTGGTCGAGAAAGAGGCGCGGATGTTTTTGAACCATTCACTATCCATTATTATTATTATTATTATTATTATTATTATTGTTATTACTATTGAAAGAAATTTTAAAATGCAAGGCTGATCGAACAGCTGTAAAAAGGTATATTTTACTTAGCCCAATATTTCGGATAGACAACACTATCCTTCATCAGGGGCATAAAATGTTAAGTGAGTATATAAACAAACGGATACAAAATTATTATCATTGGTTGAAGTGGTTATGTCGACTGAGTATGAATGAAGTGCATATAAAATATGTGGTGTAAAGATTACCCTTCCCTTTGAAAACCACTGACCCATGGAGATGAACGAATCAAAGAAAATTTCGCTATGTACGGAAAGCATCCGTCATGACTCCCCAGTAATGTGAGAGTTGCTCTCAGTTTCGTGCTCCAAGTTCTCTTGAGAAAAACAACAACAACAACAGCAACAACAACAACAACAACAACAGCAGCAACAACAGGCTGTCAGACAAATTTTCTCGAAAAAAATAATAGTGACACGCCATGGCTTGAAATGGGAAGGGTGCTTCAGTTTGTCATGATCTATTCAGTGATTTTAGCGGTGCAAAAACACCTTTTAATCTCAAAGTAACAAATTACCAAAGTGGACAACACAAAAGAATTCATCTCGCGCGGCAAAAACAATCTGAGTGGGGCACGGGTACTAGCCTGAATCACATCACGTGACATGGGTGTAAGGCAGACTGAATATTTTGCGGACGGCCATGTTGACGTTCGTGGCTGAACGTTAAAATTCCGTTTCGCAACTGAGTTTCCTGCTAAAAAGAGAATCTTGGAACGCTTCTGGGTAGCGACAGGATCTCAAATAACTGTTGCCAGCGAAAGGTTAGTTTAAACTTGAAAAATCGCCAATCCTGATTTAAAAATAGGCTCGTGACTCTGCGAGTCTTGCCTGTGTTGCAATATGGAATGAATAATCGTGGAATCATTTTACGCGTTGTTGTATTGCACGTCTGCCCTCTAATCCAGCAAAAAATACAATTGTAAATAATCTATCGCCGACTTAAGCGGATTTTTATTTTTGAGATTGTTTGTGTTACAAATTCAGTTGATACTAAAAAGAGTTTCAGGCGAGCTCTCGAAACTTACAAACGTTGCACAAAATATATCGGTGATTGAAGGATTCTTTCGGGTCCTTCATTTTACTTTCCCAATCTGTACTAAGAACAGTCTGTATACTGGCAATTATGACTAAAATATAAAGGTGAACGATGCAACATCTGCTTCAAGAAACGTTGAACAGCCGTGCAAAGGATTGGGCACTTCAGATTGATAGTATACGCTGTAAATTGTGCGTTGCAATAAAAAATTCCGGCAACCTCCACTGCAGTAAATATTAAGTAATTATAGATATGCATATTTTCGTTTATACATTAAAAAGAAACAGCCAAAAAACATTCCATCACAATCCGAAAGAATCGTTAATTTTGTTTTATTGTACGCTCATAATTTTTCTGTCCACATTTTAGAGCACGACTTAGAATTACGCAACGAATGGAAGTTAGTCCCGGAATTTCGTTTGCTATATAAGTACCTACCAACTATGGTCAATTTTATTGGATTCCCTCGTTGCGACTCTAATGCTAACTCTGATTATTCTGAAGACAGATATCTTTAACTTATCTTTCACTTTCGCGTGCTCTCGATTAATCAGTCTGCTTCATTCATTTACAATCATAATAATTGTTTTTTTTGTGTGAATGTGTCATCAGTTTCGATATTTGATATAGGGACAAGTTTCTATTGTTTTAACTGTGAACATGTATTCAGTTTTGCTTGGGCAATTTTGTGTGATCGTGTCCTTGAGAGAAAATCTGAAATTGTACTTTTGAATGTACATGTATGTTTTTAATTTTTCATGGCCGATTTCCGATAAAAAAAGGTTATTGGTCTGCTGTGAACTTGAACCAATGCAACATTAATTAATATCTCAATATTTGTAGAATTTTGGTCCTTTGATGAAAGTAAATTTTCTAACTTGTGCACTGTTCTAGCATGTCAGCACAATGTTTCGTTGCATGTGCTTTAATGTGCCTGTGTGTGCATTAGTGAAATAAAAAAATATATATATACATGGTGGTATTTAAAGCTAGAAGCTTGTACATGTGGGCCATGTATTCCCGATCGAATTGGAATTTGGAAGTGTTGTTTTTTTTTGTGGAGGGAGGAAAACCGTTTTAGTGCTAGATTCAAAATAATTTTTGTCTTGTGAGGTTCAAGTTACATTCTAAGTAATTTATCTTGATACAGTACAGCTCAAAAGAAAGTTGATACTAATGCGACTCAAGCCTTGAGACTTGAAGGTCGAGTTGCCTTGAAGGTTGAGTCTTGAGTTTGAGTCTTAAGTCTCGAGGAGCATGGCATTCTCAAATATGCAAAATGCAATCTTTTTTAGGAAATACATGTATTAATTTTTTAAAAACTGATGGGTTCCAATTTATCCTTAGTATAGTATTCCAGTCAAAATTATTTTTTAACTATTGGCTTCAAAATCATTTTTGTCAATTCTTGATTGGTGCATTGGTGTTATTTCTGTCACTGTCAAGGGATGTAAACAAGCACCGAAATCTGCCTGTTCCTGTGGTTGGCATTCACACTGCAGGAACATGTGCAGGGATAATAAATTTATTTGCCGAACACAGTATGCCAAGTGCAGAACACCGAACAGGAAACGCTGATCAGAACTCGAAACAAATCAACAAAAGAAGCGAAACCATTACCATTATTGAGAGCTAACCGTAAACAGGCTAACCTGGGCCTTTTTTTACATGTAGGCTAACCTGAGTGCTATTCAGGCTAACCTGAGTGCAAGGTGCCCTCTGGTTGGTCTGAATTCAATCCGGAGTCTTATTGTTTGAATCACTGTGGCTGTACAGTGTTCTCTGTAAGCCGCGGCGCCCAGCGAAAATCGCTGTTTAGTAGTCCTTGGTGTGCCGGCTACTCTTAGATAAATAACATTTTTTTTTCAAGATAAAAAATGTAAAATGAAACAATCTTAAGATTTTATAGCTTTTTTTACCTTTCAATTACCTCTCCAAGCTGAAAACAATGTAAATTTGGCTGAAAACATGAAGAAAACGAGGCAGCAATTGCGTAATTGCCGTAAACGAGCTCGTGAACGCCAACTACTGTTGGCTTATTAATGGCCAGCGTATTAATGGTCATTCATGTAAGATTACATTGATGTGTATATTGCTTCATTGCTCAGTGCTGCCTACTACAAAACATTCTCCTTCTACTTCAAATTTTCGGGAGAACCCTGGCTGTAAATGACATTTGCCTGCCTGCTTGCCTGCCTGCCGGCTTACCTACATATACATTGTACCTGCCTGCTTGCTTAAAAATTATTTTTTGTCTTGTTTATTTTATTGCAGATGTCATGTGTGAATGCTATAGCTCTTTACGATTACAAGGCAACAGACAGTGAAGAACTCTCCATTAAGAAGGATGAGAGACTGGTGGTCCTTGACGACAGCAAGGGCTGGTGGCAAGTGGAAAATTCAAAACATGAAACTGGCTATGTTCCTTCCAACTATGTGAAAAAAAGTAAGCCCACTGGCAAAGGCTGGTTGAAAAAAGGTGGAAAATCACCAAAAGAAAATGGAGCAATGTCGTCACCTGGTGAATACTTTGTACCTCAAGATGTTCTTAACGCTTTAGAGACTGTGGTTGCAAAATTCCACTTTCAACCGCAGAATGAGGACGAACTTGTGTTGAAGAAAGGAGATCGGATAACTGTTATTGAAAAGAAGGAAGATGGATGGTGGAAGGGAAAAATTGGAAGGCAATCAGGCTGGTTTCCATCCAATTATGTATATGCAGAAGAGGAGAACTCAAAACTTCCTAAAACAACTGCGCCAAAGCCAGTCCTACACAAAGTGAAGACTCTGTACCATTTTGATCCTAAAAATGCTGAAGAGCTTAGTTTTAAAAAGGATGAAATTCTGGATATTATTGAAAAACCTGAAGATGACCCTGAATGGTGGGTTGCTAGGAAACAAGATGGCTCCACTGGCTTAGTTCCTAGCAATTACATTACAAACATTGACGATAATGCTAGTAAAGTACCCATGCCAAGTGCCGAGCCTGTGATTGACAACCGGGTGCAAGGAAAGGTGATTTTGCCACAACATAGGAAACTCTCTTTTGTTGACGAGGTGTGGTTCTGGGGTAAAATTACAAGGGCTTATGCCGAAAAGATGTTGAACAAAAATGCCGCAGATGGAGATTTTCTAGTCAGAGTCAGTGAGACGCAGGTAAGGTGGAATTTAAGGAAATGTTCACCTGAATTTACAAACTTAAGAGATGCTTTCCTTATCCCCTTGTTGGGATTAATTGTAAATTTAATGGCCTGGGGTTAAATGAAATTTAGGTGAGGTTGAACTTAAGGCAATTCTGGCAAGCAGCCTCCTTTGCTAACAAGGGGTGGCCTGAGGGCTTCACAAGGCCTCAGTAAATTTACAGCTCTCACATTGAGGTCAAGCAATGTTGCTATCATTGCCCCTCGCTTATAGTCGTGGAGAAAGATTTTTGCTTTCTGCAGGGTTGTCATGGTTGCCTTATATGTAATTCCATGCTCGCTTGTGGCTCCCAGAGAGCTTTCAGGCAGCTTCCCCACACTAATCTATTGGTGATGTGTTTAAATGACAATAATTTTCACTCCTGTCATGCAATCGTAATTATGGCCGTGACAGCCAACGAACCTTGAAAAGCAGAAACAAACAAACTTGACTGAAATCTGTATCAGTCTCAACTGATAGATGTGACCTTTTGAATAATTTGAAATGAATTTTTCCTTGTCAGAGAGGTCCGCTAAGATGATTGACAGCAGCAAAAAAAATTTAACCATTGATGGGGCAGAGTTTGTTAGTACATACCGGTACATGCTAAGGTTCTCACCTGTAACATTTCCCTCAGTCAACGTCTTCACCCATAACATCAAGTTAACTCAGCTGTGACAGTTGTTATGGGTTACAGCCCTTAATGACTGCCCTGTATGTGTTGTCTACCTTAATTTAAGGCAAAGGAAAAAAAAAATTATAGTTAAATGTGTTCAAATGCATGTGTTGAGTTATTTTCACTGCAAGCACACAGGAGTTGTCACAAACAAGAAATAAGTACAAAGAGTACGCAGATTTTGAGAAGTCTATCAGTTTCCTCAGGATGTCTAATTTTTTATCACCCCCGCACTCCGCAACTGCACGTGATTATCTCATGCTTGGCTACTCAAATGACCCTGACAAAAATGATGCATTACTTGTAGTATGTGCATAAAGAAGCATGATGCTAGGACTGCCTCTTGCACTTTTATAGTGTTTGTTAAATTCCCAATTGCTTAGAGGAACACTGTCACCAATTTTTTGGATAAGTTTGAAAAGCCAAAAGACATTCTAATCACAGGAGACCCAAAAATATTGGTTCAGTGTCACTGAAAATTAACCAACCAGTTCTCCGAGACTATAATTAAGTGTGTTTGGCTGCAAATCGCCAGGCTGACCAGGAGCAAGTTTACTAGTTAGTAGACAGTATTATTTTTTGTACATTTAATATTCAAGGAACTGCATGCACTCAATCTTGTGGTGTGGCAGACAAAAATAGAGTATGCTGAACCTCGCTATCACGAACAAAGTTATCTCCAACTTCTCACCATCTTAAATTCAAATTTGCTTACCATGGATTTGCTTTTTCAATCTTAAATGACTGAAAAAGCAAATCCAGCTACCATTGTATCTTGAACTTCTGGCTTTCTCAAACTATTATTTTTTTTCGTTTCCCTTGAGAGTTTGAGACAGGAGGGTTCAACTGTATGTCATAGTTAATGTCTCTCTTTATTTCTCTCACCAGGAGGACGGATATTCGGTGTCCATGAAAGCTCCGGACAAAATCAAGCATTTTAGGGTGGAATTTAAGGATGGAAAATTTAAGATTGGTCCACGGAGTTTTAGCTCAGTGGAAGAGTTAATAGAACATTACAAAAGAAGTCCCATATTTACTGATAAAGAAGGAAATAAGATGTTTCTTGTCAAGCCTTTTGAGGAGGGTTCCTAGTAAATACATAATTCTAGAATGAAGTATGGTATACCTTTTAAAATTTAGGATTGATTAAGACAGTTCAAAGTATCTATTGTTAACAGAAGATTTTACTTTGTTCTTGGAAAACGGATGTCATCTATGGCTGACAAGAAAGTTCTATATGGAAGAAAATTGAATTTTTGACTCCAGAGTCTTATATAATTGTAGTTTGTATTGTACATTGTATTCATTATGCTGAGACTTCCAATAACTAAGAACTAATTCATCCTCGGAGACGCAGGGGCAGTAAGTCGGGCAAAGTGAAGTAAACCGAGCAGAAATCGCTGCTGCGAATTTCTGCTCGGTTTACTTCGTTTTGCCTCGACTTACTGCCCCTGGGTCTCTGAGGATGGAACTAATTATGACCTAGTTAGCATTTCTCTCCTGAGCATGCAGAATGGGAGTGTGGTACGAGTCGGTTGGTGGGCAAAAAATACATGGATGTAGAAACCTTGTCCCTGGATCAAAATTAAATGGTCAACCAGGCTATAGTTTCAACTCAGTACAAACTTTGAAGTAACAATAGAACTACCTTGTCTCTGGTCAATAACAATTTTTCTCATCAAATTTTCTTGGTCTCTATGCTCAACTTTGTTTCAAAAAAGTTAACAGAAATTTGGTTGCATTTAAAAGGTTTCTCTCCTGTGTATTGAACAACTTGCACAAATTTAGATTTTGTATGTTAAAATTCAAAATGTGTGGTTCCAAAAAATATCCATACCTTCCCCAAGGATGATTCTTTGGTTTGGACCCTCCCATCCCCTGGAATGTCCAGTTTAGCTTCATACTTTCTTTTAAAAATTTGGGCTATTGAGACATTTCCAATGACCGTCCTTGGGGTGGGTATGGATATTTTCTGGAACTGCACAATGGGATTTAAGGCATTTGTTGGAGTGCGACTTATGGATGATTAATTTAAAGCAAGAACATGCAAATGTTTGCATCGCCAAGATGTTGGCTAAAAAGCACTAGAGATGGAGAAAAATTTTAATCGTCGTGTCCATCGAGTGTTCGGCCTTCATTGGGGCAAAATTTATAATTATGTGGATTGTAAGTTATTTGAGACAGTTTTAATTTGAGAGCAAGGTATAACATTTATTGGTATACCCAGAGAAATCCCCCTGAGATATTTAAATCTCAAAATGACTATTTTATCTTGGCTAACAAGTTGCGATCTTATTTCAAAGATTATGGAGTTGTACATGTATCCTTGTCTACCTACTCTAGGCACAGACTTGTTAGGTAACACACTTTTCTTTTTGTATAATGGTTCCTGAATAGTAGTTTGCATATTTTATACTCATTTGTAGTCAGATATTTTTTATAGTAGTGTTGCTCCAACGTTCTCAGTTCTGACAAGACCTTGATCGTGCCGCATTTCAAGGTATTTGTTCTGGCTTGCCGGAAGCTGTCAGAGCAACACTTGGTCTTGCTTCTAATGTTTGTGCACTACTTGATATAATTTATACCTGTTGAATGTATTTATTACTTACACTGTTATCCAAAAGCTTTGGTTTGGAATAAATTCACATGTCACGTGCAGGAATATCTGTGTTCAGTTATATATGATTGTTTGAATGAATTAAGTTTGGTGTACAGTTATTCCTGCATGCACCAATCGTAGCTTACACTGCAATAAGTTGACTTTTTTTTTTTGGAATTCCTATACATAGATTTTGATCAAAGAAATAATAATTTTACAAGTTTGCATAAAGTTACTGCTGTGTGACTTGTAAATGTAGTGAAAACCTCTAATAACTAGTATGAAATAAATAATAAAAGTAAATTTGATCAGTGTTTCAATGTTTCCACTTTGATGACATCTTGCACTTTGAAGCCTTTAAATGAATACACCTTATTCTATAATGGCAGAAAATACATTTATTCTTCTTTTGTGTTAATTGGCCCTTGCTGTCTCGTTTTAAGCCAAAGATTCTTTTGAATTCTGCAGATGCGATCGAGGCACTGAGGGCCAATTAACATGAAGCAGAAACCCATAAGGGTTGACAACTCCTTATGAGTTTCTGCATGAAGACAAAAGAATGATATATTTAATGCCATTTTGGAATAAGGTGTATAATGGAAGGGTGGACTGAGTAATGACTTTCCTGTGACTGTGAGGGATGCGTGCAAATAGTAAAATGGCTTTCGCAAATGACAAATGCAGCCTAAAATTTGTTACACGACACCAGAACACCTAAGAAAGCTTGCTAACTTCTGAAACATTTTGTCATTTCCGATAAGCTATTTTATCTTAAGGTGGCTGGTATCGGTTTCCAGCATTTTCAAGCATTTTTCAGCTCTTACACTTTTGATGGGTCTGTACTAGAAATCTTTATCAGTTGATGCTACAATAATGGTATCAAATAAATGCCCAATGATTGGTGAATATGTTCTGGTCATTTTCTTGACGTCACTGGTTACCATAGTAACAGGATAACCTGTTAAAAACACCCTTAATTTTAGCTTTAAGTGCTTATAACTCAAAAACGAACTTGATGACCCCCAATTTTTATTATTGAACATTGATTAGCATGTAAAGATACAACTTTTTGTAAAGTTAAAAAAATTTCTACGAAGCGGTTTCAGAGCCACCTTAAATTTTTAAAAATTTAAGGTGGCTCTGAAACTGCTTCGTAGAAATTTTTTTAACTTTGCAGAAAGTTGTATCTTAACATGCTAATCAATGTTCAATAATAAAAATTGGGGGTCATCGAGTTCGTTTTTGAGTTATAAGCACTTAAAGCTAAAATTAAGGGTGTTTTTAACAGGTTATAGTGTTGCTATGGAAACCAGTGAGGTCAAGAAAGTAACCAAAACGTACTCGGCAATCATTGGGCATTTATTTGATACCATTATTGTAGCATCAACTGATAAAAATTTATTGTACTATCCAGTCAAAGTGTAAGAGCTGGAAAGTGCTGGAAACCATTACCAGCCACCTTAAGTGGACATCCCTTCCACCAATTCCACCCCCTAACCCCACCCCAACTACGCAAGCCGACTTCAGACTTCGGACTTCAGACTTCGGACTTCGGACTTCGGACTTCAGACTTCGGACTTCGGACTTGAGACTTGAGACTTGGGACTTGGGACTTGAGACTTGGGACTTTGGACTTGGGACTTGGGACTTGGGACTTCAGACTTCAGACTTGAAAACGTCATAGACATGCCTACACAGACTTCCCTATGTGGTTTACGGCGCAGCGACGCGTGAGCCTTTAAAGTTTTACTCTGACGAGTATGTCTTTGAGCGATTTACCTCTTTTGTATGATATGATCGGAGGCGGTTTGGAAATTGTTTTCAGCAGTGGATGATTTTGGATGAGACTCCATTGTTGCATCAGTATTTGTTTTAAATTTTTAAGTGAAAATTTCCAAAAGGTCTTGATGACAGCAGACAGGTAACGATTAATTAAGACGACTAATTTTTTAAATTTACAAGACATGTTTCGACAGAGCTTCTGTCATCTTCAGTTGAATGGTTTACAAAGCATGCAAAGTTGAATAATAAGTAGACGAAAATGCTAATTAAGACAAATAGTAACAACAGAACGTGAAAATGCGTGAATTAAAAGGATAATTTTAGATTAACATGGTGTAATTGTTGATTGAGGCAAGGTTGTTCTTTTTGAATATGGATAGCCTCCTTTATCTTGAGTTGAAAGCTGGTAGTGGCGTGATCTAAAATATGAAAACAATCTATTGTACATAAGGCGCGACAACGTTCCGAATTTTGAAGATGTTTGAAGATATGAGAGGCCTTATCTACGGCTAAGTGCTCACGTACGCGTGTGAAAAGATGTCGGGTGGTTTCGCCGACATAACAGGCATTACAGCCCGCACAGGTAAACTTGTAAACCACACGCGAATGAAGCCCGCCGGGGATAGGGTCTTTTACACCAAAAAAGTTGCCGATCTTAAAGGAAGAAAAAACTAATTTGATATCTAAGTCATTACAATAGCGCTTGATTAAGTGTCGAATCTTTTTTTGAGTGACAACAGAAAAATGGCCTATTTACGGCAGCTTAAAGTAAAATGTGGGCGAAGTGGTAGGGAGGGAGACTCGGGGACAATGATTGCTATGGGTCCCAGTTATGTAACGGTTAACCAGTTTTTCAATTACATGGGCAGGGAAAAGGTTCTTTTTGAGAATTTCAGTAAGTTTGGTTATGTCCTCGTGTAACCCCAACCAGGTGTTATTGATTTTGTAGGCCCTGTCAACAAGAGTCCTAATGAGACCTACTTTGTAGAGTACGAGGTAAAGCTAAAATAATTAGTTAATAACCCAGTAAAAGTTTTCTTGCGGTAAACTCTTGTTAGAAGAGAATTAGTATCACTATTATCAATAAGAACATCCAGAAAGGGTAATTTGCGATTAAGTTCTTTTTCCATAGTAAACCTTATGTTGGGGTGCCTAGAGTTAATATAGTCAAAAAATATAACTGCATCGTGCTCCGTCAGTGAAATAAACAAAAAGTGTCATCAACATATCTGCGATAAAATAAAATTTCAGAGCCTTGAAAATTTTGCAACCAAAGTTTTTCAAATGTGAATGTGACAAATGTGCAAATGTGAATGTGACAAATGTGAATGTGAATTTTCAAATAAAATGTGACAGGCCAAACACGGCTCCCGCTGGTCGCTAAATGTAAGCCTTCAGTCTGTTAACGGAGGATTTTACACTCTCTAGAGCCGTTACAGTAAAAGTAATCTTTATGCCATTGTGTTTGCTAGCTCTGTGGCATATTTCGTTAGGTTTATCAGCTCATGTTTGTCGAAAGTTTTAGTATTTAATGTGTGTTGAATCAGTGGATCTCCAACCGTCATCCTGTTTATCTGAAGTGGCGGTTAGTTCGTTGGATAACGTTTCGTTACCACAGTTCTCTAAGATCTGAGTCTTTTGAAGGCTACTGCAGTCTCTAAGCATTGAGAGCGATGGTTTCTTTGAGTTGTTTTTAAGCTCCCCTTAGTTTGAGTGTTTGAAAATCATTTATTGGGTACTCATGTTTCGCTTATATACATCGCCGGAAGTGACGCCACTAGAGTGGTTGTGATTTGCGTTCTGGGAGCTAAACTTTGTCCTCCATTATTTTTGTCATCATTTTCATTTGTCACGGGTGTTTCAATAAACTTAAGCCCTTTTGCTAACATGATGATTTGGTGGTCAGTTAATGTATTTTTTCTCCCTTTCTGTAATCATTCGCTTCTGCATTGCATTTTTTCTACGCTTTTTGCGTTTTTTATTCTTGGATAGCCTTTCTGCTTCATTGGGTTTAGCGACTGATTGTTCAGAGATGACTCTGTTGTACTTTTCAACATGTTTATTACAACAACAACTCGGAGGTCAGCAGAAATCAAGCGAAGGCGGAAGTCTGAAGTCCGAAGTCTGAAGTCCGAAGTCCGAAGTCTGAAGTCCCTCCTCGGCTTTCGTACCCCAACACACAGTAAATTGCAAGGAGAGTCACCATTGGAAATAAAGTAAAGTCTTAAGAAGGACACTGTTAGGGCTGGTTAAAGCTGTCGGTCTTGAGAGGTTTCTGTCTTGTAGAAAGTGTAGTTACAGCAAAATGACTAAAAAACAGGAGGGACAGGACCAACACCAGTTTGGTAGACTTCAAAATTGGCATTATAAGACAAAGTACTAACTTGTTGCAAACTATCATTACTCCAAAAGCGTTACAGGAAATAACGACACAAGGAAAAATGATTTTTTTCACGTCAGGCAATTTTATTCCAGTTTTATTACTTTGTTGCCATAACATCAAGTAATGTAATGGCACAATTGTGTTTTTTCAGTTTCACAACTTAAAGTTCCTTCCTTCGACTTATCATAAACCAGCATCAGTTTTTTTATTTTACAAATAAAACAATATTATATAACTATGTTGTCTAACTTGAGTCCTTAAAAATCTGATTTTTTTACACAACTATTATTTACAGAAATTCAAAGATCGCCAGGACTTGATACTGCGGTTGTTTACTCCATGACTAGTCTGTTTCATGGTTAATCACTATGACTGCGACAACAAGATATTTGTCGCCACAGTAATATCGTTATTACTTGTCGTCAAAGCATGGAGCACAGCCAGTCTAGAGAATCCCATCTCTACTAATGTCTGAACCTGCCAGAAAATAAAAGAAACATAAATATTATGATAAGACTAGACAGTGCAACTACTCGAACCAAATTGGTTATAGTAACTTTGTTCAAGTGGCCCAGTTGAGGTAGTAGCATGGAATTAACTACATTTACTGACTCTGCACGCAGTGCATGCCTATGAAGCAAACTAAGTAATTATCTTAAAATCCAATTCCTTTGGGTAAATTTTGTCCCCTTATTAGGCAAAGGATACAGAATTTCTTATTATTTTTATACTTTGTAACTAAACAATTTTACAGTGCGGACACTCGAACCATGAATGCCAAGGCTTTATTTTCACTTTAAATTTGTACTTTTTTATCACTTATTTTATTACTTTTTTTAGAACTAGCCAATCACAGCCGCGAGGCGATGCAACGGCCAAGACATTTTTCCGCCTTTTTTCCTCCGAAAAGCCTGGCAAACGTTGCGTGGGACGATAAAAACACGGAAAACAGGAAAAAAAAATGTATGTGCGATTGCTTTGGTTCATGGATGTGATTGGTTAGTTCTGGGAAAATGTAAAAAATAACTACAAAGTAACCGTGAACAAAAGTACAAATAAAGTGAAAAAAAGCCATAGCGTTCATGGTTTGAGTGTCCACACTGTAATAGAATTGTAACACCTTTAGTTAAATGTAAGCTACAGGTACATCAGTTGGTTTTCGTGATGCAAGAATGAAGATTTGACTGAGGGTTAACATGTAAATATTTATGATTAATACAAACCTGCTCTTCCGATACTTCTACGGTTGGTTGCTGGGGAATGTTTGCATTGTCTATATCAGGGTGGCCATTCTGCCAATCATTCAATGGAGGCTGCAGTGGGTTGTTGTCAGCTGCCCCGCCCCACAGCCAGCCTCCACCTGCGGGGGGGACTAGGACATCTGCATATCCTTGGCCCACTCTTGGAGGACCCTAAAATTACCACAAGAAAAGTTTGAGAATATTTATTCACAGACTTAACAGTGTGTTACATAGCTGTGAGATTAAAAAATATACACGTATTAAGGATTTTCTTCTTGGGCCTTGAGTAGAATTAGCTTCAAGGCTTATAAAGGTAAAATAATTGTTCAAGCACGTTGCATAATTATATTGTAGAGCCAACCTGGTAGGTGCCAAAACATGAAATTATTTTTTGGTAGTTTTCATGGAATGAACTATCCGGGAAGGGATGACTTCCCCTTTTGATGGAAAACTCACCAAATCTTTATTATTATTTTTTTTACATTGAAAAGCATGCTTTCTTGACTCACAGTCTCCCTAAAATATAATATACCCTTCCTTCTGGATATACAATGCATCATTTTTTGCTTGCTTGCCCCCTTGCCGCTAAGTGTTTCTGTGAGCATACAATCAGTAGTACAGCAATTCATAAGCTTGTAATTCTACTGGTCCTCTTGTGTAGGGGAGTTTGTTCCTGTTGTTTGTTCTATTGTTCCCATGAAGGGTAGTGAGTGACTCATATCAGACCTTGCGAGGGCTGCTACACTATACCCACCCCACATGACTGACTAGCTACAAAGAATGACAGCTTAAGACTTTCAATTTGTTTTCTGTCAGTTAAATATTAAAGGATGTTAACATGAGTAAAATTATTATACCCATTACCCTATTTCTAAGATTCCCCATTCTTGCTCTCATTGCTTGCTGTTCATAATGCTCTATCTGCTGAAGTCGCTGTATTTCCAGCGTTGCACCCATGGCATAAGGTTGAGCAGGAGGATTGTCTGAAATAAACATATTACCAACAGTTCTAGACACAGCTGAGGTCAGGGAATCAGGCAGCTTGAGCCAATGTTGAACTTGAAAAAAGTTGAACCTATAAATAATTCCTGCCACCTGTAATGATAATGGAAACATAAAATTAATAATTATTTTTACATGCAGCCATGATAATACAAATGGGTGATTATTTTTATTAATAATTATATTATCAACTTAGTAGATACTTTACTTTCCAAAATTGTCCAAAGCTCATGCAAACCTAATTTAAACAATTTTGATTCATTATTAAATACAAGATTGCCGAAGATAGTTCAAAGGTCATACCATCCTGTGTTACTAAACAATTATTAGAAACACAAGAAGAAGAATCCCACGGCACTTCTTGCTCATTCAACAGCAAACGTGGCATCACTAGTTATGTTACGTGAAGGATACACAGGGCTAGCACTAAGGGCCAAGGACAGGGGAATTCCCCTCGCTACTTTCAGTTAGAGTCCTAGGTACTTTGAAACAAAACTGCTGGAAAGTGAAAAAAATCAAACAAAAAGAATTTTGTAATGTTTGGTTCCAGAAAATATCCATACTTCCCCCACAGAAGGGATTTGCCCTATGACCCCCCCACCCCTCCGGAAATTCCAATTTAGCTTCATACATTCCTTTAAATTTTTGGGTCTTTTGAGACCCCCCTCCTCCCCGGAATTTCCAATCCCTTCTGTGGGGGGAGCATGGATATTTTCTGGAACCACACAATGCACCTATACAAAGCTGAGCTCGCCAAGAATAAGATCATGTGGATAGAGGCAAAGCAAACTGCCAGTAGGTGGAGATCCATGGTTGACGCCCTATGCTCCCCTTTAGGAGCAAAGATGGCCTAATGTAATGTAATGTAATGCACCCCACCTCAGATGATTTTACTTTCCCTGCTGACTTGCAAAATAAGTTAACAACCCTGGATACATGACTTGTACGGCTTCTTTAACAGTGCAAAGATACAATATCTCTGAACAGTTTAAAATTATTCTTACTCACCATTCCACAGGTACCAGCCAAAAGTGATTCTTTGCTGGACAACAGCATCTGTATAATTTTATGTTACAACAATTATTACTATTTCTAATTATAGTGATTTGTGTACTGGGCAATTGGGCACAAAAAGTTACTTGTCCAGCAGGAAAACCTGCTTGTCCTGTACAACCGGACAGCACTATTTTCTCCATGATATCTATTTAGCCTTTTCAGGCTATTCTATAATTCGAGTATAAATAAAGTTCACGCATGTAACACGCATACACACGCATGTGTGTATGCCCTGGTACTGAAACTGTCAACATAGCAACGAACATATAATTATTGTATTCACGAGGGTTCAAATTAAACAAGCTTAAATATGATTTCCCCTAAGCAATTCCCATACATTTCTTTTAATGCTAGTTATGAGAATTTGGTAGCACATCAAGACAGTAACCCCAGTTGATCATTTTATTTTCTTTATTCTCGTCATCTGTGTTTGGTTGACAATGTATTGACAATTGTCCACTAGGTAATAAGATGTTGATCCTTCATAATAGTGACAGAAACAAAAAAGAGAATGTGGTTTCAGTTTGCACCATTTGACTTACCTGTAGAGCTATGGAGTAAATAAATATCTTTCCTGAGACTGGCAAACCAAGAAATGTAACTGCATCAGAGGGTGGTATGTCGCAGAAATACTTCACAAGAGTTGCATAGAGCATCCCAAACCTAGTTCAGTTGGTATTAATACAATGTAAGGAAACAAACTTTAATCTTGCCATCAGACCTAACTGGGTTTGTTAATGAGCGAGCTTAGTGTTATCTTGGGTAGAACATGCATCCCTGATTTAAAGCAGTGAATTTATATTTACAGCGAAACGAACTCAACCGGGGCCACCCAACATTTTTTAGCCAATCACAAGACAAGCTCACAACAAAAGAATTGGAGTTCGTTCATCAGCAGTTAAATTTGCCCCTTACTGTGATTGGTCCGCTGATGAAGGTAGTCCAATTCTTTTGTTCTGAACTTGTCTTGTGATTGGCTAAAAACACGTTGGGTGGCCCAGCTGAGTTCATTTCATTGTAAATATAACAGCCCAACTTGTATAACTGTTACAAAGTTTAAAAGATACAGTCCTGGTGGAGGAAGTCCCACTTCATGACCAAAGTGTTTCAACACAGAGATGGTGGTCAGTTGAAGTCCAATAGCAATCACAGCGGTGCTAAAAATGTACGACTGGAAAAGACAGCAAAAAAAAAAAAAGGTTTAAAAAATTAAAACAGGTTAACTACCAACTCCACCACTACAGGAGAATGAAAAAAGCTAACTACTTAATTAGCTGAATTCTATATTTTTAAATATAGAATTCTAATAGTGATGTATGTCCTACATTGTTATGTAAGTATTTATTTATAGAACTGTTTGTTTGATAAAAAGTTTAAATCTATAGAGTATAATTATTAGATTTTTGTAAATCAATATTATAAAATTTTATGAAACATGTCACTAGTTATTGAAAAATAGTGAATTAGGTTTTATTAAATTAGAAAAAAATGAAAAAAAAAAACTTACTGCATATCTTTTAGATCCAAATCGTCTCTCAAAGATCCGGAAAGAGTATAGGAGGAATGAACCACAAATCAAATTTCTAGCGCTTGAATAGTATAGAGTTGATGACAAAACGTGCCACAACTAATAAAAGATGAGAACACTCAAAGTTAACAAAAACTTGTATGTTTGAGTTTCAAATACAGTTAAGCTGTAATCTAATGGACATTAAATCATGCTTTTGTGGACCATGTTGTGGTTCAGTTTTATCCTTGGTTCAAATTTTATTTTGAATTCCTAAAAGTTGTTTTTGGGCATGGCAATGTATGATAATGTCTCAGTTTAAAACAAAGAAAAATAAAATTTGAACCAAGGATAAAATTGAACCACAACACACACAATCAAAGCAACATACTGTACATGTACAGTGCATAAGTGACAGCCTTTAACCGTAATCGTCAAAGATTAGCATTTTACTGCAACTAAGAACACTGCAAACAAAACTCTCATTCGTGCATGTACATGTACTCATGCAAACCACACAATGTTAAAAAAAGAACAACTTTTTATTAATTTTGGTGCCCTCCCTTCACACCAGCCTGGAAGCTCATGACTCCCCAATAATAATATTCTTCTCTTTAACTCGAAGTCTACTTAGAATATTTGCATACTTGCATGGCTCTGATCTAACTGCAAAACTACTGTTACATGTAGAAATATTTTTTTATTCTTGTCAAAAAACATTTCTGGATGAGAAAGGACAGAATGAGCCACTCTGTGCAGTGCAACAAGAATGGTGGTCAGTCGCCCTGACTAAATACAACATACAATATTGACGAGTACCTTTGAGTTATGGGCAATCTGAATCCATGGGTTGTTTGGTAAGAAATGCTTTGTGGATGATGCAAAAAGGATGTTAATAAAAGATGCTGTCCCAGTTAAAACAAGGAGGCCTTTAGTGAGTGGTGCATGGTCTACAAGAAAATGTAGTTACAATAATAAATAATTTGCATCAAAAAAGACACTTTTCACTGACATAGCTGTATGGAAATCCATGAAGTGCTTGGTTTTGATTCTCAGGGTGGGCTAATTGACATTAACATGTCAGTTAGCCCACTGTGTGGAAGGCAGTAATACCGAAACATCAGTAGACCTCTACTGAAAAGGCATTTGAATTAACAGTAATCATTTTACTTTTCTATCATCTATTTTTGTATTAAAATTGTTCTACCATCACATTCATGGACATGCCATTTAAGATGATTGGCAGATCCACATTTGAACTTTTCGGCAAATGATTTTTGGATAGGACTACTGACAGCCTTGGGAGATATCAGATCATTTGTTCTTGTAGGTAAGTATACTTTAATTACTTTAAAACAAGGCATACATAATACCTAGCAATTACATGAATGAATAAACATGATTATTAACAAATTAAAAAGAGAGGTATTCAGTTTCTGGTTGGTTCAATTTCATTTTCCCTTGTTTTTGGGTATGGTAATGTATGGTAATACGTTTGAAACAAACGAAAATAAAATTTGAACCAAGGATAAAATTGAACCACAACAGATACATCTCCATACTACATTAACTTTCCTGACAGATATACACAGGAAAAATTTTCAAAAAAACATTAATGGTTTTGAAGGTGGAAAAAAGTGCTTTAACCATTGTTAAAACCCATCAATGGTTAAGGCGAATAATTACCATTAATGTTTTCTTAAGATTTCCATTAATGGGAACCCATTTACCAATAATGGAAATTGAGCTGATCCCACTATGTGGAAAATGGTGAAAAAAGCCTTAATTCCATTAATGGATTTTAGGTAACACCATGGTTATTGCTTAATTTCCATGTTATAAAATGACCTTTCTGGTAACGGGAAATGCCCAGAATACATGATGGTTATTGTGGAAATACCATTCATGCTTTTAATGGAAAATGCCCAGAATACATGATGGTTATTGTGGAAATACCATTCATGCTTTTAATGGGAAATGCTCAGAAGACATGATGGTTATTGTTGTTATACCATTCATGCCTTAAATGAGAAATACCCAGAATACATGATGGTTATTGTGGAAATACCTTTCATGCGTTAAATGGGAAATGTCCAGAATACATGATGGTTATTGTGGAAATACCATTCATGCTTTTAATGGGAAATGCTCAGAATACATGATGGTTATTGTTGTTATACCATTCATGCCATTAATGGGAAATACCCAGAATACATGATGGTTATTGTAGAAATGCCATTCATGCTTTTAATGGGAAATGCCCAGAATACATGATGGTTATTTTTGTTATACATTAATCCTATGAATGGGAAATACCTAAATTACAATATGGTTTTTGTGGTTATTCCGATGATGCTATGAATGGGAAATGCCCAGATTACACTGAGTGATTATTGTGACCTTACCATACTAAAAATACTGGGAAGTGCCTGGATTACATTACTGGTATATGATAATGTACATGTACTGTGGTTGATGTTACTGTTTTTCCCTGCAGAAGTATGGCAGCTTACAGAGTTGAATGCATCAAAAAAATTAATGGCTCACAAACTTCCAACAATAAAAGCATCTTTAATTAAATGTTGTCTCAATAATTTCTCTTGTACTCTTAACATCTTCTCAAATACATGTATCAAGATAAAATGTATAACAGACTTAAAATTTATCACATCAAATATAGTACATTTATATCCATCCCTATATAACAGCCTATTCCTTTAAAAAAATGACATGACTGGGATGTGATACATGTATGCTGGCAGCGGTTGTAAGATTAACATAATGTTCAGTAACACAACATATTTCCAGTAATGTTAAAAAATTGAAGTTCTTTTAGCAGGGTTTCCATTTGAGTATTGTAAAATAATTACTCTGGCCAATCACATATGCAAATAACCCAGTCGTTGGCCGAGTTAAACTTGACAAAGAAAAACTCATACAATCATGTAACCAGTGCCAAGCTCACGGGGAACTATTTGTGTGCAAGTCGTAACCAGTTTTGGTTTCACTTTTTTTTAGTTAAGAAGGAGCAAAGTGTTTTTCAGTCTTTAACTTTTGAAACTCAATTGCAAACCACTCTATACACAGGCCAGGCCCAGGCAGATATTAATTTTGTCAAAACTTAGGTAGTTTTTATCCCACAAAGTAGCCTTACTTATACAACCAACCTGGGGCTTAACTGTTTAGTTTGTGTAATCATCAACACTGAACGTTTGGTAGTTAATGTTTTCCATGCAACAAAACCTTTCGGGCCATAAACATTTTTGGGACTTACAATACACCCCAGCTGTAGAAAATTGAATGGGTGACTCAAGGTCTTAGAAGGACTTCAGCTTAACCACATTTTCTCGAGTGACTTCCCCCGATGAAAGTTTAACAAACCCTTCCTTGATCAAAGCTCTTGCCACTGGTACGACATATTCTTCTTTGGATAGTGATGGTTTAAGACTAAGTTTTAGTGTTTTACTGGCTGAAGCCAACTGTGCTCTTGTGACATATTTTATGCTTATGGCAGTAAAAGCCACTGAAACTATCACTGATGCAGACTCTTTTGTAAGAGAATGATTTTCTTTTCCACCTGTAGAAGAGTTTGCTTTCCCATCTCTGGAAGGTTTTGTTTCCCCATCTGTGAAAAAAAAATTAAAAAAATGAGAAGTCAGAAGTACAAATTCAGTAATGCTTGGAACAAAACCAAAAATGATAAAATACTCAGTCAACCAAAGCAAAGTATGGGCTTTTACTTGTTTAATTAAGTTTCTTAACATAACCAGCGTGACAAATGAGAGAGCTGACTGGATAATGGTAATAATATTAAAAATCTGCTTTGCTGCTTGTAACTGAAGAGAGTTTAGCAGAAGCTGAAGTGCTCATAGGTGTAAAACCTCCCCAGTGACTTCTACCAAACTCCCTCTCAAGTTTGCATGATGTCATGTAAAGCATGTGCCATTGTCTATTTCTTAAATCTAGGGAGGGGTGATTTTTATCTCACCTGGCCAGACCATTAATGATATATTTTGCTCAGGAACTGACTATTTCGGTATGATACATATAAAACTACCATTTACACTGATTACCTTTTGTTGTCTCAGAACTGTCTTCAATTGAACTGTTGTTTTGTTCCTCCTTATCCTGCACTTCGTTTCTTTTTATTAACTCTGCATTATCTTCAGTTGGACTCTCTTCTTGTTTCTCCTCACCTTTCGGCTGTTTTTTGTGGCGACCATCACCCTTTAGAAAATATCGAAAAGATTATGTACTTATATTGTTTTCTGTACCTGCTTTGAACTTGGAATCATTACTGGGATTAACTATGATTAAAACCTATTGGCCAAGGTCCTGGCATACAAACCATACAAAGTTAGAAACATATTTCACCAGCAAAATCAGTCAAAATCAAAAAATTTACTGGCATTAAATTAGCAAGCAAAGTAATAAACTAGGTGAAACCAATGTACCTTTTCATAATCATGGCCGTTGTGTATCCTACGCCTTCGTTCATTTAGCGTATCTAAAATGTGCTGTCTTATTCCTCCTTTATTGAATCCAGCAGGTGTATATGTGCATGTTAAGGCTAATTCGTCAACCAATTCATTAAGTTGCTTCAGTGCTTTCATGTTTTTCCTAAAAATTGGAATGTCATTACCCGGCCACTTCTGCACGGCTCTTTCTTGTACATTTCGCCTTCTGTAAAAATTACAAGCATACCATAAATTAAATGAGGTTAAAACAACTGTTGTCCTACAACAGAAAAAAAAATTGTTTTCTCTATATAAAACCTTAGTAACTATGCATAAGAGAAGATTAAATTTAAAATAGTTATTACTGATTTACACTGTAAAATTCCTTTTTTTCAAAATGGCGTTTCATCTATAAGCAGAAGTATTCTCGGTAGGAACGTAAGTTTACATGTAAGCTTTAAAATATGAGGTAGCTTTTTTCATCTTTTACCTCATTGAATTCAAACTTTTAAAGTTCAATTCATTGAACATTGATCATTTTATTTTGCTTACTTTGCTTTGTAGATCTTTCGGTCTAGGTCCGACATAGTTTTCAACGCATTTCGGTTTGGCTTGACAGTCTTTACACTGCGAATGCTTCCACTGTCAGAGGAACTTGAGATTTCTGTGGCTTTGTCGTCGGTACCCCCCTTGCTTTGTTGTGTTATATCTTTGATTAGACGCTGGAATTCTAATTGAGAACCAATGTCGTTTAGGCCACAGGCCATAAGTTGTTGTACTGATGCATTTGCTGCCATAAATTTTAGAAGGGACCCTTTAATCTTTTGTTCTGTAAAGCAAAACAGTTCAACGATAATATCGGTTGGTTAGAATTTTTAGCCGTTAACTAGCCCATATTTGTATAGTAAAGCAAATATATTATTCCTTATGTTTTAAAAGAATGGTTAAAGATTGGTTGAACATAAGGTAGCATTTAATGCCCGGAAAGTTCGGAGAAATGTAGCTCTACCTAGCTTTGAATGTGAACCGAAGAACACAGAACTTGTAGCCAGGCTTACCTTTGAATTTAACAGCAACTTCTTCGGTGAAATGCTTTTCCATAAAATCAAAAACCTCCTCTTCAGTCCAAGTATCGCAGTCCAAGTATAGCGGTATTTCTGTTTTTTTAGCGTCCATCGCCTCCATATTTTCGCCTGAACTGCTCGAAAGCGTCAGCCCGCCAAAGATTTTAGGCGGGAAAGGGGCGGGAAATAAATAGTGAGGTTCCGCGCAGGTTTTCTGCGCTTCCATCAGAACAAAAGCCTCGCGGGCTCTCTGGTAGTCATGGCAATGGTCAGCGCTGACCGAAAAGCTTCAGGACTCGTCTCAGGACTCAGGTGGCCTCCACGATGTCGACTCTGCCATCATGCTTATGCTTAAGCATCTTCAAGCTTTTTGTAAACTATTTTGTCTTTTGGCGTTAACATTAATCCGTCTCTGTGAAAATTCTCTGGTTTCTGCCACAACATTAGCGTGTTTTCTTTCTTTGGAAGCACCAACAACATATTTACAGCCATTCTACACGGAGCATTTTGATAACAGGTGAGACGTAAGGAATTTGTGGAATTATTTTTTTCGGCACTATTATTGACTAGCTTTTACAGGAAAAGAAACTTAAGGTACCCTATGTGTCAAATGATATTTCAAATAGGATGGACAAAGAACGCTATAAAGCAAAACGACCTCGAAGAGAGAAGTTACGAACATGGACGCGGGGTGAGGTTTCCACTTGCTTGTGCCACGATCTGAGTTACAGGCATTCACATTGTCCGTGTGAAACATGCAATGGCAAAGCAGTGTCCTCCTCAACTGAGTTTCACCACTGGGAAAGAAGCAACCTTTTAGCCAAGTGAGTTGCTAAAAAATTGTAAGCAAGAATATAAAATCACGGGCCTTGACCATACCTTTCTCTTATAACTTGCAGGATTTTCTGAATTCATAAGCTTAGGCCATCCCAATAAAATGTTTCGTTTCCCATCGCCCCGTCTCTTGTGACGGTGGGTCAGTCGGTCAGGCAAAAAAAAAAAGAAGAAGAAGAATGAACACTTTAAGGGGTCTGGGTTCATTTAAGACGCCAGGAGATGCACAACCGAACGATTCTGTTTCAGTCGATCTCACTGAGAATGTTGGAACAAGCGTTAATGCCCTTGGCACGAAACAGCCTTTGAAAAACTTAGCATCGATGTTAATATTAAAAGACAAGGACATCACATCATACCCAATTGTTGTTAATAAAACAAGATTGTGTGCTTGTAAATTAAAGTACTTCCCTCTTTGACTAGTGAAATAGCGATGGGAAACGAAACATTTTATTGGGATGGCCTTATATACATGTACATGTAATGCTGTTGAGTGCTTCACGTGCATGCTGTCCTTTTTTGAAAGGAAATGTCTACTGTAGTAAGCTGGGTGTTTCCCATTTGTTTTATTTTCATTACACACATGTAGAAAGCATATATGTAATCAGCCACTTACTAGTTGCATGTTATTGAACAAGGATGGATTCTTTTGTTTGCATAAAGTTAGTTTTTTTTTATTAGGCGTTCAGTTATATGTTGTTGATTATTAAGTAGCCATGTATTCTAAAATTGCTCCCAGTACTTTAACAAAGGTTATGCAATACATAAAGTACTAGTGGTAAAGTGAATCATTTGGACACAAATGCCCTGAGATCGTTGTACTCCAAATTTTACAGTTGCTCGCCCTTGAGCTTTGCTTCTCTGTTAACTGTTTATTTATCTTTTTCATAAGTGCCAATTGTACTGACCCGGATGATGGTGATGATGATGATGATGATGATGACGACGACAATGACAGTGAGAAAGGTTATCATGATGGCAATGCCGATGTTGATGATGGTGGCAGTGGTGGTGAAAGTAGTGGTGGTGATGATGATGGTGGTGGTGGTGGTGCAGCTGGTGATGGTGTCAGTGCTGGTTCTGATGGTGGCAGTGGTGATGAAAGTAGTGGTGATGGTGGTGGTGGTGCAGCTGGTGATGGTGGCAGTGCTGGTTCTGATGGTGGCAGTGGTGATGAAAGTAGTGGTGATGGTGGTGGTGGTGGTGGTGGCAGTAGCGATGGCGGTGGCACTGATGACAATGATGATGATCACAATATCAAAGAGGAAATAGTGTCATGCATACTCAGGGGTCTTATTTTAGCAGAAGAGATGAAAACATCTGTTAAAAGTATGGAAAATTTGTTGGAATATGCAAAGGACCTTTTCTGCAAAGGTGACCGTAACTTGGAAAAGTATTGGCCCTCTAACTGGCGAGAAACTGAAAAGTTACTCAAAGAAGTCGGCTATGAAGACCCTAAACAGTATTTCATATGCCTTGACGAAGGTCATCATGCCCATTATGACATAATGGAGGATAAAAATTCTGTTTGTAGGTTCTGTGGAAAGCCTGGGGCTATACAGTACTACTATTTAGGACTCCCTCAAAAAGTTAAATTGTGGTGCTCTGACGAAACTATGTGTCAAAAGATGGCAAAATTATGGGAAGAGAAAGACCACTGGCTACACCATGAAGGATGTTGGTTCCCTCTTAAAGAGATTTGGGATGGCAACAGGTTCAGTGAAGTCTCTTGGTTCTGGGACCCTACCT
Organism: Meandrina meandrites; assembly: GCA_963693305.1. NCBI lineage: Eukaryota > Metazoa > Cnidaria > Anthozoa > Scleractinia > Meandrinidae > Meandrina > Meandrina meandrites. The sequence continues at coordinate 3,243,402 of OY855911.1, forward strand.
CTGAATGGTTGTTGCCAACGAGATGTGATTTCTGTGCAGCAGTTCTAGGTGCCAAGGAAATTGAGAGCTCTCCTTTTGATGGACACAACTATACCGTAATTTGCAGTGAGTGTGGCACAAAAACTACTTGTAAGGGTGAAAAAGCCAGGGGTGACCCTAGAAACATTGCCCTAATTGGACACTGGGATGGATGGTATCCATTTCAGAGCAAGTCAAGTCACAGTTGTGGTGCCATAGAGGTTTCAGTTCTAAACATGTCCAAGATAGATCGTTGCTGCACAGATGAAGCGTATGTTGTAGGTTTTGTCCCTTGCCATAATGTCCCAAATAAACGACCATGTGCACTAGATCCATTTTTGCAACCACTTATTAAGGATCTAGAGGACAGCTTCATTAAGGGGAACAAGGTTTATTATGCCAGAGAAATTAATGGATGCAATGCTGGGGAGACCATTGTGCGGTGCATGCTTTTGTTATGGACAGGGGATTATCCAGCACAATGCGAGGTGGGCAAGTTCATAAATGGTGGGATATTTCCTTGCCGAAGGCATCAGTTAAGAGGTACAAACATTGGCAATGGAAGTACTTATTATATAGCGAACAACAGGTACCATGCTAGATTTCCTGTTGAACCTCGTGTGTTAGAAGATGAAGTATCAATGATGACAAAAATTGAGGAGGAAGACCGACCCACTGTGCGAGCCACTCTAGCAAGGCAAAGTGGTTACACTGGACTATCTATACTTCACAGACTGAACAGGCTTTATGGGTTCAATGTTCTTTTAGACACTGTGTTTGACATGATGCACAATATTCCACTGAATGTTGTGAAGAAAGATTTAAACCGTTATCTTGATGGTGAAACAGTTGACAAATCAGCTGTGGATAAGCAACTTAAAGCAATGCCCTGGACCAGTGAACTTAAGGATGGCCGAATCCCAAAGTCTTGTGCTAAAATTGGACATTGGAAGAGTGAGGAATATAGAAAATTTGCATTTCCAGCATCTGAGTGTGTTTTAGGTGGTCTGATTGAAGATGATGACTTCACAATTTGGGTTTTGGCTGCCAGGATGGCTGAAATGGTCTACTACTATGGGAGAAATGGTTGGAAGGAAGGTGATGTCACATTATTTGACAATATGGCAAAGCGCCATATTATTATGACAGAGGATAAGTTGGGGATTGGCCAATGTGTTGTAACTGCCCACAATCTTGAGCATGCTGCTGAAGACATTCTTCGTTTTTCGTCACCTGATAATTACTGGTGTGAGGTTTATGAGCGAGCAGTTTCTAAATATATTGCCACTTCTTCAAACAAGAAGAACATTGAACTAACCTTCGCCAAAGCTGAAGCCAGGAGAGAACTTTTAAAAAGTTTAAAGTGTAAACTGAGAAAGCAAAAGGAAAGAAGGCCAGGAAACTCTAATCAGAGCAAACTTTGTGCAAGTAGTGTATCTGAAGCAATGAAACTATACTCAGAATTACCTCCAGAAGCAAGACCTGCTAGTGGAATCCTTGTTGGCAAACAAGAAAACAATCACTATCGATTATCGGTCAATGAAATGCACCTTCTCCATGAACAGTACCCTACTGCTGAGAAGATTGAAAGTGACTGTTTCTGTTTTTCTCGTTTATGGAAACCTTGTACCAAACCTGATGGTATTCTTTATCGGGCAGATGAAACTGTTATCATAGCAGATGACAATGAGGCAGACCAAGAAATTGTTGTACATGTTGATACCTTTGTTTGTGCTGTGGTTGATAATCATTTTCACTCACTGTTAAGAGGCAGCCTCTTTCCAATAATGAAAGATGCAGATGGATCACCAAAGATTTACGCCTACAATTTTGGGAAACTTGTTGTTCGTTCTGTTCAGCAACTTCTTCTTCCCACTGAGAAAATACTTCGAAAAGTTATTCTTTATCCGGATCCAGAAAACCTAGAGAACCCAAATCACTACATTACAATTGACTTCATGCGGGACCAATTGCCTGTGAGTAGTGATTCAGTGAATGTCCCATTTTATCCCCAGCGTGATGACGTAGTGGTTGTTGCCTGTGCAGATGGGGAAAACTACATTGCACACATTATCAGTGTCCAAGAGAGAGACAAAACAGTCAAACTATATTATTATGTTGAAGACCCCCTCAAGCCTGGAGCAGGATTGTATGTTAGGGAAAGCTATGGACACCGCTCAATGCAGTCAGTACACTGGGACTGTATTTTAGGACTTGCACAAGGTCACTGGCAAGGGAATGTTTGGAAACAGTAGCTTAAATTGACAATGTAACTTTTTAAATCCATTTTTAAGTAATTTGAATGAAAATTAAATAACCATGGCACTGTTACATGTATGAAGCAGAACCCTTGTCGTAACAATAACATTTAACATTTCTCTACTGGTCTCCAAACAAATGCAAGATTACCAGTATTCCTGTTTTTTATGACGTTTAAGCATTGATATTGCTGAGAAATTGAATGCTTGTGACTGAGCTTATTTTACAGGTACTAAACTGCTAGTAGTTTCTATATATATATTCCTCTCTTGTGTTTTTATATCCTTATACTAACAGAAACAGTCACACGAAGTCTTCTTTGACATTTAATGGTAGAACCAGGCAAAAGTACAGTGAAACTTGGTGTTTGGGAAAGAATGAAGAAAAAATATTTTGTTAAAAAATGTTTTCTCCAGTTAGGCCCTTTAAATGACTTGATCACATGACCTGTACCTTGTTAAAATTGTGTGCCTTTGATGTTTAACTGTAACATTTAATGGGAATTTGAATATTTCATAGTTTATAATGATAGTATGGTTAAGAGCTGTTGGGTGGCAAGCTCACAATTTTAGTGATTCAAGTTAGTGAATCAGTCTTGTACACAGCTTTAAGATAGCACCGTAAATCAACTTCACATAGGAAATAAGATTAATGCCAAAATTAACAGGCTTTTCAGGTTTATAGGATCCAGTGGTATTGCATTTGGAATACATGTTGAATTCTCATGCTTAATGACAGCTAATGACAGCTATGGACTAAATTTCAAAGACAACATGAAATTAGGTTTTTTCCATTAATTGTTCTTACATAAAATCCAAGCATAAGATTGAAAATACCAGCATTTTTTTATTCCAAAATAACATATTAAGTACTCTTTGTCTGTGGCGATTGGTAGACTTAATTTCTCTAGAATGATTCATCCGATCTATTGTAGGTTTTTTAAACACTAAATTTTTTCGGTGGCCTCTGTCCACCTTCATCAGAGTAAACGAACACAATTTTTACTCTGATGAAGGTGGACAGAGACCACCGAAAAAATTTAGTGTTTAAAAAACCTACAATAGATCGGATGAATCATTAAGTACTGGTTGAGTATGTTTTCTATGAATGGTTTTTAAATAAATACCCATTTCTATGTTGATTAGGATTGATGTTATTATTATCAGTGGGATTTTTTATTCCACAGCAAAATAAATAGATTCACTCTAGGCACATTACCCATACATGCATGTATATGGGTTAGAGGAACCTTGGCATGGGTTTTATTCAGTTCAATGTTATTAATGGGATTTTATATTTTGAGGTAACATTCATGGAATTCATAAATTTCCCAGGAATGGTTTGTATATAAAACCTATTCATGTGTTTTGAAATACCATTACTGTTTTAATAAGGGTCATTACTAAGAATGGCTTTTTTTATTCTATAGTAACATGAATGGGTTTAGATACATTTACCATATATGGTTCTTAAATAGAACCCTAGCATGGGATTTCAGAATACCCATCATTGTTTTTACCGAATGTTAATCCCATTAATGGAATTTTATATTCCATGATAACATTAATGGTATTGATACTTTTCCCAGGAATGGTTTTTATGTTAAATCTGTTAATGTGATCTGACATACCATTTCTCTTTCATCAAATTAATTTTCATTGATGGGAAAACAGCAAAATTACATTCAGGAGACTGAATTCACATTAATGGTAATTGTTCAGCAGGTTCCACTCTGAGAAAATCCCATTAATGGGAACTTTCTTAGAATGGGAATTCAATTAATTCCCATTGTGGTTTTAACAAATAACATCAATGGAATTTCATAAAATTTTCCTGTGATAAGGGCATGGCATCCTTTATAAACGTGTATACACTTAAATTAGATAACGATATCCTAAGAATTGGATCTTGACTAATTGGCGTGAAGCAAACTCCCTTATTTGGTTAAATTCAACAAAGTTAAACAAGAATCAAGTTTGGTTATACTCACAAAAGCCCGTCGAAGATGCGCCAGGGAACATTTAATAGCGCTTTATGGATGCAAAGAAACCTTCTTTGTTGTTTTCTTGCTTCTGTGGTCGTTAAAATACGTTTGACTTGGAAAGAATACAGATAGAAGTTTGTCGAATTTCTCGTAAACAACAGAAAAACACCTCCAGAATCAAAATGGCTTCTTTCCGTAGTGCGCATGTGTCCAGGCGAAGTCACTGGTCAACTGGATTAACGGCTCAATATTTTGGGTCACGCTATTTTTGGGAATACTGATGGCAGCCAGGAGCCATACAAATACACACTTCTCCGCAGAGGCTTGTGTTCCATTCTAGTAAAAGCACGCGTGGGAAGATTGAGGATTGGGGAGAGGGAAAATATAATAGAGAAGAGAATGCCACCTTTTCCTCCTTCTCGTCATTCGCCACTTTGATCGTTTTTTATTTTTGCGGAGGGGATAGCCAGCTAGCGTAGCTTGGCGTTCTAGTCAGTCAGGGAGAGCGAGAAAACGAGCGCGCGAGCAAAGCGATGGCGGAGGGCAGAAGAAGAGAAGGAAATCAAGACAAGTTTGTCAGGTTATTCTCAAACTGGCCTGGGTACTGATCGGCATGAATAACTTCAATTCTTCCGTGGAATATACAATTCTGTCAAGAAGTTACTCTCAATCTGGGTCGGAAGCCAAGTTATTCCCAGCCCCAGCAAGTTAACTCTCTAGCGAGATTTCTTTCTCCTGGTCCCTCTTTACCCCCTTTTCTTTTACTTTAAGTCTTTTTCTCTGTCCGGGTTTCGACATGCACAGTTATCAGACTTTAATCCCCAAATTTTCTTTCACTAAATTTCGAAAAATACACTCTTTTTTAAGAACCTTTTTTATAGGAACGTCGACTGGTCGAGGCTGAGATTTGCCCATATTTTAAGAACACGCTAAGAACATACCCCAGGCTGAGAGTCGGAGAACATCTTTATTTTGCCCATTTGTTTTAATTTTTTGTAAAATGAGCAGTATAAATAAATGCGAAACTGCATGTGGTCCAACAGGAATGCTTTTAAAAGGAATTTGTCCGCGGCACCAGATCACAGGGAGCAGGCCGCGCCAGCATGTCAAGAGCAACTTCATACACCACATTCGGTGAACAATGCTGTTTGATACGTTTCCTGGTTTCGTCCGTCGTGAATAAAATATGAACGCTCAGCCTCGGCACCAAAATTAGACGTTCTTATAAAAAAAGAGTGTAATCATACTAAATAAATGCAGTGTACTGCACTTGGGACATGTCTTGTGGCAAAGCTGCGTATTTTGAAGTGCACGTGTGCAGGTCTCTAAGTTATTTGTTCCTATGTATTTCATCTCACGTCTTCCCCAGTTTTCCTCTTCTTCTGTGCTCTTTCTTTTGGCCTCTTCAGCGCTGTGTTTCCGCCAAAATTCGAGTCTCCACAAACAAGTAGTGCATGCGTAAAGCAAATTTTACATTGTCAATTTGCAACCGTCGTGATGGGAATCAGAAAATAAGCATATCTACCTTTGAACAATGTTTATTTACAGTGGATTCAAGGTTTTGACTATCGTTCATATGAAATAATGGTGAATAGTCTAATTGTCTTAGTTTACACTATAAAAATAACCGTCACAAACCTACAATACATTCGGTATTTTAATCCAAAAATATTTGATTTGCAAATATACATCACACGTGTCTACTAAACTCGTACATTCGCATTCCCTGCGAGTTGCTGTCGTATCATAACGGGAAAAATCACGGCAAACGACTACCGTTAAATTCTGGGCGAAATTGTTCAAAGGGCGGGTAACGCTTAGCTTGCGAACACAGACGTACAGCGAATAAGTATTGAAAAACTAACTGAATGATAGCGTTATTCTTCCTTTAAACAACTGGGGCCTGGCCAACTATCGCTACTGTTGGACTGGCGGGTCGCCACTTTCACGATTTACTAACAACGATATATATATTATTGTTACTCTCGTAGGATTGCTATTTTCGCAACCAAACGATATTTAGACTACGGAATAGCTAGCGCTTAAACCGCTCACTAGCTTCTTCATTTATTCCTGGCCACAGTTTCTTATTAACCAATCAGAAAACAATACACGCAAGCACAGCCAAAGATGTGACGTGGTCACGTCAGGTTGTTTAGCAAACACTGCTGGCTCAGTCGATTCTTGTAAGGCTCAGACTGAGGTTCCTGTTCACCACAATCAAATAGCTGGTGTTCTTGGGGCCGGAAAAGCCTTTTGCTCGGTTTTGTCGCGGAACAATCGTCACAACATGATAAACGGGATTGTGAAAGCCACGCAAGAAATCTGATGCTGTCGAATGTCCTGGCAAAGATTACAGTTTATCGCGCGGTTTAACTGGCCGCCCCTTTTCGGATTGGTGGAAGCATCAGAGGCACGTGACCACCTCCGAGTGCTGGCAAAGCAGGCTGGGATCGTCCCAATGGAAACTGTGACGTGGCAGGTGGTGGTTGGTTCTTGACTTTCTTGGTGATCGCTCGTACCAGATCTCTAGCGTGCTTGAGACTGTAGGCTGAGAAATAAGAATGAACAAAATAAATAAATAAAAAATAAACATAAATAACTTTAAGTATCAATGTGTTTAGCACTGCTGTGCTAATTGGGGACACTGTAAATAAATAAAAAATATTGCTATCGAACATAAACTAGTTAAAAATCCCAACTGGCAGAAGGCTAACCAGTTGGCTATTTACAAAGCGTGAAGGAGTTGAATTTGGGACCACCGAACACAAATCAGTCTAGTGGCAGGGAGGCACTCGTGCATGTCCGGGATTGAACGCACTGTCAAAATTTACAAATTTTACGATTTTTGGACACACGCTATAATATTTAAGAAATTCTGCAAACGCAACGATTTTTAGGTTCCCACAAGCAAAATTTAATTTGACGGTTTTTCGTTATGCAGCAGGGAAATTGATTTCCTGTTGTTTAGCAAATGCAACGCTTTTTCGATACCCAGAAGCAAAAGCTGCGGTGTTGCGCTAACTCGACGATTTTTCCGTGTGCAGCAGCGAAATTTTTTCTTGTTGTTGATTGCAATGCTAGTAAATACTGTGAAGTACCAAGGCATTTACGGGAGTTCTTATTAACAAACCTTTTAATCTGGCTTTAATTTCTTCGCTGAAGTATCCGCATTCAATCCACTCCTCAAAGTCAGAGATGAAATCGAAGGCGGTCAGGCCTGCAAATAACAAAACGAAAAAAAGTTGACATCGACTCATCTCAAACTACGCTAAACACAGAGTCAACATAAGCAATAAAAACGGTTTTATACAAGAGCAATTGAACCCCAGATCAGCTTTTAATTCTGGGTTAGTGCTAATCGACTTTCGAACAACCCGGCCCAGAGCAGTCGTAACGGAGAGCTACAGACGAAATAAATGCCCTGTATGGATATAAAAAAATTGTTAGGCAAAGAGCAACAAGACTCATACCTTGTAAGTTTCTTGTTCTCACATTGGCACCTGCGCACAACAAAAACAAAAAGCAAAGAGTTTTGTACATTAAAAAAAAAATGTAAATGTTGTTTTTAGTGGTCGTGCACTTAGCTTAAATATATCTTCGAGATAGCTAGTTTACAGACATGGCACTGAAACGAAGTAAACAAACATTTCTAAATGAACATAACATGGTTAAAAGTCCCAGCTGGCAGGAGGCAGACCAGTTGGCTATATACAAAGCGTGACCGAGGATTTGATTTCGTGACGACCGAGAACAAATCCAGCTAGTGGCAGGGTGGAGGGTTTGAACCCGGGAACTCTGGAAAGTCGAGCATAAAGAAATCGTGATAAAAGCACTTTGCATTCACAGGATCAAAGCTCGAGCACTGGCGAGTACAGTAGCTAGAAAATGATTTGTAACGCGTACCATGATTCAAGAGAAGACTAGCAGCATAAAGATTGTTCGACTGTGTGGCGTAAAACAAGGGACTACACAAATCATCATTCATGGCATCCACGTCTGCATCAAAAGACAACAGCAACTCCAGCAGATCTGAAGCGTTTGACAGGCCGGCTGTCAGATGAACAGCGCTGCAAAGGGATAATAACATTGTAGCGGTTGGAAACTGATGACATTTTACAAGTTCTTTAACTTGCAACGCAACCTTATTTCTAGACACTGCACCCAAGGGGAGGGGGAGCTCCCATTTAAAACTGACGGGGACGATCTTGAAGATTTTGAAAGGAACCCCTAAAATTTGAATTCACATGCATTTTTCACCCGTTAGAGATGCCAATTCTTTCTGACAGGGACACCCTTCTAACTTTTAAGATGGGACCCCCCCTGGCTGGGGACTAGAAAATTTGGGTCGCCCACTACCTCTCGGAACGAGATACTTCATTGGTTCTTTAAACAATAGATAACAGGTCATAACAATGCCCCTAGCCCTGAACAACAATGGAGGTAGTGTTTACAGCGGGCGAATGAAAATAATGGTTCCAGAGAGGTAGTGCCTTACTGGAAAATTTTTACGAGCAGCAACTGATTGCACAGCTTGCACGGTTGGATGCGTAAATAACAAACTTATCGAGCTTTCTCTGGGGTGTAACCGCAAATGAGATTTTCTCGGAATTGCGTTACGTTGTATGGTGCAAGAACTATCACCTTGTGTAACAGGATTCGTTTTGTTAGCGATTAGTTTAAGAAACTCGTGCAGAATGCTGCAAGCAATCACAGTGTTAAAAATTGCACATCGTGACTACCTTATACGGCCACCGGTTGAATTTTTCCCATGGTACTTGCCAAAGGTTTCCTTTTTTCGCATCCCAGGCTGCAAATAGACTATGCCATATTTAAATGCCCAGAAAACTGTGGTCAATTGACTTACGTGTTTCCTCCAGGGTATGTAGGATTGACGGAAGCGCCCTTTTCCAGAAGGAATCTGACCGTTTCCACTCGATTAGCACTGGAGAATGAAAAAAGAACGGAAAAACAACTCGTCACACACAATTAATTTTCCTTAGGGACGGACCATTATTTTTCTAGAGGGGGGGGGGGGGGGTATGAAAAATGCTGAAAAGCATTGTTTGCAGGGCCTAAAAAGACAAAATAAATTGCTTGCAAACATGATATATGTAAAAAAAAAATTAGTTTGCATTTTTCTATTTGGGGTTGAGCACTCTCTCAACATATTTAGCTGGAGCTAGTTCCTGAACCAATAGATACACTGAACACATCTGGATAATCGCGAGATTCTAGAGTAAAATATAAATCATTTTTCAACAGGCGTTGGCCCTTGGCGTCGCCGTCGTCATTGCTTAAGCTCCCTATTCTCTCAAGGCAAGCGAATAAAATCGTCTACTTTGGAAATAAGTAAAAATCCGGTGTTTCTTACCAAGGAACTTCTTCAAGCAGGATCTTATGCACAAGTAAATCTGTTTCTTTCTCTTTGAATTCGAACCTGTTTTCACCCAACCTAAAACAATCAAAAATAATGAAAATCATCACTGCATTCAGTGCTTTCAATAAGCACCGACAGCCGACGAAAAGTGTTGGCTACTTTGCTCGGAGCAGTCGGCTACTTTTTCCCTTAAATTAAAGTGACTAGAGAAAGATCCTTTCAAACCTTGTTGATGCAGTCGGCTACTCTATTCTAACCAGCTGCCTACTTCAAATTTCATTGAAACCCCTGGCATTATACTAAATGCATCAATGAGCCAAAACCTTAGATTAACACTTGCAAAACGGCCCATTTAGCTTATTACGGTAACAATCTGCAAAACTATGTCTTGCAAACTTTACTGTAAACGTGTGTGAAGCATGCAAAACTCAAAACGCGTGCTTACCATTTCGCGCACTCGAGGAAGTCGTTGGCCACTGACAAATGAAGAAGACTGGGCGGAATTTTCTACAGTGGAAAACATAACATTGATGAGTACTTCAAGAAATGCATTGAGTTTGAATCCCACGCTACACGTACGGAAAATCAACTCGACTCCTCACCAAACCTCTAGCTGCTTAGCGGCCAAGACCAAAGCATGCGGCCGCTAAAAAAATACACTCGCTCGCGAAATCCCGCCAGCTACGCAGGCTAACGGAAAATACAGTGGTGTTTGAAGTCGGAGGAGCTAATATATAGCAGAGTTTTTCAGGGAAAAAGTGAAGATATATCAATCTCAAAATACCTCGTTCTCCATTTCTAAGTTTTGTTTGATGCTCCCGTCAGTGTCAAAGAACAGGAGAGCTTGGATGGCGTCTATTCGACCTTGCATGGCGCAACAGTGAATGGGCATCAAATCCTAAAGAACAATAGCATAAATATTCGACTGAGCCCACAGTGTTTGTCAGCAAAATTGCTTAGCAACATGACGTCATCCTTTTCGCGCTTCGCTCACCATGACAACTTGCGAGGTCCTCGCACTAGTGTTTGATTGGATAAAAATTAAGAATATGAGACTCTTGCTGGTATCCTATGGAGATTTTGCCACATGTTCGAGTACGATTAAACCGAACAAATGAAATAAAATACGCGCAAATAATCTCGTGATACTTGAAAATACGTGGAGAAGTGGTCTCAAGTCAAATGCTCGGAAAAAGGATTTTCCGAGATCCCCCAACGGGAGTCGAACCCATGACCTTCCAGAATACCGGTTGGAACGCTCTAACCACTGAGCTATAGGGGACTCATGGTGAGCGAGGTCATATTCTGGGTTCTTATGTGACACATGTCCTGCTAACTGCAAGGCTCAAATATGTCCAAATGATAAGTGAATAAATGATAAGTGGAATTGTGACTTGGATAAAGTGAAAATACGTGGAGAAGTGGTCTCAAGTCAAATGCTCGGAAAAAGGATTTTCCGAGATCCCCCAATGGGAGTCGAACCCATGACCTTCCAGAATACCGGTTGGAACGCTCTTACCACTGAGCTATAGGGGACTCATGGTGAGCGAGGTCATATTCTGGGTTCTTATGTGACACATGTCCTGCTAACTGCAAGGCTCAAATATGTCCAAATGATAAGTGAATAAATGATAAGTGGAATTGTGACTTGGATAAAGTGAAAATACGTGGAGAAGTGGTCTCAATATTTGAGCCTTGCAGTTAGCAGGACATGTGTCACATAAGAACCCAGAATATGACCTCGCTCACCATGAGTCCCCTATAGCTCAGTGGTTAGAGCGTTCCAACCGGTATTCTGGAAGGTCATGGGTTCGACTCCCGTTGGGGGATCTCGGAAAATCCTTTTTCCGAGCATTTGACTTGAGACCACTTCTCCACGTATTTTCACTTTATCCAAGTCACAATTCCACTTATCATTTAAGGTGGCTCATAACAGTTTAGTCAGAATTAGACATGCCTGTTTTAGGTGTTCTATCGCAGCTATACCAATAATTTTTAGAAAAATCGTTTAGTACAGACTAGTACAAGTTTTACCAATGAACAAATTGACGTCATTGTGACGTCAAAAATCGTTGCCATGGCAACGTCATATGAGGTCAAAGATACCCTATTTTGGACCTTTTGAGGCTAATAACTCAAAAACTACTCGGTCAAAGTTCTTGTTTTTGATACATTTTTATCCAACTGACAAAAGAAAAATTTTCGCAAATTTTTAAAAAAATCTGTAGGTAGGATTTGAAGCTACGTCATTTTTTCACGAATTTAAGGTGGCTCTGAACCCTACCTACAGAATTTTTTTAAACACTGTTAAATTGCTTGTTTTGCTCAGTAGGCAAACATATGTGAAAAACAAAAACTTTCACCGTCTAGTTTTTAAGTTATTAGCCTCAAACGGTAGAAAATAAGGTATCTTTGACCTCATACGACGTTGCCATGGCAACGAATTTTGACGTCATAGCAACTGAAATTTGTTCATTGGTAAAACCTTTACAAAGTTGTATTAAAAGTTTAACCTCAACGTTATTGGTGTAGCTGCAATAGAATACCAAAGACCGGAATATCTAAACCCCTTTGAGCCACCTTAATCTCGTGATACTTACTCGATTGTTTCTGATGTTGAGTGGAGCTTCTTTCATCAGCTGCATAAATAAAAAGAATCGTTTCTCACTTTAAGGGGCAATTATAACGGAAATGTGAAGGAAAAACAGAGCTGTATAAGGCCGCGAAAGAGCAAAAGAGTTTTCATAACGCACAAATAAAATTGAGGTTACAGAAAAGTAGCGGCTTACTGGAATGATCGGGCGTTTAATTAAGGAGATGTAAAAATACATTATGTGAGATGGCGAGTGGTACTTCTGTGGTTGTGTATGACTGGGAGCGCTGTGGCTTATCTCACCATCTTTTCAATGCATTCTAAGTCGGTGGGCTCTCCGCTTTCACCGTAACATTTGACATGCAGTGGAGTGTTCCCATCGTGGTCTTCACTGTCTATGTTTGATCCTGCTTCGAGGAGGAGCTGTAAAAATCAGTGAAAAAGTATAAATTAGAGCAGGATAACACAGTCAATAGGATTGAAATTTAATAGAGAATCAAGAGATAAACTCTCCAAGAAAGGATAGAACGAACATCAAGTTCAACTCATGCATGACATTGAAACGGTCGGACAGCCAAGTTACAAAAAAGCTCTGTATACTACAAAAGGGTCTGAACTCGTGCATAGTGCGAGATGAACCTCCACCAGTAGCTATAACAAGGGTTTGCAAGCAATTTTCAAATTCCGGATTCCTAACACAAAGTTACATTACAGTTCCGGAAAGGAGAAGTGGGAGAAGTAAGATACGTTGCTAAGTAACAAAGAAAGGCGTCCAGGACCGGATAATGACAAGCCAACGTGACATTTTTCGGAGCGACCCCGCCCCACCCCACCACCCTCAACAAATTATTAATTAAAAGTTCCTTATAAAAAACAAAGGTGCAAACCATAAACGTTTAAAGATGTTTTCCGGTTTATACCTCAACTGTTGCTGCGTCTTTGGCTCTGTGTAAGGGCGTAGCTCCTTTGTAGTCCAAGATGTTGACATCTACTCCCTCGGAGAGTAAGGTCTGAGAATAAATGACAGTAAGATATGATTAAATATCTATGGCGTCTTTCAAGGGATGTGCTATAGGAGAACTGCCCAAGATGTTCCTTCGGATCGAGCCCTGGCCAGGTTTCTTTTGTCGTGTACTCGAACAAAACACTTTTCTCTCACAGTGCCTCTCTCCACCCTGAGGAGTATAAATGGATATCCGAAAATTCTTGCTGTTTGAGATTGAAATTCACGACGTATAACTGTCACGAAATGTACCTTGATGACTGGTATGGCTCCAAAGAACGCAGCAGTATGGAGAAGCGTACTTCCGCTGACACACCTACAGTAAAAATAAATCAAAATAAATACAAGCGCACATGTTACATGTTTCCCTAGACCCTGCGCTTGTCGCTGGTTATATGTTTCCCGTGCTTCCCGCGGATTACATGTTTTCCCGCGTTTTTCGTTAGTTACATGTTTCCTAGTGCTGTGCTTGCCGCGGGATACATGTTTTCCCGCGCTTGTCGCTGGTTACATGTTTCCATGCACTTGCCGCTGGTTTGTTTTTTCTTTCCCGCGCTTTTCCCTGTTTACATGTCTTCCCACGCTTGCCGCGAGTAACATGTTTCTCGTTTTTACCGCGGGTTACAAGCTTTCACCATGTTAGCTGAGATTGGCCCTTTGTAGGAAAGCAAATAGTTTTGACGATTACCTGCTTCTAAGACTGGCCAATATTTTTTCCTTTCTGTGATGAGCGTCTATCACGGCAGTGAGTTTCTCGATATCTCCTGATATCAGTTGAGGAACAAGCTCTTGCCACTCCTTATACTTCGCTGAAAAAGAAATTTAGACTTAAAGCAGGTTCACTGAAGTTTTAAAACTACATTAAAACTTACAAACAGTAACATTTTGTAAGAATGGTAGAAGAATCAGAATTTACCTTCTAAGAATTTCTTGAGTTCATAATGCCGCATGAGGTCAAACGCTGTTTTACTGCTCTTGTTACGCTTCATCACATCGGCTCCCCATTCAATAAGAAGCTGCCAATCAAACATGCAGTCAATCAATCAATCAATCAATCAATCAATCAATCAATCAATCAATCAATCAATCAATCAGACATTAATCGGTCAGTTAGTCTTCCTGCCTGTCTGTCTGTCAGTCTATTTGTTTGTTTTACAGTCAAATGAATGAAGCATTGATCTTTGTCCTTTACCTGACAAATTTCCTTCTGTAAGCTTTCTGTAGCAAGGAAGAAAGGCGTGTTGTGGTGATTATTAAACATATCAATATCAGCTCCATTCTCCAGCAGATACAGCACAATATCCTACGAATCACAAAACACAAAGTTAGCGGCAAGCACTCTAGCGGTAAAAACAGCTTACGGTAAAGCTACATTCTGTTACGGCTGCCATATCGCTGCTATTCGTAAATTGACTCGTTGGAATCGTTATGTTAAGTCTCAGTCAATCAAGCAGCCAACATTCGCACGTGCAAATGTTTGGGCGCGCGACTACTTTCAGTTGACTTTTCTTCCTCCCAGACTAACGCGACTTTTGATTGGCCAAGAGTGAGTGAAACATTACGGAGAGATGCCAAAAAGATAATCGACCCGTTCGTTCGCTGTAACATGACTTACAAAGTGTCCGTGTCTGCAGGCCATGTGAAGAGCAGTGTTGCCTGATCCGTGCTCCTTGGACTTGATAAAGTTCTTGTCAGCGTAAAAGAAAGCCACCTGTGAGTTGTAATCAATCAGTTAATCAATCAGTTAATCAATCAATCAATCAATCAATCAATCAATCAATCAATCAATCAATCAATCAATCAATCAATCAATCGGTGGGTCAGTCAGTCAATCAATTAAAATCTAATTTTAATCTTATTTTTAAAAAAAATTACGGCAAATAAAACATGAATCTTGCAGTGATCTTACTTTCTGATCATAAAATAAAATACAATGTATAGCCGTTTTCTGTAGTCCTCCCCTGGATAAGATGCTAGTCCATTGCAGCTTAACGGAAATTGTTGGGAAACTTGTACTAAGCGTCTCTGTCAAGGTTTGCAGCAGGACATCTTAGCACACTCACTAATTAATTGCTATACTGGATTCGAATGTAACTGTACGTACCAGTTTTTGCACGGTGTCCAGCTCTCCTGTCTTTGCTGCTTTGAACAACAACCGCTGACACTGCAGTGTTGTGCCTGGAAATATCTGGTAAAGGAACCTAAAGAGAAAATTTAAAGTTACTATATTCCAATGTGTTTTTGATTTTGTTATTGTCAAGCACTGACGCATTCCATGAAATATAATAAATTGCAGCAAGACGTTAACTTCTCGACCAGTTAAATCACGTGTTGTTCTAGCTTGTTCTTACGTGCTTGTCATGTGCTCTTCCTGTTTAACTAGTGTAATTACTGTAACGGAATCATTCGGTCGAAATATTCGATTTTCTTTTTTTTTTCCTTTCCTCTTTCCGCTTATATCTATAACAATGTTTTTTTACACGTGTAATAAGTCTGTTATTAACCAAGACTTGGGACCGTGCTGGGCGAATATCGGCCCTCGGTCTTTTCTGTACGGACCTCGGGTTGATATTTCCCCTACGGCTCTCGCGCATGGCTAATAAGATGTATGTATTTTGCACTCTTGACAATACATGGTCAGATGACGTCAGTGACAGATGACTAATAAAAAGTCGTATTTGACATACCAGGATCCAGCCTTCAGAGTTTTATTTCTTGATGAACTTTCAAAGTATATCTGAAGTGTGAAAAGATTAACGTTATGTAAATGACATATCATCAGTGAGACTATATTTAACCCAATTAAAAAAAGTACACGAAAAAATAACAATTTATTATATTCCGAGATCAACCTGATTGTAAGTGTTTTGATTTTGTAGAACGGGGGATATGGAAATAGATTACAATAAGAGCAATAGAGCTTGAAAATGTTCGAGGCTGGCGTTGTGTTAATGTGAGTAAAACAAAATTGAGGTTGCGGCATTAAGTGCAGTGATATTTCTTTTTTTGCTCATTTTTTTTGTACAAAAACACTGTAAACAACAGTTTTGGAATTGGTTAAAAAAGAAGAAACCTTGCAACTTTTACCAATCTCATTCAGCAAACCTACTTATCAGAAACTAAAGCAAACATCACTTGGGTGACGCTTGTTTTATTGCCTTTTAACTTTGGTTCGCATTTTTACGCAAATCAAGTCGGCAGCATTATTTTACTTACTTCATATTTTGAATTATCGCCGCTTATTTCCGCCACTTGTTCTTCCTCCAAGCCAAGCATCTGTCGCACAGTTTCTAAAGGATGAACACATTTCAACAAAACAAGTTGTATCAGTATTATATGACCTATTGTAATATATAGCTCACGATTGTGCACCTAAATTGTACATGTGTCTCTCCAAAAGAAGTCGAAATCAGATAAGTCGTTAAATAACTTATGGCTCATCACTGAAAACTATAAGCACAATCTTTAGTCAACGTGTTCAAGTCTTCTAGTAGGACAAGAGTAACATATACCTTTCTGGTCTGTATTTCCAGAGAAGTCGTCAAAAAATTCACCTGTAATAAAAAAAGTACCAATACAAAACGTTAAAAACATGGTTATGTTTCTAAACAATTTACAAGCTAAATATATTTTAGTTAAGGTACTAGCCACTCGGCAGAAACTAAATATTAACCCTTTTCTTACGTTTAAAACTACAGTACCTACACTGGCTACACATATGATTTGTTAAAGTGTATATGACATGAAAAATATTTTCTGCTTATTTGAAAGGCCTTTCGAAATACAGAAGGATGGCGTTTTTCTTTTCGAAATATCTTTTTTCGTTCCAGAGATATTGACATTTTTGTATTATGCAAATTAGATGAGTGATGACGTCATAAGATTTGCAACTAAAAACTGGTCAAATACTGAATGAAAAATATCTCTGGAAATATTGAAGCAGTGTTCTTTAAACTTGGCACCACAAATGTGCATCACAAAAAGAACAAAATGACACCCTTAGTATTGTTACCATAGCAACTCTTTCAGCTCCAGTCTCTCTCTGTCAAAAAAACAAATATACCCATTTGTAACCTCAAAAGTGAGACAAAGGGTCCTGCTTGGAACAGACATAGTTCCCATATCGTCTTAATTCCCATCATCGGATTGGCTGTAGTAGATGGTTCTTAATTTAAGACAAAAACTGGGAATTTCAATTTTTATTGAGACAGCACCAGCGGCAAAACTGTTGTCATGGTAACAGCACTAGGGGTGTCATTTTGTTTCTTTTGTGATGCACATTTGTGGTGCCAAGTTCCAAGAACACTGCTTTAATAGTTTTAGAGATGTTGTTTATTCAGTATTTGACCATGTGATCAGTGATCAGCCAGTGATCAGCCATGTGATCAGCCAGTGTGATCCTCCAGCTACTAGGTAAGTTGTTCATACCATTCTGGCTAGGGTTCTTAACAAATCAGGGAATGCGTAGTATGTTGGCTAGAGGATTAAACCAATCGCGGCGCGTGTAGTATCTTGGTTAGGGATGCTAGCCACTCCGAATGCGTGTAGTATCTTGGTTAAGGATTTCAACCAATCATAATATAGATGAACTCACCAGTTTCTTTGTCTCTCAACACAAGCTTGCGACCTTTCCAAACTGTTTCGTGAATCTTGCTGCTGTAAAATCCTGTTCCACAAGTAAGACTCTGGATAGAATCAAAATGGGCCGTGTTGTTATCTCGTGGAAGTACATGTAGAACCCCCTTCACCCCAAGCTGCATTAAACTTCGACCAACCCCCTTACAACACCCCCTCCCCTCCCCCCGCAATAAACAGAAGTTCTACATTAAGACACTCACCCCGGGAAAAGGGTGCACAAGTGGCCAAGTCAGGAACGAGACTGGGGAGAGAGGAGGGGGGGGGGGGGGGTGAGTGAGCAATTGAAGTCAAAATGAGGAATGGGGGGATGGGAGGATGGGGTCAATGAGCAAGGACATGTTTTTATAGCGTTTTGAGCCAACCAACAAATAACACTGACCACATAAGCATTTTATATAAGAGGCCCTTACCAGGTTGATAATCATATCGACGGCTAGGTCGTTGATGGTGGTGTTCCTGTTATTAAAAATATCAATAATCAGTAACTAAGATTCCTGTAAGTTAAATAGAAACTGACCTTTTGGTTTCAGTTATAATGTAATTTGTTTGCACAGTATTAGTTCACGACACTTTCTAGATACACTAACTACAGTATACAGTGCAGCTGTAATAAACCTCTGGGTAAGGATATACACTGCATATAACAAGCATTTGATTTTGGCTTTGATTTTCTTGCAAAAATATCGTACAATTCCGGTTATAAGAGCCCCCCCCCCGAAATAAGCCCCCGTTGCTAGATAACAATACTGAACGGGGCTAAATGTTGCTTTATTTTGACTTTTTAACTTTAAATCGTATTTTGATCAACTCTGCCGTACCTTGTTTCGAAACGTTTTTTATTCCGTTTATAACCCCCCAAACCAGTTACGAAGTTGTATAAGCCCAGGGCTTATAACAGGACCTTTACGGTAACTGGGCCAAATTTGACTTTCCAAACAAACAGAAAAAGAAGAAACGTTTACCAACCTAGGAACTTTGACCACATCAAATCTTTGGACAATTTTCTCTGCTACCATTGCTCTGCACTATATATAATACATAGATAACAAGTTTTACAATAGGCCAACACGATATTCAATAATGCTACACAACTTGTACTAAAAGCAGAATTAATTGTTAGCATCGTCACATACGCTATCCCTCGGTCTTATAATTGCGATTTCTTTCATCAAAGCAAGATTTAAAATATTTTAAAAATGGTGTATTTATGAAGTATTCAGTAAAAGTTGTCACACTACGTTTCTGGCATAGTGAGTGGGGACAACTCAGTTAACTCATTCCAGAATTTGATCAGGTTCTATTTTCTCATCACTTGTCTCCTTACAACGTATTGATATTGTAAGGAGAAATTAAATGTCCATCTATGATTCACTCACCTTATTTTGGATCTCTGCCACCTGTCTCATCCATATGTTACACTTGACAATGTCGTAATTCTGCTCCAAAAACTGGATTTCTGAATATGTTTTTAAAATACATGTAGCTTAGAAAGAAGGATTTAGCTAAAGGGTTACATGATACGACTTTTACGAATGCGACAAGCTTTCGTCATGACTACAACACGAATCGCGTCATGTAAATCAACCTACATCCTTACAACAGACACGCACACGTGTAAATGGTCTTAAGTCGTGTCATATGCCTGTTGTAAGCTTGTTGCATGCATAAACGTTGTACCATCTGATGTAAATCGTCCTTAATGTGTTTACATCCTTGTTGCCACCCAATTTATATCATGTGGGGATGAATTCATTTTACTGGGAGATTACAACTTTCCTGTTCGCAAATACTCCCATTGCACGTGACAAATTGCACAATTGTAACTGCCCAAATGAATTATCACGTGGTCTGAAATGGGTGGAAACAAGGATGTTAGCCAGTGTAGCCTGGCGTTCTAGTCAGTCATGGAGAGCGAGAAAATGAGCGCGCGCCGTCACTTTGCTCGCGCGCTCGTTTTCTCGCTCTCCCTGACTGACTAGAACGCGAAGCTACACTGGCAACAAGGATGTAAACAAGTCAGCCAGATCCGTCCATTCTAAAAGAAGAAAAGAGCGAGCGTGGAGTGATTTGCATGTAACGATCAAGCGAGGGAGCAGGTAAACAAGTCAGTGATTGATTGACTGTGTGAGCATGTGAGTGTTGCCATGCAAGTGAGCATGTAAGGCCATGGCTCATACGGCAGAGTTACACAGCTTAGATTTAAAACGTTTCCTATATTACAACTGTCAACTTCCAACTTCATTTCCTTTTCCCCTTATTTCACAATTAGCCCATACTTTTTCGATGTTCAGTTGATAAAGGCACCACTACTTCTATAAATTTTTGCAACTCTTTGACTTAATAAAATGAACCCTTCAACGGTTAAATACTGGGCAATTAGATATTAGATAAAAAACATTAGTCTAAATGTACACATACAACTGTATGTACCTTCATCATAAACTGAAATCAGATTCTCCAGTTCTTTCTTTCTCTTCAAATCTTTCACATTCGTGATAAGGGACGGGAACTGCTCCATTTCATCTTTGATTCCAATTTTTAAAACGTTCAGCTCATCCTAAAACATATCAAAGGAGATATCATTAAAAAAAAATATCATTACCCCCGCTGCTGCTGCCGCGCCTTAGCCGTTGCCGCCAGCACCATTGCTGTCAATCATCATCAGCATCACCGCCGATTACTGCCATCGTCATCATCAACGTCGTCACTAGGGAATTAAAAGTAATCACGCGGCGACGTGACGACAATGCCAACGTCGATTACGAATCTTGCGATTATTCAGATGGATCAAGACTGTCTTCAGAACTATCCTCAGCTTGATAGATAAATGTAAAAAAAACCCTTCAATTCCAAATAGAAACTTTCAAGACAAATCGTCGTTGTGGTTCACTTTCTTCAGACAACACAGAATTTGGCCATTAAAGGGACACTGTCACAGATATTTTTTGGCTTTTTCAGTAAAACGGCACCAAAATTATGCCTTTTCCAAACCACAAGAACAGAACTTGAAAAAGTCAGGCTGACTTTTTCAAGTTGAGATCTAAAGCTCCCGATGGGAACGCAGTCATATCACTCTATATTTAGCTTCAGTGCACTGGTATAGTAATTTTACGAAAACTTGACTATTGTTAATAGGTTTTCAATGGTGTAAACATGTTTTTGGGCTGTTGAATTTTTGAAGGTATGCTCGTGACAGTGCCCCTTTAAGGTTGCTGCCTTGTTGAGGACGGCAAAGAAATGCAGTACAAACAAGATGTATAACGCACTAGCAACGTTCTGTAGTCGTTGACGTTGCGGTTTGCTTAATTAAACTCTTTACTGACACCGACTCACTCACCATCACCTTCACTCACCGCCATCATCACTTACCATCACTGTCACCGACACCTTCACTGTCACCATCACTGTCCCAGTCACATTTACCGTCACTGTCACGTTCACCATCACCATCACTTACCATCACTGTCACCTTCACTGCCACTGTCACCGTCACGTTCACTCACCATCATTGTCACTCACCGTCACCTCCACTCAACCAGACCTTCACTGTCACCATCACCGTCGCAGTCACATTCACTGTCACTGTCGCTGTTACTGTCACGTTCACGTTCACCGTCACCATCACTGTCACATCACTTACCGTCACTGTTACTTTCACTTTCACTTTCGCTTTCACCGTCATGTTCACTCACCATCATTGTCACTTGCCGTCACCTCCACTCACCGAAACCTTCACTGTCACCGTCACTGACTCGCAGCCACATTCACTGTCATTGTCACTGCTACTGTCACGTTCATCGTCACCATCACTGTCACATCACTTACCATCACTGTCATCATCGCCGTCACCTTCACCCGCCACCATTGTCACTCACCAGTTTAATTAGTTCACCTGATTGTCTAATGGCCCTTGTCCTTAATTGTGATTACTTTGCTTTTGGTTCTACAACACTCAGTCGAAAATCATTCTTATGATTGTTGGTTCTAAATCAAGGCAATGTTCCCTAGTTGATGTTTTTCTATATTCTCATAACCTGTCTGGTTGACGATGCATTGGTCTGTAACTAAAGGGAGAGGGAAATGCCGAGTCGGTAATAAAATGACACTCACCAGTCTCCTTAGAACTGCTCTGGATTGTCGAAATCTGTATCCACTCATAAAGAAAAACCCAAAATAACAGCAAACAGCCATGATGTCTCCCTACAAGACACGGGGAGACAGGTTACTTTAATATTATTAACAATTATATATATACTTTTGGTTACATACCCTCAAGTACTGTCGAGAATCATAAACAGAAGTCTGATATTTCTTTAAGGCTTAAACTTAATGGTTATGTTAAGCTTACAAGCAATACAAACTGACTAGAATTTATGACAATTTGACAAAAGTTACCTCCACCAAGTCTTGGGAATCAAATGGATTTGAAGACTTGAACATTTGATTTGCAGTTGTCAAGGCAAGGTTGATTGTCCATCTGCAAAAACACAATTTTCTTTACTTAGCATTTCACAATTCCCTCAAGGCATTTAATTAACAGTAGAGTCATCTAACATCAACATGATCAACAAACAAGTGAAGTTGAAAGTTGAGAATAACTACCATGGGTAACAGTCATAAATGAACAAATTAAAAAGAAATGAATAGCCAACCTGTCATTTAATAAAACTTCTGTCGTGAACGTTTCTGGAACAAATGAATTCACAAGGGCACACAGCACCCTAAAAAGTAGTAATGAAAGAAATGTTTTTAGTATGGTCAAAAATACTGAGAGGACTTTTCATTGACCTAGTTCTCATAATTCCGGTCATATATATTACCACGGAATTCTCGTGATATTAAGCAATTTTAGCTCTGGTTCAAACCTCACTCGATTCCTGTGTTGAACAACATTTATCAAACTTTTGGAAAAAGAGTTCATACAGACAAAAACTAACTAAGGAAAATCAAAATATTCACTATTACCTGCTGTCTGTAAGGTCACTCAAACTCTGTGGAAACAAAAATTTAAAAGTTAGTAAAAGAGTAAATACACTCGTCTGGCATTCCGTTTGGAAAGCTGCCTTGAATCTCGAGGCTTACTGAGAAGTGATACTCAGTCTCAACAGAAAAAAAAAACATTAAAAACAGGATCCTGGCTTCACAGAATAACTGACTGTCTTGTTCATAAATGTACACCTCTTGTAAATAAAATCATAAGAAGCATCTAATAAAATAATAATTGTAGCCGTACCAAAAGTTCCACTATGTTAGCTGTAAGTAACTTCTGTTAGCAACCAAAGAAATTTTGGGTTTCATTTTGGTTATCATGCAGTTTGTTCACAACAGTTTGTAAGAATGATTTCCTTACATTATCGATTAAAGCTCTCATTACAACAATGGAACATTTAAAGGCTTGGCTTGTATTGCATGCTTAGCTACTGATTTGCTTAGAAGAATTTAATTATCACTGTTGATCCGTGATCAGTCAAATACATGACAAAGTCTGTAAACAAGCCAAGTGGCCCATCAGGCTGGAGCATTATCCAAGTTTCCATAGCATGAAGCAACTAGGAGTATTTCTACTCCCCCCTGGATGGGATGCTAGTCTATCGCAGGGTTACCTAGCCAGCAGTAAATTCGCCGGTACCCATTTATACATCTGGGTGGAGAGAGGCACAATGAGAGTAAAGTGTCTTTGCCAAGAACACAACGCAGTGCCCCTGCCAGGGCTCGAACCCGGACCGCCTGATATGACAAAGGCATTACCCAAACTGAATTAATCAATTATTAAATTTACTAAATAAGGAGCTAGAGAGACATGAAAATCTACTATTTTGTACATACCAAAACACCCCTTGTTAGCTTACGTCCCTCTCGGTTCATTTTAAGGTGAGCATTCACCATATCTAGGATACAGTATTCTGGGGATGGATAGTTCCTTGATCTGTGACGTTTGGTCACCATATCATCTGACTTGCTGTTGATTACAGACAAAATTCAACACCTATATAATTACAAGACAGTACAAAGTACTGTAAGCTGGTGTTCTAAGTACAAAACATTCAAGAGGGTGCATGGTGAAGGTTTTTTATTTTTGTGATCCACGAGCAGCCTTTTTTTCCCTTGTGAATTGTGAAATGGCTATGTATTTTCCTGTGAAACATGATTGAAGGTGGAAAAGGGTTTTTTCATGATCCATGAATGGCCTTTTTTCCATCCTGAATCGTTTCAATGGCTATAAAATTTTAAATTTTTTGTAAAACGTGATCTAGACCCCTCTCTACCACCTGCATTGAATCTTAAATACCCCATTCACACCAAAGCTTAAACATGTTTGTATGTTGTTTACCGTATTTATTCGCCTATAAGCCGAGACCCTAAACTTTTTCATATCAGCAGCTGTTACATGTAGATTGTTATGAAAAATAAACGCAAAACATTTGGCTATAAGCCAAGAACCAATGATTCCAAAGTACTCCACACCAAGGCTGCTGCCTAACGGGCGCCCGGTAGCCTGGGGCGCCTAAGTTACGAGTGCGGGCGACTAAATTTTTGTTCAAGGAGCCCGGATTGGCGCCTAAGCATCTATTTTCCATTCTCATCTAATGACTTCAATTTCCTTGTAACTTTGTTCCACTGGCGTAAGATATATCCCGTTCAAAACAATAAGTGCTTCATTTCAAAATGGAAATACTAAAATTGTCCACAATCGAGATAATTTTAGCGTATAAAAACGTAACATGCCTTTGCAAACTTCAGTAACTTCGAAAACCATTTACTTTTGACTGTTTAGGACTGGGACTGACTCCCAAATATGGAATGAAGAATGAATGGTATTATGGGCTGCTTCACATTTCGTTCGCTACGTTGACGTTTTGGTGGAGTTTTACGGTGAATTTCAAGTAAACATTTACGGATACAAAAGTGAAATCAATCTCCTGGCTATCAGTGCATCAGGTCTGATCATGACAATTTTAATCTGCAAAAGCTTGATACAAAAACCTTTTCTACAAGCCTAAAATAATGTGCAGAATGTTTTGATGTTACACTTAAGCATACAAATTACTGTAATTAAGCTTATTATTTAACTCAAACTTTTATTTTTTTCACTTTTGAGAGTGCTTAATTTCATAACAACAGCAAATATGTGCCTTTTCTGTGACATTCTTATCAGCTACCGCTTTTTGTGGATCAAGTTTGTTTGTTCATTCAAACTGTTTCGTGTTTGGTCTTGGTCTTGGAACATTACTCTTGAAAATAAAACAAAACTTTGCTGAAAACAGTTTCAATAACATGAATTGTTTTTAAAACTGCTAAAATCTATTGTATAAACAACTCATTTGATAAGCCTAGAAACTGTTTTTTTTTTTCACAACTTAAATTTTCTGGTCTATTTTTGGGGTGTTACTAAACAGAGTAACGGAGTAACGAGTAACGGAGTAACGAGAAACCGAGTAACGGGAAAAAAATTCCATAGGTAAAAAAAAAATACAAATCAAGCCTTGGAGTAATTTCATTGATAACACGACTACATGACAACCTTTTGTTGCAATGCACAACGGCCGAGAGGATTTTCGCGCTAAAAATGTCAAGTGACTGCGTCTCACTCAGTCAGAGCATGGCTCGCCTCGGGGAAGGTAAGAGTTTTTTTTTTCTCTTTTTATCGCTCATATTTGTGGAACAGCCGATATAGTCCGCAATAATTACAAAAGCAATGAAGAAAGATGCTGTTTGGGCTGCCTTATTAAGGGTTATGGACTGTTTTCTTTGCCGGTTTTCCTGCCACTTTCACTGTTTGTTTTTGATTACCTCCAATTGGGCTTTCTGCCTAGTATAATTTCTCTCCATCAAAACAACAGATGACTACGATGTCATTATTATATCGGATAACTCGGGAGATGAAGGTAAGAGTATTTTATAATTGTCTTAATCACAACTATAACAAAATTCTCGATTCTGATTGGTTATTAGCACGCCCTATTTTTTACCAAATTGGAGCGCGCGCGGCTAAAGTGTCCAATAACAAAGTGTCCAATAACAAGGTGTCCAATAACAAGGTGTCCAATAACAAAGTTTGCGTGCTGCGCATGCGCGCGCTCTTTACTTGGTTCCTTGTTGTGACTAAATACTCCTTGATATTCCTAAAACCTTCAGCTTCCACTATGGCTTTTTTGCCCTAGTGATGATAAGTCCTTAGCAGGCTTCGCTTTATCTATTTTTTTTTCTCGAATTTTGTTATACTTATGATTAATTGGCAATAGGACTTTGTGTCGTCCAATTCTGTCTGTAATCATACTCATGATTAAACAAATCGGACTCCCGCTACGCGGTCGTCCGATTTTGTTAATCACTCGTATGATTACAGACCGAATTGGACTCCACTCAGTCCTATTACCATTACTTATCGTTGCCACTGCAGGTCTCCTTTGAGGCATTTGCGGAAACATCCGTGTTCATAAAACAAACGCTATGCAAGGAATTCGAAGATACTATAAATAGACTGGGACTTTTATTTGGTACAACGTCCGTTAGGTTGGATTTCTGTGTTACTTATAAATTACAAATTGTTTTACCGATCAAATTGTAACCATTATGGCCGAGTGGATAACACATATTCGACTTTAGTACTATATTTTCATGATTAAATTATCGCGGTAAATATTCCCATCGGCGCCAACTTCAGACAGAATTAATGCACCATTACCGATTTCCCTCGTTGAACTCGAAACCTTAAGTTCTTAATTCACATCTATTGCAGAAACTGAATTAAATAAAGAAATGTTGGTATTCCGGCCATATATTTTTTTATGCGTTGCGCGACCTTTTTCCTATATTTCGATAAGACGATAAGCCTAAAAATATTTAGCCTGCAAGCAGGCTCTCGTATACTCAAAGTGGTCGTGGAATCGATTTAAATTCCATCGCATGTTAGCTGCACTGAAAAAAAAAACGTCCTCGCTTACAATATCGTCCGTTTTAACTTCAGAGTCGTCGAACAAGTACAACCCCAAATCAGGTAAAAGGGACATTTCTTAATGCAGCCAACCGGAAAATACTGTTCCATTCGCCACACGGAATACCCGGAATTTCAATCCGGAATTCTAGGTCCTTATTTCTATGTTTTATTTGAATGTTATTATTATTATTATTTTTTAGTATTTTTATTTTTTTTTTTACCTATGGAATTTTTTTCCCGTTACTCGGTTTCTCGTTACTCCGTTACTCGTTACTCCGTTACTCTGTTTAGTAACACCCCTATTTTTGGCAACTGAATATGAAATGTAGATAAGATCATAATTTAATTTAAGTGTTTACACAGGTGTTCTGACTTTTTATCACCTTTGTCTTAACCTTCAAATAGACCTGCTAAATTGTAATCTCGCTTCTGTTAAACCTTAATTACTAAATATAATTCAAGTTCTTTAGTGAACTTGCTGTGCAAAAGTGAAATAATAAATTTGCTGCTTCAATTCAAAACTTTGGATGTTCCTTTTAAACAATGTTCTACACATTTTTAACTTACTTTATCCAACATTCATCACAGCACAATATACTGGTTGGATTTTCAAACCCATTTTAAGCCTACAGAAACTTTCTAATATACACACTCCTGTTCATGTCACCCACTCAGTGTAAAAAGGGATTTATTGAAGGAGAGGAGAGGCTAAATAAACTTTCAAGTTAAGAAAGATAGAATTTCTGACACAACTATTTGAGGGACTGGTTACCCTCAGAAAAAAATCTTGTCCCAAGCAGTTTTCTGTTCACGTCTGACAAAACAATATGTGTGTGCATGTGGAAATGGACGGGAGGGGGGGGGGGGGGGGCTGCTCCCCAGGTCCCTCCCCTAGATTTGTTTTTTCTTCTACCCCACCCCCCTCCCCCGAGGATCAAACATGGCTACTTTTAGGCTGGGCTCCTAAAGTAATGGCTTGGGCTCCTAACTTTTGATGTTAGGAGCCCGAAAGGCTCCTTAGAAATTTCCTTAGGCAGCAGCCTTGCACACGTGTAGTTAAGTGAAATGAATTAACATAAACCGAAAACAAAAGAAGCTTCATATTCATTAAGTCCAATTTACTCACTTGTTATTAGTCATTTATTAATTGAAAGCATAATAATTACCTGCAGCCTGAAAAGGGAACATCTTTCAGGCATGGCCTCCCCATATAACCCACTATTTCCATCCCCCCTCCCCAGACTTGGATTAGCCATTACACCACTGCCTTCCATATGTATAACTTAACAAATGAATAGTTACTTTCAGTATAATAATCATTTTTGCAAAATGGGGCAGTTATTTGTACAGGCAACAAAAGTAATATTCATGATGAACAATGAGCAAGGTTATTTGGATCGCGTTCTACATGTATTTATCCTTAAAGAGGGATGACTGCTCTGAAAGGAATGGGCTATCATTAATGTTGGGGAAATGTGGTATTTGTTAATGGTTAAAAAAAATACATACGCTGTGCTTGTTGGGCTTGGAGAGGGTAACTGAAATGTAAAGTGAGAAAAAATTGATTAATAAATAAACTTAAAAAAGTACTTGAATGGGTGGTAGATTACTTATTAAAATTATGCTCTTACAATTTAAACTAATCACATGTACATGTTATCTGTAAGTATTACTTTGAATTATTTAGTGATAAGCCCATAGATTGATCTGTAAGTATGTTGTAGTTAAATTTCACCCTTGGTACAACCTGATATTTTCCTTATTGTACATCAATTTCATTGTCACATATCACCATACACCACAACAAAGAAAAATACTGTCCTATTTCTACATTGTACCGAATCAGACATAAGGCAGAGATAAAATGCTTATTAATAAAATCATTTGACATGTGAAAACTGCCTTGAGGGAACATGTAAAACTATTCATGTGATGTTTATGATAAGTTCGTATAAAAATGCCCAATGAATTTGTGATTCTTCCAGTATCATTGCCCAGTAATATTAATCATGTACTAATTTTCTTTCAGAAGTCACTGCAGCAGCATCTTACATACCTCTGGAGTGGCCACTGGTGTCTGAATCAGTGATCTGGAACCAAATCCTGATAACATGGATTTCTCGGTCTTGTGGGTGGGTGTCTTAGGTGGTGGTGGAGGAGGTGTCCACTAATAAAAATAATAAATAGAGAGATACATAACAAATTCATCACTTAGTATTTTTTTTTAAAAAAGGTGCTTTTTAGCCCCAAAATCTACATGTGAATTCTCTTGACTGCATGTTCTCCATTACCATACATTTTCTTAATTATAGTATTAACAAGCTGGGAGAATTTGTTAAAAGATCAATTAAAGCAATTCTCCATTGGTGATCATTTTCATTAATTCTCATAACCTTTTCTCTTGATTAAGTATTGGTATTATGGGGAGAAATTTGTTGTTGGTCACTCTTTGAACTGAAAGGGTTAATCAAATTTAGGTTATTACATAGACTGTACACTGTAACTATGGTGGTCAACAGCTTTTCGTGTGGCTCTTATGCATATCAGGCTTACTAATAATGTAGTGTTTGTGGGGGATCACATGCTTTTATATTTCAGCTGGTTGCAAATATGCAGCCATGCATCTGTTTATTTGACTTTGGTTAAGCACCTTCATCAAGTGCACTTATTGGCAACGAGTTTAATAGAAGTTTTTGCCAACAAGATTATTTTTTGAATAAATGAAAAATAATATTTCATAGAATGCAGTAACTGGGCGGGACAATTATACATTTTACCAAAAGGACACCACTAATGCAGTGCAGCTACTATACTGTGATGACGTTGTTACTCACAGAGAAAGGTTTGGATGTCAACATTTGTCCTTCAGCCTGTTGAAGGAATTCAGACCGTTCCCACACAAACCAGATGTCATGACACACAAGGCACCATAATAAGTCAAAAACCTGTCAATTGGTGGGAACATTATTTTATTTTAGTTCTTTTGGAACATTACTAGTTACACAAAAATATATAACAAAGACAAACTGTTTTAACTGTCTACTGAGATCTGATCTCTCATCAGCTCCCCCTTAAATTATCGAGAAAAGTGTTCTTTATTCATCCCATTTTATTTTATTTTTTTTAGAGGAAGTAGGTGAACTGATGTTCACTCACAGACAAAGAAGCTACCAAAAAAATAAATTTACTAAGGAAGTGACTTCCAAAAGGCAAATTGGGCAGTTTAGGGGTTACAATGAAAACCATCAAAAAAGAAAAAATAATTGATTTGACCCAAATAAATGTACATCTTTTTGTTGTATTTGTTTATAAGTAATGTAAAGAAAATATGACTGACTTCCACTGAAAATATCGTTGGAGAAATCAACGAAGACCGTTTTGACGAACGTATGAAAAAAAAAAACTCTTTTGAGCAGCTGCAGTTTTAAAAATACAACCAAAAATGGGTCGGGGCATTTCACAAGAGAACAAGACTCAGAACATTACTACATGTAACAGACTGTAGATTAATGTATTAGCCTATCCAAGAGTTGCCTGCTGTGATGGACAACAGGATTGCTTGCCAATGCAAGGAAAATACATAAATTTTACATGTAAAACCTCAAAAAGATCAGTCACAAACCTGATCAGCACATCTCATGGCAAACATTCTGGAATCCACATAGGTATCTTTAGGGATTACCTTCCTAAAAACAGATTGAAATAACTAGTAATCATTTAAGCCTGTCTGTGTTTCACTTTGGGGTCACTTTGCATTGCATTTATAACTGATATTTATGTTGACCCTTTCGCCTCATTTGCATAGTATTACCTTCTTAACAAAACAAATAAATATTATTAAATAATCATTGCAGGCTCAACTGTAATAGCAGCTGTTGCCATTGATAATATGAGATACGGCAGGCTCAGGTGACTTACGCATGTTTTAGTTCCTTCACTATCCATTCCACTCTCGTTGTCTTCTGTTGCTGGGTCAACCTGGTTGAATATAATGCCAAATGTAAATTTGCAGTGCAAATGAAGCTTACACGTATTACCAGAATCAAAATAATAAGAAAAATGAAATAAACATGTATTTATTTTAATTATTAGTTTCAAGTTTTCTTACCCATCAAAACTTTGCAGTTTCTCTAATGGTCGGCCAGTTAAACCTGATAGGAAACAAAATAATTTTCAACCTAACCTTAATTCTAAAACCTCTAAATTTAAGGTGACACTATTCATAACTCTTGGAACAAAGGGTTAAGCCAGTACTTAAACTAAATAAGGTGAGCTATCCCAATAAGGGTTCTTCTATTGTTTTTACCAATAAATTTTAATCGCCAGGAAGAATTATGAAGTTTGGCTTTGTCTTGACAAAATAATAACAGTACATATACATGTAGATGATGACTGATAAAATCATTCAAATCGAAGTTGTCAGCTTCATGACTGATTCCATCGTTCCTTTCCGTGCAAGACATCACTTCTTATTTCCTTGAGAGTGGCTGCTTAATTAATAGGTCTGCATATGAGCCTGGTAGCCCATCAGGCCGGAGCTTATCCCAGTTTCCATAGAATGACTAGGAGTATTTCTACTCCCCCCTGGATGAGATGCTATACTGTAGTCCATCACAGGGCTATAACCTCCAGCAGTAAATTCGCTGGTACCCATTTATACACCTGGTGGAGAGAGGCACTATGAGAGTAAAGTATCTTGCCCAAGAACAAAACACAATGCAGGGCCCTGGCCAGGGCTCAAACGCATTACCCGATCCAGAGTCCAATGCACTAACCATTAGGTCACCACCCCTCCCATTAAAATAGGGGTTCTACCGTATTGGATGTTGTGGGATAAACATGGAAATCATGCAAGCTCCGGGCCTACGAGATCAAGTAATATCTGTGAACATTGACGCTTACTTTCAAGAAGAACCTTCATGTTGTATCCCTTCAGCAAATCAGTCAGGATATTGTGCATGAAGTGCCCTGAGGGTGACAGCCTTAAATTCACCCAGGCAGTGAAGCCATTAATTCTAGTCCGCAAAGACATGATGTCTCGAAGTTAAGTATCAAGTGGCCTTGTATCTGTTAGCACAGGCCGATGCGACGTTATTTTACTGCTTGATATACAGGTAAAGGCCGCAAACTCACTGTACCGCAGCCAAATTAAGACATCACAGTTGTTGTTAAACCACGCAACTTTCTAAACTCCATGCAAACTTTCACACTGTAATTAGATCAAACGGCTGATCAAACTCTAGCATCTTGTAAAGCTTTAATATGCTTCCACAAACTCTGTCTCTGACAGATCCAAAATTGTGATGAAACTTTTTCCTTGAATTGTATATTCAGTAGTAATTTCAAGTCACCAAGAAATTAATGCGGGGTTGGCCGTTCGCTTGGCAACAAATCGCACCATGTAAACAAACTCTACTCTTCTACCAAAGTTCCTTTCCGTGGCCAAGATTCACTGGTAGGTTGAGCAATAAAGGATTCCCTGATTTCACCGCAAATCAAGTCTAGCACCTTTGCGATAAAGTTAAAAGAACTAATGGAGTTGTCCAATGTTTTCCACTCACAACTTTGGCGCCATCTTGTTTTTCCGAAACACTAGTTTCCAGTCTTTGGTTGTCGGTCCAGAAGAACCGGGAGGACCTGGAAGGTCACACTTGGAAAGTCACACAAACACTCTTGGTCGGTCGGTCGGTCGGTCACAAATATTCATAGATATTTTCTATTCAAATGCGTTTGTCATTTCGGCTCATGATGTCTCAAGCAGTTCAAAGCTTTGATTATCTCGTAATCGGCGGCGGATCTGGTGGCTTGGCTAGTGCACGAAGAGCTTCTTCTCTTGGAGCAAAAGCCGCTGTAATTGAACATGGAAGACTGGGTGGAACATGTGTAAGTGAGCTTGTTGTCGGCTGCTGTGCAAATTTCTCTCATCTTGAAATTTGGGTTTGGTCTAATGCTTTCAGTTAAGCTTCTATCGACCCCGTTTTCTTCAAAACACTGCAAAATTCACAGCTAATGTTTTAAATAACTAGTACAATAGTTAATTGATTTCTTGCAAGTTTTTTGACACCCAATGAAGTGAATCGAAGATCGAGGATCCTTGTTATTTCATTCAGCAAGAATGAGATTACTTTTGAAGTGTTAGTTAAGGCGTTAACAGGGATGAACAGACCTGACAATACGCTTTGAGCGGACTCGTTTATCATCTGTTGGTTGTTTTTTAAAGCATTGCACTGGAAATTTTTTTGAGTCTGTTGACCGTCCTACACCTGTAAATTGGAAAAGGTCAAATCTTGTCGATCAAAAGTACTTTGTGCCATCTACCAACTATATATAATTAATTACGTAAATGCAAATCACACCTTTCAAGTTTTACAAGTTTTACAAGTTTTAGCTTATGAAATAGAGCTAAAAAAACTGCATTGTCATGATGTGGTCATTAACTATACTGGGATCAAGTTGCTCCATATACCCCAAGTTTTTGATTGTGTTATATTTAACTATAAATAAACAATAGCCTCCATTTGGCGCGAAAATATGCACAGATATTTGTCTGCAGACATTATCTGTTCCGAGAAGCGAACAGTTTTCCGAGAGCGAAGCTCGAGCAAAACTGTGAGCTTCGAGGATCAGATAATGTCCAAGGACACAGGATACAGTAGATGTATTTTTGAAGCCAAATGGATGCTATTGTGTTTATTATCCTTCAAATATTTTGTTTATAAGGGCGCATTTTGGGAGACCTTTTCTCAAAGCTTTTCAAACGCCAAAGAAATTCTGTCAGCGCTCAAAATATTATTAGTCTGTTCAAAGTGTTTAGTTTTATTCATTTTAACAATTTACTCCGGATAAAAGCTAAACGTGCAGACGTTAATCGCAAAGTTCGAAAACTGGGGAATATCACTTGGGGAATATCATCTGATATTCCCCAGTCTTGGCTGCATCATGTGACTTGTTTAGACCAATCGTGTGCACGAAAAATATTTGATGGATTATCATTTATTATATTTTATTATGATCTACTTGTCACTTAGCTTCCTACACAGGGACGTTCCTTTGGCTCGTCACATATGATTGCATGACAAGCCAAAGGAATGTCCGCATAGGAGGCTACTTTTTGCAAGAAATTCTCAACACGCCCACCCCCCACCTCTCATACACACACAAAATAAATTAGAAATAAGCTTTAGTACTAAATCAAGGAAATATAGTTTGATCCTTTCTTCTACTTCAATTTTTAAATTCACCAGGTCAACGTTGGCTGTGTTCCAAAGAAGGTCAGTGATGTGTATCCTGAACTTTATTTTGAGCTTAATTTGCTTCATTTGTCACGGAATTGTTCCTTTGTGATCCGAACTTCATTTTAGTATCTATGATACAAACTTCCTGGCATAAAGAATCCAGAATCCAGGCCAAATTCTCAGCTACTGGTAATCCGCGATACGCTGTCTTTTCGAAAGCCACAAATCCGCTCAATGTATCACAAATATCAGCAATCCGTGTGCATTTTAGGGCAAAATCCGTCAATCTGCAAACCTATTCAACATGCTCCTCAGTGGGGGAAAGATTGCTTGACAAGCCAAGAGGAAGAGTAGTTCTTCCTGTTGTTTCCATTGTTGATTGGAAACACATCATTTGATGATCATAAAAACAATAATGTTACCTTATTATGTGTCTCATCATTAATTAATTTCCTGATTGTAGGTTATGTTTAATACAGCTGTCCATGCTGAATACATTCATGATCATGCTGATTACGGCTTCGATGTCACTCTAAATAACTTCTCTTGGGCGTAAGTGCATACAGTGTATCATGTTTACTTCTATTGACTGAGTGTTTGTTTTTTGGGGTGTTACTTGGAATCAATAAATGTTATCAATCAAGACTACATGTATTTTTGTAATAATTATCAAGTGCTACAAATTAATAAAAATTGATTGTTTCTAACAGGACTGTCAAGAACTCAAGAGATGCATATGTCAAGAGATTAAATGGCATTTATGAGAACAATCTGAAAAAGGTGACATTTAATTTAAAACTCAATCTCATATTAAGTGAAAACTAGTAAATAACATTTTTCAGGGTGCAAAGAAAATCATTTCAGTCTTCAGGCAAGTTGGAGTCACTGTACATGTGTGCTTGATGGAGGCCCTTTCTCAGTGACCTTCAACTTATAATCAGCTAACAACAAATCCCAAAATATTACTTTATTGCCCAGATCGATATCAGACAAGTTGAGTAAAGTCTACTTAAAGCCTCGGGCAATCAGACAGGACTTTCAATTTTCAATTCTTTGGATGCTGCATGGACACTTAATGGTAGATTTGTAATACCCAGTTAGTTCCCATTGTTGAATTTAATTTAATTTTATATATGAACATTACTTTCAATAAGACCCGGTACCCACTAGAGCTCTGGTAGGAATTCTGTTGTGAATTGCTGACTATAATGAGAGCAATTTTCAATAAAAGTGGGTCCGCAATGCGTACATATGTGGACTTTCATTTGTTTTTGATAATGAATGATGGAATGAGCCAATGCACAGTATCGGTTGGACCTTCTTAAAGTCGTTTGCTTCTCGTTTCCAGTTTGGCAGTAGTCCGCGGCGCTCTCGCGCTTCGCGCTCTGTGAGCTGGACTGTAGGCAAGACTAAGTATCAGTCAATTATGAGTTGGCAGTCACTTGAAACTCGAGATAATAAAAAAAGTTATTCTTATGATCGTGAAAGAAAAACTTCCTTCTCGTTTTGAGGAACACACCTTGCAATTTACCCTGAAGATCGCCTTAAACATTGAAATGCAGTCCAATTTATTTAAACTGCGTCAGAGAAGCGGAAAACCTGGGACAAGACCCGACAGTATCTCTATATGGTTACATGAAAAGGACGGGGATGTTCGTCGGAAAATTTGATCTACTATTCTACTCTCGTGAAGGATAACATTTCACACAATACAGCAAGGTTGATACTAGGTGAAAAAGTAGAAACTTTTCGGGACCGCAAAGCAATTTTTAGTTATCTGTGTCTTAAAAACAGAGAAGTGTTAGGCCTGAAACTTTGTTTCAAGAGAACTTCTTTTCACATTAAAAATATATCATGGAATTAAACAGCTCTATAATCATAAGGTTTGAGATTTTGCTATTTGCTGTTTTGAGTTTTACTTTTCCCGTAAAGGATGGCAATCTGGGCGTGGCTCAACTTTTTTTAGACCCCCACCATTTAAAAACACAGAGAACACAGACATTTAAAAACACAGTCACTTTAAATGAATTAAAACATCGACAATCTGTCCTTAAAACGAAAAGAAGATGTCTGTTGGAAATCGAAATCCGTAATTTACACCTAAGGGACACGATGAGCATATCCGTTCCATTCATATTTGCAGTCTCTTGGCGGGGGGGGGGGGGGGGGGGGGGGAATGGACAAAGTAGGTCTGGAAATAAGGACAAGAAAATTATTTATTAAGAACAAAAACAAAATCTTACCACTAGAAATCGGGGATACTGATTTCAGTCCATTCATAAAGAAGTATTTTGCGAAGTATGTAGATTGTCTTCGTTTGCCTGACATTTCATCTGAACGCTTGTGTAAACAACAGCTAAACTCATCAATTAACTCATTTTCTTTCATTGCGTTGTTTTCATATACAACTTTTCCGGAATGGCTTTATCGCCTTTTAGCAAGATTTCACTAATAATCTCTTGATACAAGAAGGCAGATGAATACTTTTTTCAACCTAAAATTATCATCGTTCTTGAATAAATTTTTGAGTGTAGTCGGCGATTCCCGAACGACACATTTTCAATCAGTAATTTAGTTTTCGCACGGTTTCAATACATACATTTTTCGGTTCAAAATACGTTTTATGCTATTCACACTAACTTTTTACCAGCAGTTTTGAATTCGACACCAGTCAGATTGCGTTATTCAAATTTAACTTGCGAGAAATCCTAGAAAATAATAATTGCGGGAAAGCCCCGGGAAAACAACTTGATTAGTGAACTTGTTTTGTTTTGACTCGTTGTGTATCCATTCTTCCATTCTAAAGATTCTGTGTGGCAAAGCTGAAACAAAACAACAAATATCTAGATATCTGCTGAATAATGCTTTTCAACGATTTTCAATTATATGCGAATCAAGCGAACACAGCAACTGACGTCCAGTGGAACACAACAGACAGCGTGAAAAGTGTGAAAAATAGCGTGACCTTTGCCCGCAGTTCAGTAGAACGCCGTGCAAATGTGAAAGCCGCCACCACTTTTTTCTTTTGATGTGCACGTCACCACTGGCATCTTTGACGCTGCTCGTTGATGTACTGCACTTGACAAATTTTAGGTCTCGATTAATGAAATTGTGTGATGCTTTCTTTGTGACGTCTCGCCAATTTTACATTGACTCTTGGCTCCAAAACTTCGGATTCTCCGAACACCCTCGAAAGCTTCCGAAAGGGCTTAGAGGAGTTATCACGGAAAGTGCCGTCCCAATCGGGAAAACTGCACGATCACAATATGTGGATTTTCACACTTCGTGTGAAAGTCCACATAAAAATTGGCCCTCTAGAGGAAAGTTGTTATAGGCCTCTCCTATTGCTCTCTGATGGCTTCTGCACCAGAGTAGCCGCCCACTTTTAACAAATCTTATTGAAAGCAGTAATAAACTTAATGTCAGGCTCTACAGTCATTGATAGAAGTCACATTAGTTATAATTAATTTCTTAATTAATTTTAGTCTAAACTACCGGTATTTTATAGTTATGCAGTGCTTTCAATAAGCACCGACAGCCGACGAAAAGTGTCGGCTACTTTGCTCGGCGAAGTCGGCTACTTTTTCCCCTCAATTGAAGAAACTAGAGAAAGATCCTTTCAAACCTTGTTGATGCAGTCGGCTACTCTATTCGAACTAGCTGCCTACTTCAAATTTTATTGAAACCCCTGGTTATGTACATGTAGATGCATGTGGTTGTCTGCAATGAGCTAATGTTTTCACTTCTGATAAAAAGAATTAAAATGGATTTAATAGCTAATTTGACTGGATAAGTAGATCTATGTTTTTCATAAATTGTTAATTGGTTGTCATTAAATTTATCATTTATAATTAATATTTATTTTTTTGCAGGACAATGTGGAGTACATTCGTGGCCATGCTGTTTTCACACCAGAAGGAAATATCAAAGTTGGGGATGATGTGTACAGCGGCAAACACATTTTGATTGCTAGTGGTGGAAGACCAACTGTACCACCATTTCCAGGTACAAAAACACCTCTGTCATCCTAACAGTTTTGCCAGCAACTGTTCTTTAAGGGACACTATCATGGCTGATCATAGAAATTTCTATTTTCTAATTTCCTTGAGCAGTAAATTGCCAAATGCCACCAAAATACGCAAATTAATTTGATAAAAAAGATCCCATAAAACAAGATAGAACAGTCATTTTGAGGAAGAAGTACAGGATTGCAAGGATGGATCCGAAGTGGATTGTGATATTTGATTTTTAGACAGGATGTCCAGAAATCAAAGCTGCCATTCTGGTGAAATTTTGAACCTTTTATTAGTCACTTTTTCCTCTTAGTTGATAGTTCTTTGCTTTTACCACGTTTCGCAATTTTCTCTTCCTGTTGCAAGGCAATAAAGCATAAATTTACAGCAAACTACAGGCCATTCTGACTTATAAAATATGATATTCCAGACTTGCATGACAGTGTCCGTTTAACTACTGGGTGAAGGGATGTGCTGTGATATTGCCCTTTCAATTTACCTTCGTGAACCTAGTATTTATTTGTTCTCTCCAGCTGTGAATCTGGGTCGAGAGAGTCACTGTGAAATCTGAAAGTTAACATTATTAAACAACTGCACCATGCTGTAATATTGGAAGATGGGTACCAGAGTCCAAAGTACTAAATTAATGATAATGCTCCTATGCTTTGTATTGTATTGTCAGAGTATCCTTAATTTAATATAATTATATGTGCTTTGATCAACAGGCTGTCAGTATGGTATTACCAGTGATGGCTTCTTTGAGTTGGAGGATCTGCCAAAGTAAGCTACAGCTCTACACTCTATTCCACATGCAAAAAATCATGTGCATACAGTCAGGCCTTTTTGAGCAAAAATCAAAATGACCCAAAACTTTAATTAGGAAAATTTTGTCACTATCAGCTAATTAAACTTAATATTTAATTAATTAATTAATTGGCCCTATGTGCCAACTTGGCGCCAGGGGATAGGTAACATAATTAGGTAACACCAGCTAATTAATGAGGCCATTCTAAAGGGGTTTTAGGGATACAGGATATTTGGGTAAAAAATTATAGGGATTCGGGATATTTAAACAAGAGATTCTGGGATATCGAACATGAAAGTTGTATTTGCTGAGAAGAATTCATATTTTTGATCATTTTAATCAAAGACTGAACTTACAGCAGTCTCATCAGACAGATGACAGAATTATATTTTATTAACATTGCAAGGAATAAATTAAAAAAAAAAAACAAACATTATTTTGGTAACCTGATGTTCTCTTAATCTATCAGAAAAACTGCTGTTATAGGAGCTGGATACATTGCTGTGGAGTTAGCAGGAATACTTAATGCATTGGGTTCTAAAGTATCATCTCTCATAAGATATGACAGGGTATGTAATCACCCATGGATCATATTCATCACTAGATGCATTAAAGCTGTATTGTACAAGTGGAATTTTCAAGCTTTCTTAGCGTGTTCAATAAATGTTAGCTTGGATCAAAGACATAACCTAAGTTCCCTAGTAACTAGTTTCATCAGTGGCACAGGCTAAATGAATGTGCCCTCATGTACTCTATGACTGTAGAAGCAAGATTTTAAAATTGGACTGTGGAGTATTCCTCTTAACATTTTTTTTTTATTAACTGATTGAAGTACGATTTTTGCCATCTATAGGTACTTCGAACATTTGACTCCATATTAAGTGAAGGAGTCACAAATGAAATGGTGAAGGCCGGAATTGACTTACAAACTCATACATCAGTAAGTGAAAAAAGTATAAATTAACCCTTCTCAATAGAAATCAACATCTTATTTCTCGTTCCATGAATTCTCAATACAAAGTCAAACAGACAGATTACGAGAATTAAGAAATTTATCAGCAAGGATATAATAATGCTAGCATAGGCCTGCAGTGTGTGCAAAGGGCTATAGCTACATGGTTCTCTGCACGCATTGCATGCCTATAATGTAAGTATGATAGGCCTGCAGTGTGTGCAAAGGGCTATAGCTGCATGGTTCTCTGCACACATTGCATGCCTATAATGCAAGTATGATGCATATTTTAATGGCCTTGTCCTACCACACCTAGATTACGCAGATATTGTCTGGGGTGACCAGCCTGGTCTTACAACACAGATGAAACAATTACAATCTTTTCAAAATCGCTTTGCGAAGAAGATCGTTAAGTCGAAAGTGTCATCAGCAGAGGCCTTGACGTCGTTACGGTGGGTGTCTTTACATGCGAGGCGGTTCGGTCATCGGTGTTGTGTTGTGCAAGATGCAATCAAAGGTAGCATCCCCGAGCATTTCGGTGTATTCAGATCCACCATGAACCAACAACACGGTTATAATACCCGAAATGGCTACATGCCCAAAGTCACTAGGCCAAGAACGGAATGGGGAAAAAGCAAAACATATTATAAAGCCATTAACGACTGGGCCACGCTACCAAGTGCTTTAAAGAAACTGATGCCGAAAACTATTTTTAAATACAAATTGAAACAGTTTTTATTACACCATTTTTAACCTTAGTTAGTAGTATTTTAATCTCTTGTTCTAGGTTTTAATCTTAGTTAGCTACAGTTTTAGATATTTTGAGTTTTTATTACCGCATAGGTTTTGTCCTTTTTATTGTATCTTAGATTTTAATGTATTTTAAAGGTTTGACATTTATTTTCTCAGAGGACCCTCCTGAAAACCACCTCTAGGTGATTGGAGGCCTCCTCTTAAAATATTATGTATTATTATTATTTATGATAGGCCTGCAGTGTGTGTAAAGGGCTAGAGCTACATAGCTTTCTGCACACATTGCATGCCTATAATGCAAGTATGATAGGCCTGCAGTGTGTGTAAAGGGCTAGAGCTACATAGCTTTCTGCACACATTGCATGCCTATAATGCAAGTATGATAGGCCTGCAGTGTGTGTAAAGGTCTAGAGCTACATAGCTTTCTGCACACATTGCATGCCTATAATGCAAGTATGATAGGCCTGCAGTGTGTGTAAAGGTCTAGAGCTACATAGCTTTCTGCACACATTGCATGCCTATAATGCAAGTATGATAGGCCTGCAGTGTGTGTAAAGGTCTAGAGCTACATAGCTTTCTGCACACATTGCATGCCTATAATGCAAGTATGATAGGCCTGCAGTGTGTGTTAAGGTCTAGAGCTACATAGCTTTCTGCACACATTGCATGCCTATAATGCAAGTATGATAGGCCTGCAGTGTGTGTAAAGGTCTAGAGCTACATAGCTTTCTGCACACATTGCATGCCTATAATGCAAGTATGATAGGCCTGCAGTGTGTGTAAAGGTCTAGAGCTACATAGCTTTCTGCACACATTGCATGCCTATAATGCAAGTATGATAGGCCTGCAGTGTGTGTAAAGGGCTAGAGCTACATAGCTTTCTGCACACATTGCATGCCTATAATGCAAGTATGATAGGCCTGCAGTGTGTGTAAAGGGCTAGAGCTACATAGCTTTCTGCACACATTGCATGCCTATAATGCAAGTATGATAGGCCTGCAGTGTGTGTAAAGGTCTAGAGCTTCATAGCTTTCTGCACACATTGCATGCCTATAATGCAAGTATGATAGGCCTGCAGTGTGTGTAAAGGTCTAGAGCTACATAGCTTTCTGCACACATTGCATGCCTATAATGCAAGTATGATAGGCCTGCAGTGTGTGTAAAGGTCTAGAGCTTCATAGCTTTCTGCACACATTGCATGCCTATAATGCAAGTATGATAGGCCTGCAGTGTGTGTAAAGGTCTAGAGCTACATAGCTTTCTGCACACATTGCATGCCTATAATGTAAGTATGATAGGCCTGCAGTGTGTGTAAAGGGCTAGAGCTTCATAGCTCTCTGCACACATTGCATGCCTATAATGTAAGTATGATAGGCCTGCAGTGTGTGTAAAGGGCTAAAGCTACATAGCTCTCTGCACACATTGCATGCCTATAATGTAAGTATGATAGGCCTGCAGTGTGTGTAAAGGGCTAAAGCTTCATAGCTCTCTGCACACATTGCATGCCTCTTAAATTTGCTGAATTGTTCTGACGTTGGTATGAATCATGAATTATAATTCCAGGTTCAGGAGATCACAAAAGACAGTGAAACTGGTCAGATGACTGTGCACATTTTGAAAAACAAGCAAGATAAGGTGGCACTGTCGGGTTTTGACTGCATTATATTGGCTATCGGAAGAGGTCCTAACACTGATACCCTTGGATTAGGTGGTCTGGTAAGCAATGAAAAACATGAAACACGGAACTAAAAGATTTAATTTACCTCTAGCAAGCAGCAGGTAGTAGGAGATGTTTTTACTGTCATGTCATGCCGGAAACGATTGCTTTGTGCCATCATCTATCAGTCAAGATAGATTGAAACTGACCAATTACTTTACTGTGAAGGAACTAAACACAAGTCTTACGGCAAATAACATAATGGCAAAACTGACCATTAGCTTCAATGGGCCAGACTTACAACATAATTGACCGACAACAACTTTTCACTTGACTCTGAAGATGACTTCCACTCAGGTTGTCGAGTTACGTCAGTCACCCACAACAGTTTTTTTC
The DNA here is from genome assembly GCA_963693305.1 of Meandrina meandrites. Classification (NCBI taxonomy): domain Eukaryota; kingdom Metazoa; phylum Cnidaria; class Anthozoa; order Scleractinia; family Meandrinidae; genus Meandrina; species Meandrina meandrites. The sequence continues at coordinate 3,286,026 of OY855911.1, forward strand.
AGAACTACTCTCACCCAGACAATCACGCTATACGAACTGTCATATAGTTGCTAAAACATTTATGATTATATATTTTTAATGCCCTCAGGGTATAAATGTTGACGGCAAAGGACACATACTAGTTGATGAGGTATGTTTGTGATTGATTGAGTACTATTCATAATAAGTAAATATTAAGTATGGTGTGGGAGGCACGGTGCCCTAATGGTTAGCACGCAGGACTCCAGATCAAACAGTCCAGGTTCAAGCCCTGGCCAGGGTCACTGTGTTGTGCTCTTGGGTAAGACATCTTTCTCTCATAGCTCCTCTCTCCACCCAGGTGTATAAATGGGTTTTGGCGAATTTACTGCTGGGGGTAGCCCTGCGATGGACTAGCATCCCATCCAGGGGGGAGTAGAAATACTCCTAGTTGCTTAATCCTACAGAAACCACAATATGATCTGGCAGTACGGGCCACTTGGCTCGAGGCCTTACTCTTTTTATACTTTTTGGTAATTAAAATTGTAGAAAAATGCTGATTTTAAAATAAAAATTTTTGGCAGCTCATAAATCGGTTATTTTTGTTTCCCTTTAAGTTCCAAAACACATCACGACCTGGTGTATACGCCCTAGGCGATGTCTGTGGAAAAGCTTTACTTACTCCAGGTAAATTTATCACGATTTACAATCTAAGTACCAACTGTTAACTTAAGACTCCGCAGTAATTGGCCCTGCTGTTAGTTGTATGCGTTATGTATAAGGCGAAGCTAATAAAATAAAATAAATAACAATACGGCGCGGCATATTGACTTTTAACGCACCGATGTTGCGATAAAAATCATCGTTAAAAATCACCTCGTGTAAAGCAGGAAAGGAAACAGGGACTGGAAGGGGGGCGGGGGTCCTGATCCCGCATTCTCGCACCTTTTTCACTAGAATCCCGCATCCCGCACTTTTTTCATCGCCATCACGAATCCCGTGTTTTTCTTTTTTTTTTCAAAAATACATTAAAAAACTAGACTAATGCCTGCAAAAGTTAATAAATGTCAGATGTACCTTAGCCCTTTCAATTAATATTTTTAATTTATGCGTGTTGTAAGGCTACTGGAGAAAAGAAGTAACTCTTCATTATTACAGAAAAAGCGAACTGCATATATGATGAGGAAACGCCTGTTGTACCGGAAGTCTCGCTGATCAATCGTTCTATTTTGTTTTGCATTTCAGTTGCGATTGCAGCTGGCAGAAGACTTGCACACAGATTGTTTGACGGGAAAACTGATCTGAAGTTAGACTACACTAACATACCGACTGTTGTATTTAGTCACCCACCGATAGGAACTGTGGGTCTAACACAAGGTAAAATGTTTATGGTGATTTTTATAACGTAAAATTCCGATAAAGCCCCTCCCCCCGGCTTAGATTTGTTCGAAGACACTTAATTTAAATTAGGTACAAGATAAGCTCTGCAAAGTCAAGTGAACAGCAAGAATCTCTGACTGTGAGTGTATTGTAAACACTCTACTGTAAAATGTAAAACAACACCAATAGGAAAGAGCCAATAATAGAAAGAAATTGTTTCTTCCTTGCGAGCTAAAAATAATTCCTACGGGCTTGTATTCGTGTGCTGGTGGTGGTGGTGGGGGGGGGGGGGGAGGTGGCGGGGGTGTAGGGAGGGAGATTATCAGAAAGTTTCTTACAATTAAAATAGGAATTTTTTCAGAAAGGGATGGTAATTCTAGATCGTGTATTGGAGCCATGTTAACGTTGATTCAGATTTCACTTAAAACAGTAACTGGCTTTACGTTAGATAGATTCCCAATTTTTCACAAGTGCTCGCTTGCGGAGAGTAGTTACTTTCACTTGGAAGTTTCGACTATAGACGCGAAGATTATAATGTGATTTTTCGGCAAATCTTCGTAGAAACGCCCGAATAGTTGCCGATTCCTATTGTCCGATTACAACATAGCGTGATCACTTACGATTCAAGGGTCGAGGCGGGGATTGTTGGAGGAGCAAGCACCAGTTTATGGCGAAATGCCTTGAAGCCACTGAGCCCACAGTGTACCACGCCGAGGTTGCTAGGCAACATGACGTATCCTCATCGCGTCATGTTGCCATGGCTCTTTTCGAAGTACTCGTGAGAGCTCGTGCTATTGTGAAATTGGTTTGTAAGAGTCGGAAACTCTCCGAGTGCTATTACGAAGATTTGTCTAAAACGACAATGGTTCCCGACTGAAATGACAAGAAGCGTGCAAAACTGCCATTTATATATTTCATTTCAGAGGAAGCAGAGGCGAAATATGGAAAAGACAAAATCAAGGCTTACAAGACGTCTTTCACTAACATGTACCATGCGTTCACTCATCGAAAGACTAGCACCATGATGAAGTTAGTGTGCCTATTGCCTGAAGAGAAGGTGAGGATAGGAAATCTTTTCACGCTTTACTTCGTTCCCCCCACCCCCAACCCCTCTTGACCTAGTGTTCCAAGATTGAGCGGTTTTTAATTATAATGTGGCACGTTTGCCACAGTTCTGCCGGTTGTTTTCCCACCATAATTTGGCACGTTTGACACAGTTCTGCCGGTAGTTTTCCCGCCATAATGTGGCACGTTTGACACAGTTCTGACGGTTGTTTTCCCGCCATAGTGTGGCACGTTTGACACAGTTCTGCCGGTTGTTTTCCCGCCATAATGTGGCACGTTTGTCACAGTTCTGACGGTTGTTTTCCCGCCATAATGTGGCACGTTTGTCACAGTTCTGACGGTTGTTTTCCCGCTATAATGTGGCACATTTGTCACAGCTCTGACGGTTGTTTTCCCGCCATAACGTGCTACGTCCGACCCATTATTAAAGAAATAAAAAACGCGCCTGAGTGCATTGTTGAGTTATATAAGCACGCGGGAATTTTTAAGAACGCGAGAGAAGTGCATAGAGAAGCACGAGGCGTAGCCGAGTGCTTCTCGCACTTCTCGAGTGTTCTTAAAAATTCCCAAGTGCTTATAGAACTCAACAATGCACGAGGACAAGTTCTTTATTTCTTTTATAAAATGTTAAAGAAATTGCGCGCGCTAAAACTTGTGACGTAAGCAGCGTGCATTATAACTCCATAAAGCACGCGCGTGACGTAAGCAGCGTGCTTTATGGAGCTATAATGAACTCGAACTGGCCAATCACAGCGCGCGCAATTTCTCGATGATTTTATAATAATTTATAATGTACATAGTTATGGTTTATAATTTATAGATAGAAACACAACCCCACATGCAAGCAAGCCTTTTGCTTTTACCTATATCGTGTATAAACATTAAGAAGGTTGTTGTTGTAACAGCTGTTTTCCCGCCATTCTGGTTAGCGACACAATCGTTACAGTTTTGTCCGTCATAATGTGTTGCCGCCGTAATGTGCCGCGTTCGTCGCAGGCTCCAACTGTTTCCCGCCGTTAATATCCGCGGAGTTGTGTTTGTCTAGGAATCAAATTATCGTCGTTCAGCTCAACTCTTTATTTTCTCCTCTTCTTTAGATTATTGGACTGCATATTCTGGGTATAGGCTGTGATGAGATGTTGCAGGGTTTTTCCGTAGCGGTCAAAATGGGGGCAACAAAGAAAGATTTCGACGATACTGTGGCAATCCATCCTACGTCATCCGAAGAGCTGGTCACAATGCATTGATCAGGAAAACATGCCCATTTTCCACATAAAGCTTGCTATATACTTCATGCACTCATTTATAAAATTGTGTAAACCCACCAATAAACCTTGTTTCTCATTTAGTAAGGATGGGCCGAAACCCGATACCAAATATTCTAAACCGTGATACCGAGAAAATATCAAAAAATATTGATACTAGAGAGGAATATCGATATATACCTTCGATACGGTTACGATACCGCACGTGTCCTGTGCCTGCGGTCCTCTGGTCAACACCTGATGTTTATAAATTTGATATTGACCAAGGCCAATAGGTAACAACGATGTTCTTGTCAAGAAATTGAGATCTTCGACTTCTTTGACTTGATGTCTATACATGTATGCATTGATGATACAACTGGAAAAGAAGAAAAGACCAATGATCGACATTTACAGTGCCAGGCTGCCCTTTGTTTGGTCAAAGGAATCACGTGACATGCCAGCTAAACCAATGACATCGTAGCATCGTATCGAGGTCAGTGCCGTATCGTCATCGTATCGTTTTGGTAAACTTGTATCGAGTCGGTATGGGTCCATCCTTGCCATTTAGCTGAGTCGTTCACATGATCACAAGGCTTCCCAATAATGCTCTTCACGCCCGTCACGTGATAGAATGTCCTATATTGTAGAAATGCTGGTGTTTAACAGGTTGGATTATGAAATGTGTAGCACTTTAGTATTTGTGACGGTGCCGTTCAATATTAAACCCTGCTTTTATTCCGTACCAATCTGATCTTCGAATGTACCGATCTCATGCCCTCGGGGTTACACATCCGGGGCCTAAAACAACACAACGCTTTGCCATGTAAGGTAACAACATTACAGTATCGTAATCGTTTGATAACTTACTAGATTTTTTTTTCTCAGAAGTATATTTCATGATACTTAATCCCCTAGCTATGGTTATTACACCAGTAGTTATATTTATGCCTGTCGCAGGCCAAACAAACGAAATGTTAGTCGTCATATCCATAATGGATATCTGTAAAACCTTGAACTCTTTTTTGACATGCAGCCGTTGGTTTCTGCCGCAAGCCAGTCGTTAGGGAGTTTAAGAATAAAAAATATACTGATTATAGTAAAGTGTAAAAGTAGTCAGGTGGAAATTAAAACGTTTTTAGGAGATTGTTCGCTGTCTGTTTACCTTATTATACGAAATGAACGCTTCATGAAATTTCCGCGAATTTGGAAAATTCGCGTTAATTTAAGTCGCGTTAATTTTTGCGAGCGTTAATTTCCGCGACATTAATTAAGTGGGGCGTTAATTTGGATTGTTAATTAGCATTGTTTTATCAGGATGGAGATCCACCGGTATCGTTGGCGTTGAAAAGAATACTGGAAGTAGCCAGATTCGTTTAGATTTTGGATTTTGTTAACTTGTTAATTGTGTGTTACAATAAATTTGTGGTCTCTAAAAGTTCCGTTTCTTTGTGCGGTCGCGTTAATTTCCTTTATTTTGAAATTTTAGCACCTCTTTCGCGTTAATTTCCTTTATTGAAAAGTAATTTTTTGTTCACTTCGCGACAATTTAAGTCGCGTTAATTTCCAATGCCTCAATAAACACGAGCGTTAATTTCCTATAATAAGGTATTTCTCGAGAACAGAACTTGTGAAGGTAAAACGCTGCGCCGTTATGAAGGGGATGTATTTAGCTCCTTGTGAGAAAAGAAGTTTGCGTCGTCAGCGATCAGTGAGAAATTAAAAAGCCAACAGATGGTCTCCAGTCTCAAAGTATTTTTTTTTAAATTTAAACTTGATAATATATGTTACTTCATGGAAAGTGCGCGCGTACGGTATTTACACACGAGTTGGTGAAGTATCAGAAATCGAACGAGTGTGCGCAGCGAAAGAGTGAGATTTCTGATACAAACCAAAGAGTGCGTTAATACCGTACAAGCACTTTCCATGCTATAATTTGTTTATTTTATAAATACTGAGAGAAGTCTATTCCGCGCTGAACAGGTTTTGGAAATATAGTACTCATAGCTCTCAATTGTTTTATTTTCATAACGAAAGTACCGGTAGTCGAAATTAAATATCTCAAAAATGACAAAATTGCTGTTGAAAGACAACATCTATAAAGCAATTTTCTTCCTTTAAAATCGTTGGTTTAAAAAGCGAATTTAATGACTTTTTTTACTCAACAAATACGGAAATAAAGTATACGGAACAAAACAAGGATACACCGCCGTCAAGGGCCGTTACACGAGCGAACAAGTTGGAACGGTTCCGATAAAAATTGTTTACATGCGCTGAATACTATTGCCGAATTATGTTCATGTAAAATGCGACGTTTAAAACAATTATATTCGGCAAATTTGAATTAAATGCGAGTTAAATTCGACTGTGCCAGTCGAATATTCGACAGTTGTTTTAAACGCCGCATTTCACATGTGCCGAATTTAATTCAGAAATTATGCTAAATTGTTTGCCCATAACTCAATCTCGTTCCCAGGGTAACGCGGGCTCTGGGAACGGGATTGCCCAAGATTGCCCATAACTCCACAGTTTTATACTACCTGTCATGCGCACAGAAAACTGGCAGGAAGCATTCTCGACTCCAGAACTCTTCCACGCATGTCCTGCGCGGACAAAAAACCGAAGGCTCTGGGATCGAGAATGGGCAAGAAGTTGAAAAAACAATACGGCGCCTGTTGATACTAGTACGTTTGGTTCGTGCTTCGCTCAAACAAAGTACACATCAGTTGACATGCAGAAATTTTTTCAATGAGATGCTGTGTTTTTAAGAAAGCCGTTCATTGCCGTTCGTAGCCGTTCTTTGCGGAACAGCAACGTGAAATGACCAAATTTAGTGTATTGCAGACAACCTGGACCACGACAGATAATTTTTGGTTTTATATTTAGAATTGAACGCTTCTTTTGCATATTCAGCTGGAGCTAGTTCTAAAACCGAAGAATACACTGAATACATCTGGATAATTGCAAAATTCTCAAGTAAAATAGAAATTCATTTTTTTTTTCAGTAGGTGTTGCCCTCGTCGCTGTCGTCATTGCTTGAGCTCCCTAATATTGGCGGGAAACTGAGCGGTGAGCGGAGTCTGGGAATTAAATGCGACACAATTAAATGCAACGTTTAAAACCAAATGCCCAGTTTTAATTCGAGTCGACTAAAATTAGTATTGTATTCGGCGCATGTAAAATGCGACATTTAAACCAGGCCTAAATGGAACGGATAAAAAAGGGCACGGTCCTCAGAGAATCGAGGAACGGGTAAAGAGCGCTTACACGTTTTTAGAGCCAGCGATACGAAAACTGCCGAGACAAGTCTGCATGCGCTTGGACAGGAAAAATGAAGCGGAACGGTTCCAAAAAGAGGGCGAGCGTTTACATGTTGAAAAAAGAAAAAAGTGGGTACCGAACCGATTTTTATCCGTTCCGTTCCGAAAGAGGACCATAGTCGCGTCTGGACCCTTTTTTACGGAACCGGTAAAACTGGAACGGGTCAAGTATCGTTTACATGTAAAAATTCACCGAGCTATTCCAATTTTTAACGGAACCGTTCCATTTTTTTTTTCGCTCATGTAAACGGCCCTTCAATGTTGTAAACTTCAAATTGACCAAGTCCTAGAATTGGTTTGACGTTCAGAATATTCTTAGTATATTCTGTCTCGTCGGCTTTCATGCGGGTTCCACATCGCCCCATCAGCCGACTTTTTTCACAATCTCTCAAACCAAGATGCACCGAATCGAAAAGCCAGACTGTGTTTAGCAAAACTTCGCCATTTTAGATTTCTCCATATTAGACAAAGCTTCGGCTGCGTAGAGCTTGTTTCCATCCCTTCTTGTTTTATTTGTTTGCTTAGAGCTTCATGACATTTTCTTGCTCGTTCAACACAATATGTCGAACCAGAAGTCCATAACTACATCTGGTATTGGGGCGCGTGCTATGTCTTTCGCGTGTAGGCTATTTTTAGAAACTGATGTCTCGCGAGAAAATGACGTAACCCACTATTTCGACACGATTGGAGTTCTAAGTTGCGGCCGAATATTTTGGAAAGTGGCAGGTGAAATAAATCAAATCACATCAAAACACTTGACAGGCCATTCTCTTTAATTCTCACATTTCGACAGAAGTAGTATCGTAGACAGTGATTTCAAACGTCTGTTCAGTGGCATTTGAAGGCGAGTGAAAAAGCAACCCGTCGCCGGGTTTCCGTAGACAAACTCACAAAACAAACAGGTCGACTTTTTATAATTTACGAGAGAATTTATGAACAGAAGTTCCCCAAACTTTTAGTAGTTAAGTGTGTCTTTATTTTGTACAGCACTATCCTCGTGTTAAAATACTGAACAACATACACAACACAATAGCTGCACACTGCGAAGTGCCCGAGAAGCACAACTTGAATTAAACTTTTGACGGATGTGAATGAAATCATCATTGTTTGATGAATTAAACTCGTATTTCTATTCATATTAAAACAAGTACATTACCTTAGTCAGTCTTTTGTTTTCATGCCGTCCTTATAATTCCAAAAACATGCGAAACTCGCCAAACTTGTCGTTTTCTCTGAATGCTGTTCTCAAACGAATCAAACTTCATTCTAGATCTGTTCATTCCGCGCTCGATGTTGAGCGCTTCAGGGACCACGGTTTTGTTTTTCAAAATAGCAACGAACCTGTGCTAAAATGCACTTGCTCTCTTAATGCCTGTCCTCATCTTGAGAGTACCATTAATCTTTAGTGTCTTCGCATTTTGAATTTGACCCGGAATTAGTCTATCTTGCCCGCTGCCATTTCGTATTCTGACTCCAAAACACTGAGGTCCTCTCGCTTATTTGGATGCTCCGAATTTTTACAACTTCGATGCTATCGTCATCGATGAAAGATGGCCTGATGATTCTTGTCCGGACGATTTAATCCTCACAAAACGGAAAATACGATGACCAACAAACAGAAATTTCGTAATGCCGTTCGCTCGAGTTCACTCGTCCTCTGCAGTTCTGCTTTTCTTCAAAAATTTGTTCAACCAATCAAAGGCGCGAATTAAAAAATACTTCAATGTGATTGGCTACTTGTTCGCGGCAAAGCTGTTCTAAAAATAGCCTACACGCGAGGAGCGCGAGGTACACGCGAAAGACATATCTCAAAGCCTATTACCAGAGATGTAGACTTCTAGTTATGGACTTCTGGTCGAACATATTTTTCAACGGGCTCGATTCTGTCTGTAAATCTCAGTATGTATGAAATAAAACAGTATTCGCGAGCAAAAAAACTTCCATAGTTAGAAAATCAATAAAATCAAGTACAACTGCAACGCAGCTTCCTCAACCAGCTTGATAAATTGAGTATTTGATTCCCTTTCTATGTTTGTAATGTAACGAGGGCATATTGATTCTTCTGAGGAAATGCAAGTTGCATATTTTGTCCAAGCTTCTGTAACGTAAGGGTTTCGGCGATACTAGGCGTTTTCGTGATGAATATGATTGAACTCTCAGCTGGGGCGCTGGTAATGGACGGATAAACGGACGAACGGACTTGGTTGGGGAAAAGCTTGGTAGAGCACAGGCTTGCTGCACGGCACACGTTACTGAAATGCCAGAAGTACAGGGTCGTTGTTTCTTGTCAGTCGAACAGCTCACAGTAAGGACTAACACGGATCTGGAACTCTTCTATCTTCTTTATTGTTGAATAAACCTCGTAGAACTAGTAAATGGTAACTCGTAGATATAACTCGATGGCAGCTTCAGGTAATCCGATGGCAGCTTCAGGTAATTCGAATGCTGTTCAGTACAGGGCTACTTTTATACGCTTACAGTGTGATCGTTAACGGCAGATGAAAGTACAAGTTGGAATGAAGTTTAAAGCTAAATAAACAACTACATCGAGTTTATCGTATCAATATTGATCTCTAGAAAGGAAATTGCTTACCACTTACTGACTTACATCTTCCGTTCAGGATGTGTTCCAGGATATTGCTCGAAATGCAGGTAAACAACAGTACTAGCGTTACTTGTAAAAGTGCTTACTTTGCATTTACAACAAGCAAGATATGAATAAATTACCGATATTGAGTTACCCTGCGAACAGAGTCTTCTTCGATAGAAGACTCTGTTCGCAGGGTAATATTGAGTGGAATACAACGCACAACTGTCCGTAAGGCTCGAAGAGAAATTCCTTTTATGTTAAATATTAGTTTAACAATAACAGCGCGTTACAGACGCTTGAGACGTTGAACTCATTTACGATAGTTACATGTAAAGTTGAGTTAAAATACGATGTGACAGGAATTGCTTTCTAGTTTGAGATCAACCGAGGCCGGCGAGTTAAGGTCCCAGAGTAGGCCAATTGCAATCATTCTGCATTTCCTGAGAGATAAAGCTTAGTTTGCAATTCTTAGCTGAAAGAGGAACTACGTTACGATAAGGCAAACTCGGAAATCTTAATTCAACATAGACGAAATAGCAAATAATACACAGTAGGGACGGCGGAGCCGGGGGAGCCCCCCCCCTCCCCCCCCCCCCCCCCCCCCCACTTTTTCAGTACGACGATGACATTATATTTTTGTTTACTGTAAGGTAAATAAAAAAAAAACGTTCTTGACTCGTACTTGCTTCATTTAGTGACGAGAATTTACAAAGCTACAAAACTTGGCAGAAACTTTTCTTTTCCTTTTTTTAGATTTTCTTTGGTTTCTTCAGACATAAGGTTAATTAACATTTCATGGCAGGTCCACACCAGCTGCCTATGGGTTGCCGCATTAGACCTGCCTGTCATTCTACACTTATCTAGGTTATTTTTTTAAGAAATATTTCATGGAGAATGTTGAAAATACCGTTTCTGAGCCTCTAGATTTTTAAAAAACGTTTCTGGGGGAGGATGCCCCCACACACCCCTACAAGCCCTACGTTCCGCCGTCCCTGCGCCGAAAGATAACAGGTGGCTATTTTCCTCTTGTGACACTTCCATGGAGGATCTATGGAGTTTCCATGGAGAATCCATGGAGTTTCCTTTGAGGTTCCAAGGAGTTTCCGTGAGGTTCCATTGAGGTGAGATATAGCTTATATATTCTGGATTATTGGTAATCGACCAGAAAACACGAATTAAATTCGGACTACACGAGATATACTTTTAATTAATAGTAGTGGAGCTCCCCAGCCGGTCGAAGGGCCGTAGAACGGAGTCGCATAATCATAGAAGGGGGGTTATAGAATTAGGAGAATCATGCTTGCATTGAAATAGGAGAACTATGCATTAATTTTAAATGGTCATCATGGCTTGGGGCAGGGCTCGCAGGCACGTGGTTTTCATTGGATTGCGGGCTCAGGTCATTTTTTCTGCATTTTGTTCACATGAACTTCTGCGATTGGAGTTTACAAACTATTCCGGCTAAAGAATCTTTCTTTCTTAACCCGTGTGGTGGAAGTCACAGGGTAACAGAGGGAGAGGAAGACCACGCGACAGCTGCAGAAGAGACACGGAATGCATTATCAAATCGAGAGGATACACATGGAGGGACTTGGATCGACTGGCCGAGGACAGAGGTGAGGTTAATGGAGGAATTTTATCGGTGGCCTATGCTTCGGCATGGAGAGAAGAGGCATCAGATCAGATCAGATGGAATCATTCTTGAGTAGTTGCGTACGCCAGGAGTACTTAATGACTTCAATGACAGTTTTTTCAATGAGAGTATTAATTTTCCGTAAATTATTAAAAACGTGCATAAAATATATATGTGAAGCTGCTCTCTAATTAAGGCTCGGCTAAATCTATATAGGATATTTATATTTAATACAGATAATAGTTCATAAAAACACTAAACATTTCTAGCTTAGCCCTTCATCAGTGGAAGGCGATTGCTGATTCGTTGAGGAACTTGCTCGCGCCACGAAAAACAGATAAAGTTTGAAGCTGCGCGCGCGAGGAGCTAGACTGCAAAGCAGGCGTATTTTTTTCGAACGCGCTTATCAAATCGAGAGGTCTGGCGGAGCGCGCGGCGACTTAACGTTATTTGAGGTTGGCATTTAGTCTGCGCGGGTAGCTGGTGTCCAATTTGAAGGGCTCAGTTCGAAACGTCTTGTGTTTTTTGAACTATTAATTTTATGGCACTGTCCACTCTAATGAGAAAAAACTTTGAATAACGTTTGAAACGTGCCACGCAGCTGACGGAAATGTTTCCGTTAAACACCTTTTAGAGAAGTATGTCATGAATCAGAAGAAGCACCCTTGTCCCCAGGGCTTTTCCCTTGATAATTTGGAAGAACCCGTTTAAGAAGCCGATTTGTGGTGTGTTTCCAATGCAACTTTTGTTGAGCTTGCGATAAGAGCCGAACGGAAATCGCAGGTGTAAATCAGCGGGTGAATTTAACAACAACAGATGGTCTGTAGTCTCAGAATATTTTAATTTAAACTTGAGAATAGCAGTATTTGCAAGCAAAATAACTTCCATAGTTAGAAAATCGGTGAATAAATGATAAAGAGAATATGTTCGTTTCTCACGAGCGTGCGACAAAGGAAACATTTTGACTTTGATAGACAACTTTGATAGACTTAAAGCCTATCATCTGAGCAAAGGATATCGAGCTATAACGAGGATAACCGAATAATACCGACCACCTCCGAACTAATGACACCGACTGAAATCAAGAAATCATAACACAGTTCTGCCATTATCATCGCAGGCTCAAACTACTAGACCTCACCTATCACTATAACTATAACATCCAATAAAGTATTGAAAACTTACTGACTTCGGTTAGCGATGGAGTGCAAAAACCTTTTGCTGTTTTTCCTGTTACAAACTGTCGCCGTTTTCGCCGCTGAAGAAACACCTGCATTTTCTCGTTCATCGTACTTCGCAACGCTGGAAAATAAGCAGCTTAAGGGATACGTTGTCAAACGGTTTGATTCTCCCAGTTTGTTATCGTGCGGCCAACAATGTATGAGAAACGAGTGGTGTACTTCTACAAACTACAAGATGTCATCCAAGAAGGAAGGCAAAGGAACTTGTGAACTGAACAAGCACGAGGTCCCCCTCGTCAACGAAAACACAAACTTTCGTGATCAGCACGGAGTTACTTTCTTGACGATTTTAAAGGTAAAGGAAATTTAAACTTAAAACTTGCATGGGGTTCGGATTCGCTTACCTATATAAAATCCAGTTTCTAATTTCGACATTTTTACAAACATGAATAGGTTATCCTGTTGGAAGAACGCAAACTTATATGTTTTTGTTTCGTCAACGTTATAAAGTGACTAAAAAATGACTGCAATTGACAAACAGAGGTTTAACGAAATACTGCTCTTTGCCATTCTTAACGTTTTTATTTTGTTTTTGTTCAGGGATGTTCAATCAGCAGCTGTCTCAATGGTGGAACTTGTTTGCCCGACAAGGAAAAAAAAACCTTTTCATGTTCCTGCCCGCCACCGTGGACTGGAGCCAAATGTGAAGTTTATAAAACTGGTATACAACATAGCAATTATATATCATAGCATTTTTCATAGACGATAACTTTTCATATTTCCACTGAATAATAATCATACTCCGATAAAAATAGAAGCGAAGCAATTTCGGACACAAAATACAAAAAACTTAATTATTTTTTTTCTTTAACCTCCCAAACTAATAAATTCTCGGTTTAGAATTTATGAATGCTTTTAATTTATGCTCTAACTCTGCGTTTCTGGTCGTCAAAAACGCGTAACAGTATGTCCCCAACAGAATTATTCTTTCAACCATCTTTACGGCAAACTCAAACTAATTAAAATCATTTATATGTGCGTATTTGCAACTAAACTCAAGAAAATGACTAGCGGGTTTTACAGCTTGCTGGCGAGTCTGTCTTGCTTAACTTGTTATGCAAATATCTGTCATAACATGTTAAAGGACTGTTAACATGTTGTTGTTCCGTTGGAACAGGCAGCACTTCATGATCATTGGTCATCACCACGAAAAAAATTCACGATCGCAGAAGTACGCGAGGAGTTGTTGCTGTATGCACAGGCAGCCCAGGCTCCTGATAAGATTACTCGAGAACGTGACTCGATCGAGCGTTACAACGGTTTGAATTTATAAAGGTTTGTATGGGAGAAAACGGTTTCGAAATTATTCGCAAATATATGTACATTTTGAAAATAAAATCGACTTACCTCAATGCCTTGTTGTCTTTCTTGTTGTCATCTCGCTTCTCAAACCGATCTGACGCCTTTTTGGCGAGTTTTAGCTTTTTTGGTTTTCCACCGCTAAGAAGAAGTAAAGGCTGCACACTCGATTTCCGACCGACCGCCGCTCGAAGCGAAAAAAAATCATTGAAATCACGCTAACCGACCCAATTCCTACGCAGTATTATAGAAGAGGCTTAAGCGCTTCTTCTCGCCGATTTCCAACTCAAATCCATCCTCACAACGCACGTTACGAAGCGCTGAATCCCACTCAACGAACCTTCTCCATCTTCGAATAATCCTCCCAGGAGCAGCCATGGACACATCGGAAGCCCGCATAGCATGCCGGGCCAATAAAGTAACCCCAACTGGGGGAGGGGACCGCACAATTGTCAACACGCAACCTGCTTTGCTCCAGCGTCCCCTGGGGAGACTTTTGTAGAGGCCACCGAAGGAGCATTGTTTCGATAAACCAATCAAAATAACGAATCGACTTGTTTACAAATTTAAAAAAAAAGAAGTTTTTCAGTGCTACTGAACGATCAATTTTCAGTGAAAGTATTCTTTTTGCGGCGTTAATTCTAGCATAGTTGATATATGGTCGGATATTTTTTTTGGCCTAGCTTGCCGTGCTTCGCAGGATGACCTCCACATTCAAATGGCAAACTTGGTAAGTGTTATTCGTGCTCGTTTAGTACACTTCGAACGAGCAGTTGTACAACTAAATCTTGTAAGTGCTGATTTAAAATACACTCCGCTTTATAGGTTGCTATCAAACTACGAACACCGCGAAGGTGAGCTGTTATAATTCGCAAACCACAGTGTTACTAACAGATCTGTCGATTACCTGTCGCCAAGGCAATTCGGCTGTCATTAGCCCGTAGAAAGAATGGACTGTTGAGGCAACTCCGCGATCGTACACTTGACAAGCGATCCCGCTCGAACATATCACACCTACGTTTTTCCCACGTGCTTTCGCATTTGCGATTATTCTTTTTACCACTTCACTTTTACCAACTCCAGCTTGCCCGGTGATCAGAAGATTGTGCCCCTTGGCAGCGAATGAAACGATTTCTTCTTGATCGTCATTTAGTCTTATCCTGAAAAGTTTAAAAAAACAACTGCTCATGGATGCGAGCGATTTTACGGTGAAGCGTGGCGTGCGAAAATTTTTCGCGCGCTGTCTGTACCGTTCTAAAAATTATTTCAAATTGCGTTTTGAATTTGATCTACGGTCAGCAAGAACATTGTAAGACCAAAATTGACTAGCAACTCATTCTTTGTTCGATTAAGACTTGTAATGTAAAACTATAGCGGAGAAATAAATTGTCTTATTTAAGTAGGGTGAATATTTTGTGCGTACTTACATCTTCACTGATCCACACTTTCATTGATCCATTCATTGACCGATTGACCGATTCATTGACCGATTCATTGACCGATTCATTGACCGATTCATTGATCCATTCATTGATCTCACAGTTGTAAACAATGCTCCTTCGGTGGCCTCTACAAAAGTCTCCCCAGGGGACGCTGGAGCAAAGCAGGTTGCGTGTTGACAATTGTGCGGTCCCCTCCCCCAGTTGGGGTTACTTTATTGGCCCGGCATGCTATGCGGGCTTCCGATGTGTCCATGGCTGCTCCTGGGAGGATTATTCGAAGATGGAGAAGGTTCGTTGAGTGGGATTCAGCGCTTCGTAACGTGCGTTGTGAGGATGGATTTGAGTTGGAAATCGGCGAGAAGAAGCGCTTAAGCCTCTTCTATAATACTGCGTAGGAATTGGGTCGGTTAGCGTGATTTCAATGATTTTTTTTCGCTTCGAGCGGCGGTCGGTCGGAAATCGAGTGTGCAGCCTTTACTTCTTCTTAGCGGTGGAAAACCAAAAAAGCTAAAACTCGCCAAAAAGGCGTCAGATCGGTTTGAGAAGCGAGATGACAACAAGAAAGACAACAAGGCATTGAGGTAAGTCGATTTTATTTTCAAAATGTACATATATTTGCGAATAATTTCGAAACCGTTTTCTCCCATACAAACCTTCATAAATTCAAACCGTTGTAACGCTCGATCGAGTCACGTTCTCGAGTAATCTTATCAGGAGCCTGGGCCGCCTGTGCTGTATGCTATTAGTTTTCGACATGCCTATAGAATAGGCCAGTTTCGTACTCTCGGTTTTGAACTGGAACTAGCATGCAATGGAGGCTAATGCGGGGGAATATCATTAAAAACAGCTTCATCTCATTTGCATTAGAAAAGATTTACCCGCATTAGCCTCAATTGCAAGCTAGTTTCAGTTCGATACCGAGATACGAAAACGGCCTATTTATTAACATAAGGCGTGAAAATGTGGCAACCCTCTTAAATTTCGCCAAAAACCTTACTTCCTCGATTGGCATTCGTTAAAGGAGTCCCAATCCTGGAAAGAACAGTCCACGAGCGACAGTATAGCGGCCTTCAGTTGGGTCCGATTAGTTCTCGGATTGGTCTCTATAAGCCATCTAGAATATTTAACTCCAGATCAAAAATGTCCATCTGCGACATCAGCCGGGAAAATGTATGCCTAAACTAAAATAATATATAGATTTAGGCAGGCCTAAAAGCGGAGCTACCATTTATTAATTTTTTTGCTCGAGTTAATTACAGTGCTGCTAAATAAGTACACACTATATTTGTAAGCTTTATACGGTGGTTCATATAGATATAAAATAAATTTTAATCGCTTATGGTTTAACTTAATATCTTAAAAATCTCTCATGGTTTTGTTGAGGAAAGCGACGTCAATACTATGATTGCGGTTAACTCGTCTGAAAAACTCTGAATTTTCTTGCTCGTGACAGGTTCTAAAATTGAAATTGACGAGTGCACTTTATTGGGTTCCTCACGTACGAACGTAGGCGCAAAACAAATCTTTGAAAAACTGTTTACAACGTTTACCGTACACTAATATATACATTTAGGCAGGCCTAAAAGCGGAGCTCCCATTTATCATTTTTTTGCTTGAGTAAATTACAGTGTTAGCAAATAAGAAACCACACTATATTTCTAAGCTTATACGGTGGCCCATATAGGTACAAAAAACCTCTCATGATTTTGTTGACGAAAGCGACGTCAATATATTTCGTGATTAACCCGTCTGAATTTTCCTGCCTTTAGTGACAGGTTCTAAAATTGAAATTGACGAGTGCACTTTATTGGGTTCCTCACGTACGCACGTAGGCGCAAAACAAATCTTAGTAAAACTTTTTACAACGTTTACTGTACACTAATTCGTAATACACCTCTAGGACCTCTATGAGTTATTCAATGTAAAAAGAACCTTGACCTTGTTTTGATTACTACAAAACTGTCAGGGCAAGAAAATCAACTCAAGGCAAAAACAAAGTACGTACAGAAAAACAAAGTGAACTCGCTCAGCTTTACACAGTAAACTAAATGAACTCACGCCACGGCAAACTGAGAAAATCACGGCCGCAAAACTAACACTGTAAATTGATGGTGCCGGTTATGTAAGTCATTTTAAAGCAGTGTTCGTGTAAGAATTGTGGCAGTTTGTGATTTGGAAAGTGGTGCACGCTAACTTAGAATAAGCTTACAATGATGTTTTGACTGTTTTGAACCGTCTTCTTTTCGTTGCGGTTTGGTTGCATGATTTACTAATTCTGTTTTATCGTACGCGTTGATAAATACCTAAGAGAATCTTATGTAGAGAACTGAATGAATTTTCTTCATTTCTGGTAAGTAAATATGCGGTAGGCTAAGTCTGAACCCACTCAGCCTAGCACAGGTAGCTCGCAACGAAACCGGCAAATTCAACACACTCACTAACAAGCAGTGATAAGAGAAACAAAACAAATGCAAGCGAGCCGAAATCGCGATTTTGATCCGTGAAGCTAAATAATTTGTTTTCAAAATCCAATAATGAACATCACAGTTAACTCCAATAACAAAAACTGAAAATAATTAGTCTACACAAAATATTTACTAAACAAATGTGTAAAATGTACAAACATGAACAGGCTTGATAAATATTTACGTGAAGATCTGAAAACCGACACAACTTCAAATTCATTCATAAATGAAGTATAATTCTTTCAATATAAAATTAGGCTCATGCTTAGTGCATACATTTACGTTTCTTACCTCATTATTGAAGAAGGCTTATAAATTCTGCAGGGATAAGCTTTCAAATCAGCCCAATAATTTCGGAGACGAACACGGCAAATTCGTTGCAAGCTTAGTCCAACACAACCGTCATATACATTATATGAATTATCACCGAACATCAATTTCTTTCTTTCCATCGGTGTAGCCTTTAACAGTCTTTTATCCTTTACTTCAGTGAACTTGATCGGCTCTGAATTCACTTTTGTTTGAGCTCAATTCAGTGATATCCAGCCTTGTTCAGCCGTAGGTTGAACCCTACACATCGCGCTCTTTTTGACTTGTTATCCGGTATATCTTGTTCAAATCGGCAATTATTTCGCATCTTCCCGTTAAGAGGTTGTCCTAAATCATTTGGCATAAGTTTCCATGATGTAGATGAGTAAATAAAGCGAGAAATATTCACGAAAATCGATGTTTGCCAGCAGCTTCCTTCGCGTCTTTCATTCAGCTTTAAAGGTGAACAGCGTACCAAAGATTTGCCGCCTTTTCGTACAATCGCTTCGTTTAAGTTGACATGAAATGTCCAGATCATTTATTTAACATAAGAAAAAAACTAAACTAATTATTTCTAAAATAGATTTAGCCAAGCCTAAAAGCAGAGCTTGTCGGTTATTTACCTTGCCCTTTATTTAAATCTGAATTTACGCGATGATAAAATTATCAGGCTAAGTAAAAAACTGAGTACTTGAGCCCGCGATCAACTGGAAAACCATTACCTGGTCAGCGGTCAACTTCCAAAAAATACGACACCTCGATTAGCTTTACGCCTGAGCCCGCGATATGGTAATGTGATACTGGTCAGCGGATACCTTGTTTTGACAGCTGTCAATTGACCATGACATGGAAGTTCAATATCAAAGATTTAACAGTAACCAAGGCGGTAATTGTCCTGTGACTCCCCTCCCCCTCCCCCAGAGTCTGTACGGACGGACGGACGGACGGACGGACGGACGCTCGTACGGTCACGTGATTACCAAATTTTCTCGGCTTGATGGTTTACCAAATTTTCTTACCCATGGTGCTCCGCTGGCGCGCTTCTCCGCTATTAAATTAATACACCTCTAGGACCTTTATGAGTTATTCAATGTAAAAAGAATCTTGACCTTGTTTTGATTACTACAAAACTATCAGGGCAAGAAAAGCAACCGGCTCAAGGCAAAAAAACAGAAAACAAAGTGAACTCGCTGCTTAACACAGTAATCAAAATGAACTCACGACACGGCAAACTGAGAAAATCACGGCGGCGAAACAAACTCTGCAAATTGATGGTGCCGCTTATGTAAGTCATTTGAAGGAAATTTTTGTGTAAGAATTGTGACAGTTTGTGATTTGGGAAGAAGTGCACGCTAACTTAGAATAAGCTTACAATAATGTTGTTTTGACTTGCAGTTTGGTTGCATGATTGTTTTATCGTACGCGATGCCAAGAGAATTTTATTTAGAGAACTCTCAGAACTGAATGAATTTTCTTCATTTCTGGTAAGTAAATATCCTTTAGGCGAAGCCTGAACTCACTCAGCCAAGCACAGGTAACTCGCAACGAGACCGGCGAAATATTCATTTACGCATCTAAGGCCCGGTTCAGACGCCGATCTTTTCATGAGCCGAACCTAATTCCTTGAATTAAGTACATGAAAAGACCGGCGTCTGAATCAAATTAGAACGGCTATTTCAATTTGGAACGGCTCACCCGTTCTTCCCGCCTGGCTTGGCCGAGAATTTCGAACGGCTTTGATTCAGACGCCGTACTTTTCATGTGCCGATCCTAATACATAAATTATTATAATGTATTTTGCCTGGTTTTATTGGAACTGTATTAGGAACGGCCAAAAAGTACGGCGTCTGAATCAAGAGGCGTACTTTTATCAATTTGGGTCGGTCCAAATTCGAATTGAGTTCGGCTCATGAAAAGTACGGCGTCTGAACTGGGCCTAAGATATTTCAACAAACTCACAAATGCAAGCGAGCCGAAATCGTGATTTCCATGTTAATAATTTGTTTTTAAAAATCCAATAATGAACATCACAGTTAACTCCACTAACTAAAACAGAAAATAGCTCGTCTAAGCGAAATAAACAATGTCTGTATAAAATGTACAAACATGAACACGTTTGATAAATATTTGCGGGAAGATCAGAAAACCGACACAACTTCAAAAATGAAGTATAATTCTCTCAATATAAAATTGGACTTATTCTTAGTGCACACATTTGCGTTTGTTACCTTATTATTGGAGAAGGCTTGTAAATTCTGCAGGGCAAAGCTTCAAACCAGCCCAATAAAAATATCGGAGACGAACACGGCAGTTTCGTTGTAAGTTTTTTGTTGTAAGCTTTAAACTCCTACCACCACCGCGCACAAATTATATGAATTTTCAGCGAAGATCAATTTTTCTCTTTCCATCGTTGTAGCCTTTAACAGTCTTTTATGCTTCACTTCAGTGAACTTGATTAGCTCTGAGTTCACTTTTACTTGAGCTTCATTCAGTGATTTTCAGCCTTGTTCAGCCGCAGGTCGAACCCTTGTCATCGCTCCTTTTGACTTGTAGTCCGATATGTAATGTTCAAGTCTGCAATTATTTCGGATCTTCCCGTTATGAGGTTGTCCTAAATCATTTGGCGTAAGTTTCCATGATGTAGATGAGTGCATAGAGCGAGAAATATTCACGAAGACCTAAGTTCTCCAACAGCTTTCTTCGCGTCTTTCATTCAGCTTAAAGGTGAACAGCGCGTACCAAAGATTTGCCGCCTTTTCATGCAATTGCTTCGTTTAAGTTGATATGAAATGTCCAGATCATTTTGTGATGTGAGAAAAAATCTCTGAAGTATATAAAAACTTTAGATGTGATGGGATAAAAAGTAATAATGAAGAAATAATTTCTGCTGCTGACTTTCTTCACATGTTTTCATTCCAGGGGAGAGCTTTTGCCGCCGTCTCACCCGATCGATTCGTGTAGGCGAAATGAAATATCCCTAGTCGATTTTCAACATTAAAAAAGAAAAAGTGCAGTGTCCTACAAAGTTCTACGATAGGTATTTTTTAACTAAAGGGGGATGGTCAATATCAAACCTGTAAGAGGCCTGCCCAGGTCAAGCTTTTTCTGGAGTGTGGCCGCCATTTTGGGCAACTTCGTACGTACGTACGTATGTATGTATGTAGAGCGCACGGGCCCGCGAGCCATGCCGCTTGCCACGATGACCATGAAAACTCAAATGCATGGTTTTCTCAATTTCTATCCTCGCACGGTAGTTATGGGGCTCCGCTCTGCGGCCCTTCGGGCCGCTGTGGAGCTCCGCTATCAACACGTGCGTCAAAATTAGTTATTACCTCTACCCTCCCAGAGTGTCCCCAGAGTGTGGGAGGCGCGGTCTGCGCGTGGGATATGCTGTTCGGTGCTAGATCCCGGATTGTGTGGTCCGGGTTCGAGCCCAGGCTCGCCTAGCCTGCGTGCAGACGTGTCCTATTTCCTTGCTTCTCTCGGAAAAGGGACCTTTTCCGAGAGAAGCAAGGAAGTAGGAGACGTCTGCATGCAGGCTAAGGCTCGCCTTGCCATTTCGCTGTGTTCTAGGAAAAACCGGCTTTACTCTAACAGTGACTCTCGTCACCTTGGTGTACAAATGGGTACTAGTCGATTTAATGCTGGGAGATAAATAATAATAATAATAATAATAATAATAATAGTTATAAAAACAGTATATAATTATAATAAACGAATTTTTAAACAGGATGGACGAGCATACCATCCAGGGAGGAGTAACCGAATAATAAACTCCGGCGATATGGGTCACTTTGTTTGACGCAAACAAGACATTTTTATGTTCTCGCAGAGTTACAGAGCAGAAAAACCAACAAAAACCAGGTTGCTTTCGTTAACCACGAAGTCATTTATGTCTTTCATTTTTCTTGATTAGATTGTCCCCAAGATTGGGTTCGTCATGGAAAGTCATGTTATCACGTCATCGACACTCCGACCCTTAAATGGAGCGACGCTCGAACGACTTGCCAAAATCTGGGAGGAGATCTCGCCATAATCAGATCAGAAGATGAGAACAACCTCACACGTGACTTGACAATGAAACAGCAAACAGTCCAAGAAATGGGTGCATGGATTGGTCTTTACAGAAAGGCTGACAATAAGTTCTACTGGATCGATGACACTCCACTGGCGGGACAGTATTCTGCGTGGATGAGTGGAGAACCGAACAACGCTAAGCTTGATGAGAACTGTGTCCACACATATAACCACATGAAGAATAAAGTACCGGGAAAGTGGAATGATGAAGAATGCAATTTTTCCAAAGCGTCTCATTATCGGAGTGCTCCAGTAGTTCTTTGCCAGAAAAAGTTCATTTGAGGCGGCCATTTCATGTTGGCATTTCAATTAATTGGCGTTGTAATTAGGGATGGACCACTGCATGTTAAAGTGAAAACGTTTAGCGGGTAGAACCAACCTCAACATGTAAAGAGTTATAAATTAAATCAAATCACTTTATTCTAGTGTCAGAATATATATTTAGCACTGTTATAATCCATGAACTCGCGATAAAAATATTACCTTTTAGAGATGAAGAATAAAAAACATTGTTAGCTCTCTATCTAGTCGTTTGAAAGATCGATTCAAAGTCAACGATTGACGATTGTAACCGAAGATTTCCGTTCATCCCCGAAATGATAATCTTGACAGTGTAGCTGAAAAATCATTCAAAAACTCATTTATAATTCATAAAGAAAATACAAAAGAAATTAATGTTTAATGAGGGTCTTTATATCTGATAAAACACGGCTGAACTTTACGTCAAATTTTCTAGGCCAAAATAACCCCAAATCTAAATATTACTGCAAGAATGAGTTGATCTACATCAGAAGATTTTGAAGCCGTTCAATAAATTCGCAGTTCGTGTTTTATCAAGTCTAAAACACTCGGCTGCGCCTCGTGTTTTAAACTTGATAAAACACTGCTGCTCATTTATTAAACATTAAAAAATGAATTAAAGTGAAATTGCCCAACCTTCTATTGAGTATTTGGTTCCTTTGCTAAGTATGTTCCTTTGGGAGGATAACGAGAGCATAGTGATTGTTTTGGGGAAATGCAAATTTATTTCTTGTTTGGAGACAATGTTTTCTTATTGGAACTTCTGATTGTCATGCAATTAGGGCTGGACTACTGCATGTTAAAGGGAAAACGTTTAATTTAGCGGTTAGAAACAAAGCTCAATCATTTTATTTAAATCTCACACTATATATTTAGTACTGTAATACTCGATGAACTCTCGTTAAAAGTAACACCATTTACAGAGATTCAAAGTTTTTTTTTTTTTTCATCAGAGTGGAAATTGCTATAAAAATAATAGGTCAATAAAACACCAGATGTTTCGGGCTTAGCCCCTCATCAGTGGAAGTCGATTGTTGTTTCGTTGAGAAACTTGCTAGCGCCACGAAAAACAGATTTAAAGTTTAAATCTGCACTCGCGAGGAGCGCGGGAGATATTTAAAGTCGGCATTTAGTCCGCGTGGCTGACTGGTGCCCAATTTGAATTAAGGGCTCAGCCCGAAAAATCTGGTGTTTTTAATTTTTATGGCAGTTTCTCCTCTGATGAGAACAACTTTGAATAACTTTTTAACGTTCTAAAAGTGACACGCAGCTGACGGAAATTTTTCCGTTTATCGTCATTTAGAGATGTATGCCATGACAGATGTATGCAACCTTCTCCTCAGGGATTTTCCTTTGCTCATTTGGAAGGAAACGTTTAAATAGGCGATTTTTATTGTGTTTTGCAATAAAACTTTTGTCGAGCTCGAGCTCGCGATAAAAGTCGCACGAAAATCGCAAGTGTAAATTAGCGGGTGAATTTCGCGCCGTTATCGATCAGCGAGAAATTGAAAACAGCAACAGATGTTCTATAGTCTCGAAATATTTAAATTTGAACTTGAGAATATCAGTATTTGCAAGCGAAATAAATTCCATAGTTAGAAAGTTTGTAATGAAGGAAAACTTCAACGAAGCTTCTGCTTCCAGCTTAAATTGAGTATTTAATTGAGTATTAAATAAATAAATGATAAAGATGAAATGTTCATTTGTCACGAGCGTGGGTAAAAAAAAAAAAATTGAGTCCCCGACGGGAATTGGACCCATGTCATCACTGGTCATCCCAGATACCGGCCGTTGGGCTCTCTAACCACCGAGCTACGAGAGACTCTTGGTGGGCTTGGACATTGCGGATCCTAGCAGTATGCAGGACGCCAGTCACATTAGACTTTCAATAAAGTCCTTCGTCTTTATTATGGCGCGTTAACTCGTGAGGTCGACTTGTAGCAAGTCTACTGTCACATATAACCCACGAGTCTATCGCAGCTCAATGATAAGAGCGCCCAACCGGTATCTAGGAGGCCATAGGCTCAAGTTCCATCGAGGACCGAGAATTTTTCTTTGTCCCCCGCTCGTGACATATGAACATATCATCGTTATCATAAATTGAGTATGTTTCTATGCCGGATAACGAGCCAGGCATATTGATTGTTCTGGGGAAATGCAAGCTGCACATTTTTTTCGCCTATTTCGATTCGAGGCACTGTCTTATGTGAGATACATGTGGATTTTCAGTAATGGACCAGGGAAGACGGCTGAAATTTGGACTACAAGAGATATACTTTTAATTAATAGTCCTAAATTATTCATTACACTGTCAGGTTGGCACCAAAGACTACGAAAGACAATTAATTTGCAAGCCGTGCCCGCGGCGAACTGAAATTAACCACTGTTTCGTAATTAAGAGCGGGCTTCCGTAAATATCGCCTGGAGGAGTGCAATTTGAAAAAAATCGAAAATTCTCAAACTTGGCGAGAATGTAGGTCAAGTGGAACTATTTATAAAAAAAAATACTTTAAGCTCAATCAGATTTTTCTTTTACGCGAATGGCGACAATGACGGCTTGAAAGCTCTAACAAGGGGTTTATACAACACATGACTTCAAAATTTACCAAAATGAACAAAAAGGCACAGTCAAACATGTAGCAAGTTGAGTTTTTTCGCTCTCAATTTTGCCATTTTTTTTTCCGTGCTGAAATCGGCAAAATAAACCGAAAAATAAAAAATCTTGAAAATATTATGTATTGGGTCATATTGTTTATTTAGCCATGATTTAAATTGCTAAGCAGCATGTCTTCTTTGGAATGATGTATTTTAATACATCAATTAAAATTAAAATTGTTTGACTGTGCTTTTTGTTTATCTTTGGTAAATTTTTAAGTCATGTGTTGTGCGAACCCCTTGTTAGAGCTTTCAAACCGTCATCGTCGCCGTTCTTTTTCCATAAATAGTTCCACTAGAGCTAAGAGCTGGCCAAGTTTGAAAATTTTCGATTTTTCAAACTGCACTCCTCCAGGGGATATTTACGGAAGTCCGCTCTTAAACCGCTAACTTAAAACAAGGCTGTAAGCCAGTTGTTTGAGCAAATGGCATAGGCGTACGGGCAATTTTTTACCAGGGGGGGGGGGGGGGGGGGGGGGGGGGCGGTGAACCATTTGCCCAAAAACTTCTCGCAAGTTGCCCAAATTTTTACGAAAAAGTCGAAAAGAAACGAGGGTCAAATACGATGCTCTAACATAGCCCTACTTACGAAGTGAAAATATTCTTACAAATGAATCTATCATATGAGCTCATAAAACACGTTAAAAGAAATAGCTGTCTCGGCCATTTCGACGGCCAAAGATATCAATGATACGATCCATGTCATTGTTGACTATAGAGTTGGCATATGCCCTTTCAATGTTAATAAGTGCGATATGAACATTACTGACACGTTGTTGCCCCATGGTGTTGCGCAGGTAAGTTTTCAATCTGCGCAACGCCCTGAATGATCGTTCTGCTGAACACGATGTAGCAGGTATCACTGCAAGGATATGTACTACATTAATAACCAGAAACTCATCACGTGCTGGGCAACCACTGTCTCGTGTGAATTTAACTGGCTTTACCACGCCGACTTCAGGTTAAAATAGAAAATATCTATCTCTTTAAAAAACAAAAACATGGAAACTTTGCCCAAATTTCTTTTGCTGCCCAAAAAACCTGAGTTGCCCAAAATTTGCCTATGGCAAATGGTCCACCCCTTACGAGATATGGCCTGAATTCTCAGTAATCAACAGGACATGAGGCTGAAATTCATGCTATAAGAGATATACTTTTAATATATTAACATTCCAAAATTCAGTATCCATCACAGGTCAGTTGACTTCAAAGACTGCGCAAAGCAATTAATCAGTTTGCAAGCTGGGCCTGCGGTTAACGGAAATTAACATTTTATGAAACCGTAAACTTAAAATACAGCCGTAAGCCTATTATCTAAGCAAATGGGTTGTTAGCCGTTTATTCAAAGGATATCGAGCTATAACGAGGATAACCGAATAATACCGACCGCCTCCGAACAGACAACACCGACTGAAATCAACCGATCATAATGCACTTCTGCCATTATTATCGCAGGCTCAAACTACGAGACCTCACCTATAACTATAACATCCAATAAAGTATTGAAAACTTATTGACTTCGGTTAGCAATGGGGTCCAAAACCCTATTGCTGTTTTACATGTTTCAAACTGTCGCCGTTTTCGCCGCTGAAGAAACACACCCATTTTCTCGTTCATCATACTTTACAACGTTGGAAAATAAGCAGCTTGAGGGATACGTTGTCAAACGGTTTGATTCTCCCAGTTTGTTATCGCGCGGGAACCAATGTATGAGAAACGAGTGGTGTACTTCTACAAACTACAAGGTGTTATCCAAGAAGGGAGGCAAAGGAACTTGTGAACTGAACAAGCAGGACGTCTCCCTCGTCAATGGAAATGCAAACTTGCGTGATCAGCAGGGAGTTACTTTATTGACGATTTTAAAGGTAAATTAAAGGTAATTTAAATTTAAACTAAGGGACTGTGCAATAATTATCAGGAGAGGGGGGAGTCTTAATGTTTTTATTTTGTTTTTATTCAAGGATGTTTAATTACCAGCTGCCTTAATGGTGGATCTTGTTTGCCCAACAAGGAAAATCAAACCTTTTCATGTTCCTGCCAACCACCTTGGACTGGGGATAAATGGGAAGTTTACAAAACTGGTATACAACAGTCATAACCTTTTTCATAGACGATAACTTTTCATATTTAGTATATTTCCACCGAACAATAATAACACTTCGATAAAAATAGAAGCGAAGCAATTTCGGACACAAAATACAAAAACCTTTAGGTTAATATCTTTCCTTTAACCTCCCAAACTGATAAATTCTACGTTTAAAATTTATTAATGATTTTAAGTTATGCTCTAACTGCACCGTATGACGAGTATCCGTTTATCCGCAACAGAATTATTCTTACAGCAGTATTTACGGCAAACTCAAACTAAAATAATTGTTCTTTCAACCTTTCTGATCAAGATGAAGACTAAATATCTACTACTACTACTACTACTACTACTACTACTACTACTACTACTACTACTACTACTACTACTACTACTACTACTACTACTACTACTACTACTACTACTACTACTACTACTGCTACTGCTACTGCTACTGCTACTGCTACTGCTACTGCTACTGCTACTGCTACTGCTACTGCTACTGCTACTACTACTACTACTACTAATTCCTTATCTTTGTGTGAAATTTTTTATCTCTTCTTATCTTTCTGATAACAGAACGTTGCAATGTAGCGCCAAATAACCGTATAGACGGTGGCTGGGGAGGGATAACCAGACAACAATGTGAAAGCAAAGGATGTTGTTTTGATGACAGCATTAGAGGTGTTATTTGGTGTTTCAAGACAGGTTTTTCATGTCTCCTTAATGTATAAACCTAATTACAATAATGTTGTCATATAGCAAATAGGATTTAACTAGCTGGACAGTTAATAATAGCTTGCCCTAATGTACCTATGTCACAGGTGCTGAATTTTACTATGAAAAGAAAAAAGGATAAATAACTGTTGTTAGAAATAGAAGCCCTGGCTGCTTTGAGAATTGCCTTAGTGGTGTTTGCATGCGTAATTAACAGTTTGTATGCCTAATTATGTTAATTGATTTCCATTTATCCTTTTTCATTTTTTCACTTTTTATACCAAGCTTTCTGCGGTTAGGTGTACATAGAAAGCAAATCGTTTAATTGTAACTTTTTCTACCACGCCAGGGGGTCGCAAAAAGCCGTAAAACAGGTCAAGCACGCTCCCACGTTCTCCGCTTCATCAAATAACTATTTACTTCAATTTGTAGCATTTTGGGTATAAATTGTCAATTATTCCAAGGTAGCCTGCAACACTATAAAAGATAAGAAATCGACTACGCTTTTGACTGTAACGGGATGGTTATAGGGCTGTGTTTCAGTGTATAGGAAATAAAGCATTTTCATTACACGTTTGGCATATAAATATTTCTGGACAACTACACTTATCCGCTTTGCGTTGTCGCCTGTTAAATTCCATCGGGGTTTAAATGGTACATTGGCAAAAACAATCATGTAGGTTAAGTGTGACCCTTTTTGCATTAAAAATACTCTAAAAACGGTTTTTTTCTTGAAGATTTTTGATCTCATTTGATCACAGCTCTTTTTTACTGCTTCTTTACCTCAAGCTGACTGCGGCAGTGACTGCGAATCGGAGGGCTGTTTCTCCAAAAGATGTCGATCGTCCTGCAAGTCAAAAGAGAGAGAAGTCGCAGGAGGTTGCTCCGGAGGAGACAAGTGCTGCATGTGTCACGTTGCCTGGAATGATGGCTGGTAAGTTACAGAACAGAAACTGGATACATAATTGTAAAAGTTTTAACCCATAATCGTTTACTTTCTACTATTATCCACCATAGCTTACGCAGTACTGACGAGTCCCAAAGAGGACGAAACAGCTGCCTAATGCCAGGCCTCTCGATACCTCAGCCTTATATTCTGTACGTCATTTATTTAAACGACTTTTGGGATTAGCATTCGTGGAAGCAATTGCAGTATAGTGTACGTCAAGAACAGCAGAATTAACATTATCAGTAGGTGTAGTTCACCCAAGGAACATGGCGCCCCCAATTATCAGAGCCTAAGAAAATGAATTTCAAAGTTCACAAGCTATGGACAAAATCTCACGTGCAGCCATTTTGTAAAATCGTCTTTGAAGCGATTCAGTGCAATTCAGTGGAACTTCGTGTCGTTTGAAAGGGTTTCTTTTGATAAGATATTTGAAGCAGTAACACAAAAGTTTGCAATTAGGTGTAAATAATTTTGGTTCCACAGTTTCTTATCAGAACCCGAGAAAATGAACTTCAAAGGTCACAAGCTATAGATAAAATCTCACGTGTAGCTCTGGCATTCAGTGGAACTTAAATTTGTTTTTGATGTTTGGTGTTGTTAGAAAATATTTCTTTTGATAAGATATTGAAGCAGTAACAGAAAAGTTTGCAATAAGGTGTAAATAATTTTGATGCATGATTTTTTACTGGAAGTCCTGGCAGATTCCGTCGTAATTAAACTTGTGGTTCTCTTTTATTTCCACAGCGCCTACGATAACTAATGTGGCCGGTCAGCAGTAAGCAGCAATATCACCGGACAGTAGCTCAGTGGGAGAAATAAGAAGACAAAGGGATCAATAAAAGTAATATCGCCAAATGGAGTGTGTCAAATATTTAAGTCAGGATGTCAGTGGACATCTGAAGTTCTCATAATCCTCCTGGTTAGTTAGCAAAAAATTAAAAAAATTCTCCTTTTTTTTCGACGCTCACCTGCGCCAGTTATCGTGAAGAGAAGAGCGCGTGAAAAACAAATTGATCAAGTTTAAACACCGGTGCTTGAGAACTATAAGCAGCAGTAGTACCTAAACTTCAAGATATAGATGAACTTCAGGCCCGTAGTGAGGGGGTGGGGGGGGGGCACCTCCCCCCTACGAACCTTGAAAATTAAAATTGTCAAAATAAATGAATAAATAAATAAAGGGAAATGGTATTTCTGTGCTTCGACTATTTACAGTCAATATGGTCCTTTCTACACCATTTGTAGATTCGTGTGGTATAGTTTGGACCAAATTGTGTGATTCTAGGTCAATTTCAATGATACATTCTACTTAATGTCCTTCACTTTTACTTGCCTTGTTTCCTTAAAAACTGTCTTCAAAACGCACGAAATGCTGTCTACGATAAGCGATTTTTTTCAAACTTTCCTGGAGGAGGATTTTGGACCTCGGCTTGTCCGGGATTGTGGGTCGTCCGAATGCGTTGCAATCGCGTCCAAATGACTCAGCTCGCTCCGGCTAGCACAAGGTAGAAGGTCATCCGAACGCGTTACAAACTGATGGATTCCCAAGGAATCGGTTTGACGCCGCCATCTTGGATGGGTTTTTCAGGCCGGAGTCGGCTGGCAGGAGATAGTAAGTCTTCCGAACGCGTTGTAAACCCGCCCAATCGACTTACCCCCATGGGAAGGATTCCCAGAAGATCGGATTGACGTCGCCATCATGGATGAACTTTTCTGGCCGGGCTTCCTGTGGTGTGGGCACCCAGTAGTGTAACTACGTACGTGGTCTGAAATGCAATGAAATGCTGTGTATATAGTTGACTTTTTGCCTTGGTTTATATTTGAGCTTAGTGAGAAAGATATTTTTGGAGGGAAAGGGTTTTTAGGACAACAGATGAAAACAACAGATGAAAAGATAATTGAGTGGAATTTATGCGAAGCGTCGTGTAAACAAAAAACTCGAATTTCATACAGCTGAAATTTCATCCGCATCGATTTAAAAAATTCTAAACAATTCAGTTTCATAATTTTTCAGCCAAACTTGCCAGATATGTTGCTAATATGATAAGAAACATTTTTGTTTTAAACTTTTCCTTTTTACCTGAACCCATTGCGAACTTTGTTGCTTTTTGTCCAATTTTTTGGCTCATTTATGCTTATTAAGGCTAATTAATTTAATTAATTAATGTATTTCGAAAATATCATGGGTTGTTTCGTTCAAAAGTATATTTTCATCTGAAAGAATATTTCATAACCTTTTAAAAGAGGTACGGCTTTTTTTTCTCAATTATAAATACCTGCTTAGAAAATAAATAAAGAATTAGAACGAATGTGGTCAATTTTGACTATTATTTGACGCTACTCAAATAAGCTCACTAAACAAAAGACAAATTCCAATTTATCCTGTCAAATTCACTCCGCTTATATCATCTACGCAGACGGGTCGCCTACTACCTCTCGGAACGAGTTACTTCATTGGTTCTTTAAACAATAGATAACAGGTCATAACAATGCCTCTAGCCCTGAATAACAAAAGAGGTAGTGTTTACAGCGAGCGACTGAAAATAGAGGTTCCAGAGAGGTAGTGTCTTACTGACGCGGACAGATGTTCTCTTGGCTCATCATATAAACTTTTTCCCAAAACGTTTGGTGACGAGCTTCCCCTTTTTACTCATCCTCTTCGCCCCTGGTCAGGCATAGTATGCTGACAATCTCTGTCTTTTGCCACGAACTGGCTTCCTTAGCTTTTGTCAGGTGGTCAGTATCCATCTCAGGTCGAACACACTCCCGTAATTCCTACTAATATAAAATTACGCCGCGAAGTTAAAGTACGGTTGCTAGCCAGGTGTCAGAGCAAATGGGTTGTACCAGAAGTCCATAACTAGAAGTCTACATCTCTGGTAATAGGCTTTGAGATATGTCTTTCGCGTGTACCTCGCGCTCCTCGCGTGTAGGCTATTTTTAGAACAGCTTTGCCGCGAACAAGTAGCCAATCACATTGAAGTATTTTTTAATTCGCGCCTTTGATTGGTTGAACAGAACTGCAGAGGACGAGTGAACTCGAGCGAACGGCATTACGAAATTTCTGTTTGTTGGTCATCGTAATTTCCGTTTTGTGAGGATTAAATCGTCTGGACAAGAATCATCAGGCCATCTTTCATCGATGACGATAGCATCGAAGTTGTAAAAATTCGGAGCATCCAAATAAGCGAGAGGACCTCAGTGTTTTGGAGTCAGAATACGAAATGGCAGCGGGCAAGATAGACTAATTCCGAGTCAAATTCAAAATGCGAAGACACTAAAGATTAATGGTACTCTCAAGATGAAGACAGGCATTAAGAGAGCAAGTGCATTTTGGCACAGGTTCGTTGCTATTTTGAAAAACAAAACCGTGGTCCCTGAAGCGCTCAACATCGAGCGCGGAATGAACAGAATGAAGTTTGATTCGTTTGAGTACAACATTCAGAGAAAACGACAAGTTTGGCGAGTTTCGCATGTTTTTGGAATTATAAGGACGGCATGAAAACAAAAGACTGACTAAGGTAATGTACTTGTTTTAATATGAATAGAAATACGAGTTTAATTCATCGAACAATGATGATTTCATTCACATCCGTCAAAAGTTTAATTCAAGTTGTGCTTCTCGGGCACTTCGCAGTGTGCAACTATTGTGTTGTGTATGTTGTTCAGTATTTTAACACAAGGATATGCTGTACAAAATAAAGACACACTTAACTACTAAAAGTTTGGGGAACTTCTGTTCATAAATTCTCTCGTAAATTATAAAAAGTCGACCTGTTTGTTTTGTGAGTTTGTCTACGGAAACCCGGCGACGGGTTGCTTTTTCACTCGCCTTCAAATGCCACTGAACAGACGTTTGAAATCACTATCTACGATACTACTTCTGTCGAAATGTGAGAATTAAAGAGAATGGCCTGTCAAGTGTTTTGATGTGATTTGATTTATTTCACCTGCCACTTTCCAAAATATTCGGCCGCAACTTAGAACTCCAATCGTGTCGAAATAGTGGGTTACGTCATTTTCTCGCGAGACATCAGTTTCTAAAAATAGCGTACACGCGAAAGACATAGCACGCGCCCCAACCCCAGATGTAGACTTCTAGTTATGGACTTCTGGTTGTACCTTCGTTCCAGGGATAGCGAGCTTTAACAAAGATAACGGAAGAATACCGACCACCTCCGAACTGATGACACCGACTGAAATCAACCAATCATGTCACCGTTTCGCCATTATTACCGCGGGCTCAAACTACGAGACCTTACTTTTAACTATTACTAAAACATCCAATAAATTATTGAAAACTTACTGCCTTCGGTTAGCAATGGGGTATAAAGACGTATTGCTGTTTTTCCTGTTCCAAACTGCCGCCGTTTTCGCCGCTGAAGAAACACCCGCATTTTCTCGTTCAGCATACTTCACAACGCTGACAAATAAGCAGCTTAATGGATACGTTGTCAAACGGTTTGATTCTCCCAGTTTGTTATCGTGCGGCCAACAATGTATGAGAAACGAGTGGTGCACTTCTACAAACTACAAGATGTCTTCCAAGAAGGAAGGCAAAGGAACTTGTGAACTGAACAAGCATGACATCTCTCTCATCAACGAAAACACAAACTTTCATGATCAGCACGGAGTTACTTTCTTGACGATTGTAAAGGTAAAGGAAGTTTAAACTTAAAACTTGCATGGGGTTCGGATTCGCTTACCTATATAAAATCCAGTTTCTAATTTCGACATTTTTACAAACATTAACATGAATAGGTTATCCTGTTGGAAGAATGCAAACTTATGTGTTTTTGTTTCGTCAACCTTATAAAGTGACTAAAAAATGACTGCAATTGACAAACAGAGGTTTAACATTTTTGTATCTGCTTTATCACGATCAACGAAATACTGCTCTTTGCCATTCTTAACGTTTTTATTTTGTTTTTGTTAAGGGATGTTCAATCAGCAGCTGTCTCAATGGTGGAACTTGTTTGCCCGACAAGGAAAAAAAAACCTTTTCATGTTCCTGCCCGCCACCGTGGACTGGAGCCAAATGTGAAGTTTATAAAACTGGTATACAATATAGCAATTATATATCATAGCATTTTTCATAGACGATAACTTTTCATATTTCCACTGAACAATAATCATACTCCGATAAAAATAGAAGCGAAGCAATTTCGGACACAAAATACAAAAAGCTTAATTATATTTTTCTTTAACCTCCCAAACTAATAAATTCTAGGTTTAGAATTTATGAATAATTTATGCTCTAACTCTGCGTTTCTCGTCGTCAAAAACGAGTAACAGTATGTCCCCAACTGTAAAGAAGAAAACTGCTGAACTTGAGTGACGCGCGATTAGCGCGCGCGCGCGCTCTTACATTTTTAAATTTGTAACTTAACTTCGTGAGCATTATCGCGCGTACGTTTATTCGCGTGTGCGATTACAGTTTTTGAGAGGTCATTTTTGTTTTCCGAGGATTGTACCGTTGAGACTTAGCCGTGTTACCGTTTGGAGGTGTTATTTTTGGACGATTAAAAGTATTTGTTGTTGAGGACTTTTTCGTCACCGCTTACGAACACCAACAGAATTATTCTTTCAATCATCTTTACT
The DNA here is from genome assembly GCA_963693305.1 of Meandrina meandrites. Lineage (NCBI taxonomy): Eukaryota > Metazoa > Cnidaria > Anthozoa > Scleractinia > Meandrinidae > Meandrina > Meandrina meandrites. Next base: position 3,320,354 of record OY855911.1, read on the forward strand.
GCAAACTCAAACTAAAATAATTTATATGTGCGTATTTGCAACTAAACTCAAGAAAATGACTAGCGGGTTTTACAGCTTACTGGCGAATCTGCCTTGCTTAACTTGTTATGCAAATATCAGTCATAACATGTTAAAGGACTGTAAACATGTCGTTGTTCCGTTGGAACAGGCAGCACTTCATTGGTCGAAAAATACGAAAATGTCCTGCGCAGCGTTAATTTAAATGAACACATAAGATTTTGTAATGTGAAACGCTGGAAAGTTAATTTTTAACAACTAAACGTTTCGGCAGTGCTGCCTTCACATTTTTTTACTGGTACTGATGAAGGCAGCACTGCCGAAACGTTTAGTTTTTAAAAATTAACTTTCCAGCGTTTCACATTACAAAATCTTATGTGAGCACTTCATTGGTCATCGCCACGAAAAAAATTCACGATCGCAGAAGTACGCGAGGAGTTGCTGCTGTATGCTATTAGCAAGTTTTCGACATGCCTATAGAATTTATCAACATAAGGCGTGAAAATGTGGCAACCCTCTTAAATTTCGCCAAAAACCTTACTTCCTCGATTGGCATTCGTTAAAGGAGTCCCAATCCTGGAAAGAACAGTCCACAAGCGACACTATGGTGGCCTTGTGTTGGGTCCGTTTAGTTCTCTGATTGGTCTCTATGAGCCATCTAGAATATTAAATTCCAGATTGAAAATGTCCATGTGCAACACCAGCCGGGAAAATGTATGCCTAAACTAAAATATCAACACTTGCGTCAAAATTAGTTATTACCTCTACCCTCCCAGAGTGTGGGAGGCGCGGTTTGGGCGTGGGACATGCTGTTCGGTGCTAGATCCCGGATTGTGTGGTCCGGGTTCGAGCCCAAGCTCGCCTAGCCTGCGTGCAGACGTGTCCTATTTCCTTGCTTCTCTCGGAAAAGGGACCTTTTCCGAGAGAAGCAAGGAAGTAGGAGACGTCTGCATGCAGGCTAAGGCTCGCCTTGCCATTTCGCTGTGTTCTAGGAAAAACCGGCTTTACTCTAACAGTGACTCTCGTCACCTTGGTGTACAAATGGGTACTAGTCGATTTAATGCTGGGGGATGAATAATAATAATAATAATAATAATAATAATAATAATAATAGTTATAAAAACAGTATATAATTATAATAAACGAATCTTTAAACAGGATGGGCGAGCATACCATCCAGGGAGGAGTAACCGAATAATAAACTCCGGCGATATGGGTCACTTTGTTTGACGCAAACAAGACATTTTTATGTTCTCGCAGAGTCACAGAGCAGAAAAACAAACAAAAACCAGGTTGCTTTCGTTAACCACGAAATCAGATATGCCTTTCATTTTTCTTGATTAGATTGTCCCCAAGATTGGGTTCGTCATGGAAACTCATGTTATCACGTCATCGACACTTCGACCCTTAAATGGAGCGACGCTCGAATGACTTGCCAGAATCTGGGAGGAGATCTCGCCATAATCAGATCAGAAGATGAGAATACCTTCATACGTGACTTGGTAGTGAAACAGCAAACAGCCCAAAGTTGGGGTGCCTGGATTGGTCTTCACAGAAAGACTGACACTAAGTTCTACTGGATCGATGACACTCCACTAGAGGGGCAATATTCTGCATGGGCAAGTGGAGAACCGAACTACCTTCATGACAAATGTGTTCATACCGCGTCGCACAAACAAGGAAAGTGGAATGATAATAAATGCAATTTGCCCGAGGCAGACCAGAGCAAAGCCCCAGTTGTTATTTGCCAGAAAATGTTCATTTGAGGCGGCCATTACATCTAGTCATTTTATTGTTGCATTTGAGTATATTTAAGCCGAAAGAGCTATTGGTAAACGGTCGAACATGCAATTTGCTTACCTTCAAAACGATTACCTTCAATATTAAGATGAAGTGCATACCAAACCACTTCGACAGCTGAATAATAAAAGTCCTTCCAGCTTGAAACTGTGAAATTTTATTTTGAGTCCATTATGTGATAAATAATTTTTGGAGATAAAGATTTAATCATCCTGGTAACGCTTTCATTCCCAGAGCTGGTCACTGCGTCGGGTGACAAGGAACTAAATTTTAATACTTTGGATGAAATTCCAGAGTCTTTTTTTAAAAAAAATAACAGCAATACTACACACTTAAATATAAAATATATCAATACAGGGCAGCAAATTTATTTTTGGACTGCCTAGAACTAACCTCTCGTCTATTTGCACGGCCTTGCCGCCTTTGTATAAGTCGAAGACTGAGGACAAGATTGAGAGGAAAACTTACCGAATGTAAAACGATTGCATGTGTCCTTTGAAAGAGTGATTCAATATCCAGCGCGTGCTAACGATTTTAACCGAAGGTTTCCGACCGCTTACGAGCTGAATACGCCGAATGGAATCAGCCAATCCTGGCGTCAGGGTCCTGGCGTCGTAGGTCGTCGTGTTACCATTTTCACCACGGCGCAAATAAAATATATCACCCTTTCGTGAAACTGATTTAATATATCATTATAAACTTCGCGGTTCGTGCCGTCTCTGGTTAGCAATGGGCTGTTTAAAAGTTTTGATATTCTTCCTGTTTCAAACTACTTCCGTTTTTTCTGATGACGAAAACTCCTCGTGTTCTCGTTCATCGTACTTCAGAACGCTGGAAAAACGTTGTCAAACGGTTTGATTCTCCCAGTTTGTTATCGTGCAACCGACAATGTATGAGAAACGAGTGGTGTACTTCTACAAACTACAAGATGTCATCCAAGAAGGAAGGCAAAGGAACTTGTGAACTGAACAAGCATAACATCTCTCTCATCAACGAATTCGAAAGCACAAACTACCTTGATCAGCAAGGAGTTACATTCTCTATGCTCCTGAAGGTAATTCAATGGAGAATTTAACAAGCTGTATATTCAAACCGTTATATAAGGATACGTGTTTGTTTTTGCAGAGTTTTTTTTAAAGGTTACGTTAGTCCAGAAAAAGCACTCGCAAGGCTCGATATTTACCGCTCTGTTTTATTTGTCGTTTTCGATATCCCCAACCAACTAAACACCAAATTTTATATTTTTGCTAAGCCGTTACTTTGTCAATGGTTCAAAGAAGTAAACAATATACTGAGATGTCTTTTGTTTTCGCGAAGTTTAAAATTTGTAAGAATTTAAAAATTCACAGACGGGACATTTGCAATCAATGCGGAGTTTGAGTCGTGAGCCAGACGGTTATATTTGCATTTTTTCATAATATTTTGGCATGTTTACTTTTACGAGTCTTCAAAGGTTCGTGAAACAATATTCTATTTAGTGTCTATTCTTATGCGCAAATAAAACACTTATAACGTTTCTACTTTTCATTTCAGTTTGACTTTTCATTATTTTTTGTGAATTTCTTCTATACTGTTTTTACTTTCATTTCTTAAAAATCATAGCTTACGCTTTTTGAGTTTTCTTTGACAACAAAGTAGGTGAAAGAAAACGTTTTAAAATTTTATCTTATTAAATCTCCTTGCGCAAACAAATGGTGTCATGATGGTGTTACTGCAAAGGTAGAGTAATTTTCACAATACTCAAGTTTTTGACTGCCACTTCTGTTGGCTGGTTCAAATTTCAGTTTGCAAGCCACTCTACACTTTGGGTGTAGGTACCCGTTTCTGGCGGATCCTTTTTTTAGTCCCCTAAAAGGACTGCTCCTACCACCTCCTAGAAATACACCGGCCATTGTACAGTCTGTTCTGAATATGCAGTAATATGACTATTTAACCATTAGATTAAAAGCTCCAAACCTCATTGCGGTGATAGCTGAGGAGGCCACAGGCCGAGTCAACCATCACTTCATAGAAATTACAGGACAGGTTTTTGGTTATAATACAATAAAACAACCTACAACCGATCATTTCATATGGCGGTATTTTTTTGTTCTGCACTGACAACGTACGTCTAATGTGAGTGTGCAAGCTGGTGTACGCTGGCAGCCAACTCCAGTTACAGACAGGAGCCCCGTCTGTAGTAGAATTCTTACTACTAGTATACTAATGCTGCAATCTGATTGGCTGAGCTATTGAATATTATCAGCCATTAGTGTGCAGTGGCTGAAAGTCGTCTACAGAATGACGGTATTTTCTCGTTTCTCCCAAGTTTCGGAGAAATTTTAGAATTATTATTGGATTACTCAGTTCGCGAGAGCAGATTAGGAAAATGAAAACTCTGAACGTCAAATTTCCTGAATGAACTGAAGAGCTAGCGTGTGTACACTGAAAGTTTTATAGGACAATTTAGGTTGCGCGCGCGCGATTTCGCTTATATAAGCGTGAAGTTTAACTTAGTTTACATAATAGAAAAATGATTAAACATTATTACTTAAAAATGAATAAGATTAAGAATAAGATTATGAGCTAGCAGATTGTATATAGTAGATTCGGCCTTCGGCCTCATCCTCTATGACTTCCGGAGAAATCTCGCGCTCATAATCTAGTTGTTAATTAGTGAAGGCGATGATCAGTTTTCTAACCTTATTGTTTATATTTCCATTTTATTACAATAAAAAGACAATTTTATAGAGCGTTTTCACTCACGTGACCAGCGGCCATATTGGTTTGCTAAAACAAAAGACGACTTTTCATAAAAATATAGTCTTATTTCCGAAGGAATGGCTTGGTACACCAATATGGCCGCCGTTTCTTTGTTTTGGAACACCAATATGGCTGCCGTGACGTCATATGAAAACGCTCTGTAACCACAAAGAAGGAAACGGATTAAAACGATACTTCCTCCGGCTAACGATCCGTTTTTATTCTTGAAGTGAACTTGAAAATGACCGTTGAACGGTCGAAACATCGTTTGACTCTTTTAGCGTTTACTTTTATAACGAAGTCAATTTCAAATATTTTATTGCTTCGAATTATATAACGATCCGCTCATCTTACAACTTGCAGCATTTACAGACTCTTGACTTGCATGGTGGCGTGAAAAAGTGGTCGTTTGCATGCAAATGTCACGTTTTACCGCATTGGAAAAAACTCTTTTTTCGTGTTTGTTAAAACTTTCGGGTCAGCAGATATGTCAGCAGGCTCACTTGACAAAAAGGCGGCCTTGACGATTTTGATGTATTCCATTACTGCGACAGAAGCCGTACAGGACGCGATTTGTATCTAACAAAAGAACAACAACAACACGTCAAAAAGAATGCAATCAGGTAATGCGTCTTCAAAGTAAGCAAAGCCTCATCCCGGCCTCATTAATGATATCATTAATTGCTATCAATCGATACCAATCGATAACAATTAATCGAATGCTCTTGTAAATCGATGACCAAACGATGAAGAAACAGCCTTATTCTGTTACACGAGTTAGTATGCCGTGTAACGTGGAAGTAAATAATTTATGTTGCGAGAATGTAGATTTAACCTACAGTTTGATTGTTTTAACAACCAGTTAAAATTCGTGCACTGTTCTTGCTGTCCCACCGTTCGGTTTTGCTTCGTTTTTCGTTCTTACAACAACGAAACCAACAGCTACAAGCAACTGATTTTTTTTGTGTGGTATTGCGGTGTTCAACTTTTCCCTATAGTATAATTCAAGTGCATTTCCCCTTTTCAATTTATCAAGGTTTGAAGTAGTGTTTAGTTTTCTTTTATTAAGGCTGGTTAAATGCATCAAGTTCAGATTGGATATTTTAGGACACAGCAATTGACTTACAGTACTTAGAAGAACGAAAGACACCTCCGTTACATTCATGGTTGTCATGTCCATCGAACACTAAAAAAAAAAAAGAAATTACTCATCACAGAAATGACATCCCACGGATTCTCAAATTCATAAATTCATACACCACAGCAAGGATGTGGCAGGGCAGAAATATCGAAAATCGAAATAATGGGTCACCGCGTACGATACCCCTGTCCCATGCTATGATGCTGATTTGGGATCTCATATAAAGGGCAACTTTACTTAGCAAGGTAGAATCGTCAGGGATTTAAAACCTTTCACAACCTTCTCTTTTTGCAAGCTCGTGAACTGTGAAATCCTGCACGCTAATCCGCTTACGTTCCGGAAAAAATAATAATTTGTTATTATCAAAAATGGAATCTCTCTTCGAGTGTTCAACGAACTCGATTTCTCACGATTTCGATGTGAGCACAGCGAAGAGAAATTCCATGTGTATAAGTAGCCATGTATTATTTTATTTATTACATAAACACCGTATGTCGTTACTGAAGGGAAAAGTCGACTTGAGTATTGACGAAAGAAAAGAATAAAGAATTCACAACTGCACGAATAAAGTTACAAAGATAGCGAAAAGGCTCAAAATTAAATAAAAAGGAGCTGCCAAACGTTTTCCTTACCGACCAAAGAAAGCAGCTCAAGCAAGCGTCTAGTTCTGGTGGCGGCAAATCTTCAAGTCATCTGGTTTCGTTCTCCACGACCAAAAATGCTTTCATAATAAACACTACGTCGTTCTGGGCCTTTCTTTCAGTTTGTGCGCTATTTTGTTTTCTTCTGCTTTGAGAAATCAGTTTCTTAACACTATCGTCGGTGAACGACACGAATCGTTCAGTCGTCGAATTTTGATCATTGTTTTCAAGAATATTGTCTAATTATAAAACCATATCGAGAAAGATCGAGAAACTTTTGATAAACTGAAAAGTGGCGCGAAATTAAACGAGTGACGTGTCAGCAGGCGATTGGTGATCTCAAACACACGTAAAATTATCTTAATTTTACACATGTCGAGAAACTGTTTTTCTCCGTGGCCGAAATCCTAATAAACAGCCGCAGTTTGTACATTGTATAACAATGCACAGTTATGTTTGGCTTACCTCTGTAGCAGCTTCCAGCAATAAGGTATCCTTTGTCTATCCCTTTGCAATTTGATTCCCACTGGTATGGGTATGAATGAGAAATGATAATGCGAGGACACGTGCCCCTTAAAATAAAAAAAAAGATATGGAGAAAAACCGGCGATAAGCACATTTTACCTTTGATGGTATTTCCACGGGTTGTATTCCACGTGAGATTCCCAGCCCTCATAATGGCCTCCAAATGTTGACGCCGACAGCCAAGCCGGCAGCGAGCGTTATTATATTTCAGTCACAAAGCTCAGATTAGATTTTTCGAGAAATTTTCGAAAGTTACTAATTAAAAGAACTAATATTCTCTCAAATTCGATTTTCTTTTTATAATGTTTCATAAACCTGATTCTAGAGACGAAAAACTTTGTGCAGACGTCGAGGAATTTCCCACACAGCAACCGAAAACCCAGGAACGGAGAAGAAACAACTTTGGATTGCAAGACCTTTGACACTTTGATGCGAAACAATTATTCTGGAACCAAAATTCGCGATGACTTACTAAGTAAACACGTGATTGTTGACTATCCGAAAGTAGACGGAAAAATCTAAACCGGATAAGATAATATTAAAAGCTTTACAAGTTTCGCAATACTGTATATTTACTGAAAATTTTATCTTTTTGTGGCTTGTCCGAAGTCTTCTTGTAAACTTAATTGATTGTTATGTGTGTGTGTAAGAGGCATGGGATAAGTCTAGATAGTTATGACAGTTATGCAATGGCATGCCGTGAATGTTCCATTCGTGACTTGATTTCTATTTGTATAAACTTTCAGCTAAATTAAAGGCTCGTAATGTGTATACTGAACAATCAAGTCACTCGCAGGAGATTTTACGGCATGCCACAATTTAAGAAAGCATTGCGTTCGTTATTCCATGGCTTTTGATATTCTAGCTCTTTGCTCAAATGCATCTCGAGCGGGAAAAAGAATTCAGCGCGCAAGGACATTGTTAAGTCTCAAGAGTGAAGATTGCCCCTGCAGTGCCCCTGGAGGTTCACGTTTAAGCACTTTTTATGTATAAGAACTGCATCTTATTTAAACCTTCATGTGCTTATTGGAAAGAAGTTGCTAGATCTATATATCTGTCTCACCCATTTCCACCTGTGCAGGCAGAATTAAAGTGTTTTGCTCCGCTTGGAATCTGTCGGACAAAAAATGAAAATGTATTACCTACCTGGTTAATTTAGGCAACATCTAATTGAAATGCTGGTGTTGAGATTACGACAATTTTAGCTCCTGAAAAAGCGTGACAAATCTCAAGGCGAATTTCTTAATAGTAAGCACAATCTTACCTTGTAAAATACAGAATAATTCGAGGAGTACTTCAAAACATCCACCCTGAAAGCTCCTGTGTACATGAGAAATCAAAAGTTAAAAAATTAAATTAAGACAATAAATAGATAGAGACATTTTTTTGGTTACTTGTGTACGTATTGTGATTCGTATAACGGTAATCTGGTCAGTTGATGAAAGGAACAAACTTTTAAACGTTTTTTAATTTGACGACCTTTTTTCTGGCCAAGAGAAAGTAGCCAGTGGCCATGTCGTATGCTGGGATTCTTTGTTCTACATCTGGGAGCATTCATAAGATTTCTTTGTTGATAACTATTTAGCAAGATAATCTTTATTAATACCATCGTGGGCCGAAGCAATCCAGCGAATATCTTCGTCTTCCATCTTTCGACTTGGTATGCTGACCACATCTTCGTACGGCACACATGTGCTTGAGTTGAAGCAGTTGTGCTGCCCTTCCAAGAGATGATTTTTATTGGAAGAACTGATGCTTGCAACTAAAGTCCAGCCCCCGCCTGCGTGCAAAAAGATGTTTCAGTTTAGAATTTTAAGTAAATAAAAGAGGACATTACTTTCCGCTGTAATTGGACTCTAATTGGAAGTTAATCTTAGGTCCATTCCAAACTCTCAAGGATCGAAGAGGCTAATCTGAAGGCTTATGAAAGCGCCTTTGCTTAACCAAGCTGGCATGAAACGTGTGTTGCTTCTTTCCCCGAATAAGACGATACAAACCTAAACTAAAATCTTGTTGCACTTCACCGTTTTGACAAAAAAGGGTAGTGTCTTAACCTCGCACTCCCCAACCCCAATGCAATGTTAAATTCTGTCTATCCAAAGTTGTTTTGTGGGGGGAGGAAGGGAGATTTGTCACTGGGCACTATTTAGAAAGTGTCCCAAATGGAACGTTATCTGGGAATTTTGTTTATTGCATTGCGTTTATGTTGCCCCAATGATCTCCGCGTTCACACCGGGGAGGCATTTGCAAGGTTTATACTACACTCGTCGAGCAGAGAGAGTGAAACTGTGAGAGTACGACTTAAGTGTCGTGCCTGAAGTCACATCACAGCATCCCCGGCTGGTGATCAAACCGGGAGAGCTCCGGTTCCTTCGTTTAACTCAATCCCCGTTAGTCTACGGTGCCTCCCAGCAAAATGAAAATAGTTTTGGACATTTTAGATACAGTTCGACTATGAAATCGTACCATGGTTATCCATGTCACAATAGACCTTCATCATTTTTTTGTCTCTGACCTCAATCCAGTAATAGCCACTCTTTGTTTCTCTACGGGCATCCTTTATTTCTGCGCAAGAGCGGTACTATAAATAGAAATCACGAAAAAATGACATATCAGTCTTTGACCAAATCGGGTCTTATCTTTACACCTCGGTTTGTCTTCTCTTCTAAAACGCTATCACTATTGCCTCTACTGCTGCTGCTAAGGCTTGTACTGCTACCACTGCTGGTGCTGTTTCTGTTACTGTTGTTGTTTTAAGTTAACCTATGGAGATAGGAACTGGCCAGTTGCGTTAAGCTATGCAAATAGGAACTGGCCAGTTAATAGTAAAACTTTGTGATAAAAGCATATTTTCTGTAACCTGCGGGCTCCGGTTGGGGTAGTCATTGTACGCATGTCCTTGTTTAGGTCCATAATCCCATGGGTGTGTGTATCTATCGGCGTCGTTCAGTTCACAGAATAAGTCTTCAAACCGAAAGTTGATGCTCCTGCATCGTGGCTCGCCAGAACATTTGACCAGGCACTCGCCAATATTAGCTGTAGTTCCACTTGATATCACGTGACCCTTTAAATAACTTCCTGTTGATGAATATGCCTGTCTGCACTGCTGATTGGCATTTGTAATAACAAATGAGGCTAGCAACCACAGTAAACGATCCATGTTGACTACTGAGAACACATTTTCCTAAAATAAAGAAAATGAGTAAAAAGATTTTTTGATATTTCTACAGCGACTCATAATTCTCGCTGAATTGTCAGAAAATTTCATTTCACTCCAATCGGGTAAAATGGCGCGACACTTTCGCATATTAATGCGGCTGACGCATGCACAGTGGGATGTACGAGCCTGAACGCTTTACAACAGCTCCATAATTAAAGAAAGTAAAGAGGTGAGTTTAGTGAAAGGGGCCAATTAATATCGCTTCGCTGTATTCAAGGGAGCTTTTCCAAAAAACCAGATCAAATAATTTTCTTGCAATGTTTAACTAACTTGGATTCAATGGAACCCATTCAAATTTAACGATGAACACGGGCCATTTGAACAGACAAACCGCCACGACGCCCGAACAATTTTTTTGGACCATACCTAACATTTTAAGTTGGCCGTTTAGCAAATTTCCGGACTCGAATCGATGTGAAATTTACACTAGTTATTGGAATTGGATTGAAGTTTGAAAAAGTATAATTCTAGGAAAATCGATATTTCCATGTCAACGATAAACAGAAGAACACGAAACCAGGTAAACTTGAATTCTACGCGAATCAAATTTGTCGTAAAGAAAGCTAACACCAGTATCTGAAACTGTGGTGTACTGCACATCAAATATACAAATTAAAATAGAAATGTTCTGTGTGTTTGATTTGCAATAAATCGCAAATACGTTTCAAATCATGCTTTTTCAATGATAATGATTAATGGACCGAGACGCAGACATTGCTTTGATAAAATTACTTGGAAATAACGCTAAAATGTGTATTTAACTTACCTTTCGTCGCCGTGAAAGTTTTGTTGATTTTCTTTTTTGGATTATTTACTACCATTGTAAGTTTTGGTAAATTTTCCACTTTAAACGATTTTTTTCGAAAATCTCAAAAACAGCTCCAAGAATCTTCTTGAAACTTTCACAACACATGCTTGATAAAAAAAATAATAATTGAAAAGTTTTGATTCACTGGAACACGTTCAAATGTACCAATAAAGATAGACTGTTCCAAGCTCTCGGTAGTTGGGGGAGGGCGAAAAAAGCAGGCGAACGAGGAGAAAACGATGGGGAGACTTAGTCTCCCCGTCGTTTTTTCCTCGCTCGCCCGCTTTTTTCGCCCTCCCCCAACTACCGAGAGCTTGGAACAGGCTACGATAAAGAAGGCGTTTGAACCGACGAAAAAATTCACCTTTTGCAAATTTATGCCACAATATTCAAATCAGTGTGTACTGCTTTCCTCCGCGAAAAATGCATTCAGTTTTATCCGTGAATTTTTAAAACTACTCTTTTGCTGTTTCAAATAACTACTTTATCATTAAATTGAGAACATTCCAATTAAAGAATGTTAATATAGCTTTGCAACGAGGTTCAATACATTTTTAACAACGTATGGTAAATGTTTATATCAAATTCGCAAATTACACAATGTGGGAAAATCTTTTAGTTCTCCGAATCGCGAACATGAAAATCAACGAAATTTCCACTTCACCAAAGCTTAACTTTAAGAGACATTCTTGGGACGGTGTTACTTTGAAGCAATTTGCTCACTGAGAAATGGTGGCAATGAACACAGTAATGAAAATGCGAATTGCGCAAAACTCAAGTTTTACTGATATCGAGTTTTACTTTTTATCGCTGTCATGGTAATATTGATTCCTTAAAAAATACACCATATCAAAATTAAATCTGAGAAAAATAATTGGTGAAAGTTTCACATTAATCCAATAGAGAAAACAACTGTAAAAAATTCGGTATGCTGACCGAAAAAACTGTTTCGAGAATCACACGGGACACGTACAGAAATTTATAATTAATGAAATGTTGAAACATCAGCTTATATACTATTCGCAAATTTCACAGTTCTTTTGTCCCTTCAAGTCGAGCTCAACCCTTTCTTTATCAATTTTTTTTTGCAATAAAAATAGAACTGATTACTTTGTTGACTATGTAGTTCAGCAAACTGTCATGGTGACCATGGCCAAACGTAGACGCTTCCTACCTATTTAAATTATATATCCCTTCTGAATTTCAATCGCCACATTTAGTCCTTAGACTGAACTGACAAAGTCAAAAAAAGGTAAAACGTATTGATAAATACAGAAAGTAAACAAAAGTAATATCAACTGAACTTACCTGGTTAATCTACATTGAATAAAAAAAAGTAGAGCGATATACATCTGCTTGCCAAAAAGCAATTATGGCCAATAGTTGATTCAACACTACAAATTTTGAATAAACTGAATTCGGGCTAAATGTGTAAACAATTTTCTCAAAATTTTCTCAGGACATGCCGTGACCATAATTAAAAAGAATAGTTAAAAAATGAAAGAAATAATAAAGTAGGTGGGTGGTCTCTTTTTCTTTCAGTTTCATCAATCAGAACCATGAGAGGTGATGCTCCTGTTGGATAATTTTATTACTATGCAAAACTTTTAAAAATATTGTATCGAACACAAACCCAGCAGAGCGTGTCAGTAAACATGTAAGCGTAAGTTCGATTAAAAAAATAAAGTAATAACTCTCGCTATAAACAGTTGAATCTCGATAACTCGAACTTTAAAGGGAAGTCGAATAAAAGGTTCACGTAGTTTTTGAGGGTAGACTTAGTAAGAAAATGACCTGAAGGTGAGGTTCGAGTAAGCAGGAGGTTCGAGTTATTGAGGGTTCGTGCTATCGAAGTTTAACTTTAGTTAAATATTTATTAATCAAGTCTCCATCATTGAGTGAAGATAGCAGGGGTCAATGCGTTTATTATTGTCATCGTTCAAGATTCTTCTCGTACGCACTTGTTTTTGCGATTGTTTTCAAGTCAAATGGCAAAATGTGTCGCGCGTGCAACACAGACCAATCATAGGGCAACTGCTTCTTTATTAAATGTTGTTGGACAATTGTTTCGCCTCAAAAGATACAGTTCATACTTGTGTTTTGCACAAGTATGAAGTATGAAATGGTTATAAAATAGTATCAAGTATGAAATGGTTAGGAAGCCCGGCAAACATCAAAGGAGCAAACAAAGAGGCCAAGATTGAGGTTGGAAGAACCATGACCGTGCACATCTTTTGTTTTGCGCTCATACACGATGCATGAATTATGTAATCACAATGTTGCTATTGGTTAGTTGCATGAACACACGCAACCACCTTTTGTAATTTGTCAGGTTTTTTGCACGGTCAGCCCCCAAAATAGCGAACAAAAACCTATAACAAAGAACTTTGCCAGGCTTCATAACCATTTCCCTCTATTAGCTATGGCTAGTGCGAATCGGCCCACAGCTTAGTGACAAGGTAAACGGACTCACGTCAAGACGATGATAACGGTTATTTGAATGTTTTTTTGTTAGTTTTTTTAGTGTTAACTCTCATTAGCTTGTTTTTGAAGCACGGCCAAACTGCGCATTTTTAAATCCTTGGTGGCCGTTAAATAATTTTTACAGTGTTATATTTGACAACTGGCCGCTTAATAGGAGATGGCCGCGAAATGGGGTCGAAGTGGGGTTTTAATGTATTTAAACCGACTTGCTGACTTCAACCGACGAAGATACGTATCCAATTAGCGAAATGATCGTTTCATCTGACTAGCCTAAAAAGGCCTGAAAACGTTGCCTCTTTAAACTTTTATTATACATAGATGTTTACAGGTAATTAAGAAATGTAATCATACAAGTGATTAACAAAATTGCTGAAGCACAAAAATGATTGCAGACAGAATTGGACTACACGAAGTCCTTTTACCCATTAATCAAAACTATGACAAGACTTGTTGACCATAACCAAATAAAAAAGTATCTGTTTTTTCGGCAGGGATATTCAAGACAAACCAGAAAGGAGCACCGGTGCGCAAATAACACGCACTGTCCAGTAATATATGTAGGCATGACGCTAAAACTTTGGAAATTCACTTTCTAATTACCCTGGCCAATTACAAGCTAAAATCGGGCTCCTGACTGCCACGAAATCCGATTTTAGAATTTTGTTATAGTTTTGATTAATATTACATTCAAATGATAAATAACAACAATTGAAAAGGTTACTATTGTTAGCGACCACGTGCACGGGTAAAAACGGGTAAAAACGGTGCTTTCTCAGGCTAACGATTCGTTCACAAGCTGCAGTACTTATAGTTATAGACTGTTGAATTGCATGTCGGTGTGGCAAAGTGATCGTTTATAAATGTCACGTTTTACCGCATTACAAAGAACTCTTAAAAATTCGTCTCCAAACTGTCGGTACTGCACAAATGTTAGGAGGCTCACTTGACAAAAAGTCGGCCTGGAAGATTAGGATGTATTCCATTACTGTGACAGTATCCGTACAGGACGCGACTTGTATCTAGCAAAAAGAGAAGACAACAGCACATCAAAAAGAATGCAATCAGGTAATGCGAGACAGGACTCTCTTAACGATCCAACATTCAAAGTAATCAAAGTGAGTAAAACTCCATACCAACCTCACTTATCAGATCACCAATCGTTATCAATCGATAACAATTAATCAAATACCCTTGGAAATTGATGACCAATCGACGAAGGAAATTGTTTTGATTCTTAACAATTTTGATTGTCATCAACAGTATCATATTTCACGTTTTACTGACCATTTTCCGGTTCTGTCTAGTCATTTCGGAAAAAAGCCGAAACACCGTTTTCCGTTACACGAGTTACCTCGTTTTTCTCCCTCACGACAACGAAAACACCAGCTACAAGTGATTTTTTGTGGTATTGCTGTGTTTGTGCAGTTTTCCTCATTGTCCCTCTCCTTAACTATAGTATAAGTAAAGTGCATTTCCTCGTTTCAATTTATCAAGTCTTGAAGCCGAGTGTTTAGTGTTCTTTTATTAAGGCTGATCACGTGCACTTAGTGACGTGCACTTAATGACGCAGCAATTAACTTACGGAACTTAGAAGAACGAAAAGCATGTCCGTTACATTCAAGGTTATCGTGTCCATCAAACACTGAAACAAAAGAAATTACTCGTCACAAAAATGACATCTCACGGATTCTCAAACTCATAAATAGATGCCCCTTAGCGGGGACATAAAACAGGCCAGAAACATCGAAAATCGGGATAATGGGCCGCCGCGTTGCCGCCGCGTACTATAGCCCTGACCAGTTGATGCTGCTTTGGGATCTCATAGAAAGGAATCGTCAGTGATTACCGTAGAATGTACCAACTTTCATAACCGTGTCTTTTTACATGCTTGTGAACTGTGAAACTCTGCACGCAAATCCGCTTGCGCTCCAGCAAAATAATAATTTATTTATTTTTAATTTCGTTTTTTTTTTATTTGCGGCACATACACTAGTTACAGTTTACAATTTTCGAAAACACTAGACCAGTTACAGTTTACAACTTTTCGAATACACTACATTACATTTTACAATATCAAATTTGATACACTACATTTTCGTTCAACTTGTTTAAATAATTATTTATAATTATCAGAAATTACCACTTATGTTTGACTTACCTGCGTGGCATCCTTCGTAGATAAGGTATCCTTTGTCAATCCCTCTGCAATTTGATTCCCACTGGTATGGGTATGAATGAGAAATGATAATGCGAGGACACTTGTCCCTAAAAGAAAAAAAAAGGAATGAAAAAATACATCGGCGACAAGCACATTTTACATTTGATGGAAACGTCACTTGACGTAACAGAAAAAAACAAAGAAACCTTGCGAATGAACTGAACTAAAACTAAACCAATTTGTTCTCCTAATTCCATAAATTTACAGACAGACAGACAGCCACCCAGACAGACAAGCAGGAATATATACCGACAGGCGGACAGGTAGATAGCCTAGCAGGCAGGCACAGACAGATAAATTTCTTCGTTATCTTTGGTTTTTTATCCCATATCCCATGCCTTGAAAGAAGGCCTCATTGGGGGCCTATATAACGGTTATATTTTGCCAATTTTGACGGTTGACTGTTATTAAAAGGAAATTTCTTCCATGAGTTGTAGTAGACATTAACTTTAATTTGCGCTTTTTTTAATATTTAATAATTGCTCTGAAGGCTGTCTTGGTCTTTCAGTGATGAAATCACGTGAATTTTATCAATGTTCTTCAAGACTTCTAATAATTATTTTTATCAATTCACCATTTCCAGATCTCCTATATTACACCTTGTTTTTCCCCCCCAAAAATGCATAAGTATTGTTTAAATTTCTCTTGAGACGACTGTATGTCCCAAGAGAAATTCAAAACAATGCTTATGCAAAGTTTTGGGGGCACACAAAGTGTATTATGGGAGTATTATGGAAAGTAAAGAACGAAGCAAATCATTCATAAAATATTAATATTTTTAAACCGGAAATACTTTTGGTAGCATGGAAACTGGTTTACCAGTTAAAACGATGTTCTAAAGGCTAAACGTCCGAGATGAGAAGCTGAAATCACGTGATTTGAAAGACCTTGAACCGTTTTGATATATGGCTGATAATAACTGCTTTTTTGACAGTTTATGGTAAAAATTACAGGCGGCTTGACGGCTAACGGTTTACCCAATCGAGTTCCCCGTGAAGAATACAGGCAATCAGGAGCCTAGATGCCCGTTGTATATTTTACAATTATCAGTCCACGAGCGTGCTTGGATATGATCTGGCCCCAGTTGTTCAAAGGGTGGATAACGCTATCCACCGGGTAAATCACTATCCAGTGGATAGTGTAGTTTGTTTTGCCAACACTTATCCGCTGGATCCCATATCCAACAAGCGAAAGTTGGATAATTGTTTTATTAAAAACGCCCAAAAGAATTGCAATATTTGAACCACACTCAACATAACATATTATATTTGAACATGGATGGCGATACATAACAAGAATGGGTCCACCTACTTTAATACGCATGCGTAACAAATAAATGATAATGCATGACACGTGGTACACGTTATTCTATGGCTTTTGATATTTTGGGTCTTAGCTCAAATGTCTCTGGAGCGAAAAAAATTGAACGCACAAAGCAATTGCTAATTCTCACGAGTATTGGACATTACATGGAGGTTTAGTTTTATGCATATCTAAGTAATACTTCATGTGTTTATTGCGAAGAAGCCGCTAGATCTATCTGTCTCACCCATTTCCACCTGTGCAACCAGAATTAAAGTGTTTTGCTCCGCTTGGAATCTGTAGGATAAAAAACAATCACAAAAATGATTTACCTACGTCGTTAAATTTAGGCAGCATCTACTTTACTTGATATGCTGGTTTTCAGATTACAACAATTATTGCTTCCAAGGGTGACAAATGTCAAGGAGCATTTCTAAATAGTAAGTACAACCTTACCCCGTAAAATACAGAATAATTTGAGGAGGACTTCAAAACATCAACTCTGAAAGCTCCTGTGGGTGACAAATCAAAAGTAGAAGAACCAATTAAGACAGTAAATGGAAGGAGAAATTGGCGTTATTTGCTTTTGTTTGATTGTATGCCAGCCGTACGTATTCTGATTTGTACACCGGTAATTTGGCTAGTTGTAAGTAACCTTTTAAAACTTCCTCAAACTGAAAGATCATTTTTTTCCGGCCAAGAGAAAGTGGCCAGTGGCTATGTGGTACAGCGTGGTTCTTAGTCCTGTAGAAGCACTCGTAATATTTCGGGCAGGCGAAAAGCCACTCTGTGGATATACTGCCCGAAATGCCATTATTATTATTATTATTATTATTATAGTTCACCTCAGCTTGTAATATTTTAACTTGTGTACATAGAAGCTTAGAGCGTGTAAAAGCTTTCAGAGTGTTATTATGTAGGTAGGCTATTGAAATTTTTACTGACATTATTTCATGGGAAGAACTTAAGGAAAACAAAATTTGTATCTATATATTTTTTAACCACATACACCTAAGATTCAAGTTTGTATGAAAAATGCTAAATAAAGTTTTGTATTTATTGTTTATTATTATTATTGCTATAATTCCTTAAATTCTTGCCATTTTTAACTTATGGTGCCGAGTTCAATCCATGAGCCTAGGGCAGTCATAAGTCTGCTGGATTACTTGATGGATAGAGTCCTCCTCTTGGATTACTTGATGGATAGGGTCCTCCTAAGTATGTGAGCAGTTCCAAGGAGGACGGTCTTCTGTAGCTCTGTTATTCTAACATTGCCTGGGATCTTGCTGATGTAGTTTTCTGTTCCCTTCTTGACAAGCCCGAAAGCTCCAATGATCACTGGGACAGTTGTTGTTTTCATTCCCCACATTTTCTCGATTTCAATCTCAAGATCTTTTTACTTTGTGAGTTTTTCCATTGTTTTCAAGGAGGTGTTCCTTTCTGTGGGGATGGACATATCGATAAACAGACAGGTTCTTTCCTTCTTGTCTTTCACCACTATGTCTGGTCTGTTTGCTTTAATCTCTTTGTCGGTTTTGACTGCTCCGCTAGTAGAACAAATTGTATCACAAGCACATGCGTCGCCTGATGACAACACAGTAAGGTCACTGCAACAAGAAGCTCGTTAGGAAAAGGAACAACGCTTGAGTGGCAATTTCGAGGAAGTTAAGAGTGATCTTCCTTATAGATCTAAGAGAGCTGTTGAGCTTGCAACAGAAAAAGGGGCCTCAAGTTGGCTGACGGTCCTCCCTCTAAAGGATATGGATTTTACCTTGAATAAGAGGGAATTTAAGGATGCTATCCACCTGAGGTACGACTGGGATATAAATGACACTCCATCGGTTTGCGTCTGCGGCGAAGTCTTTAACATCGACCATGCTATGATCTGCAGGCGTGGTGGCTTCATCATACAACGGCATAATTAAGTCCGCGATCTGGAAGCTGAAATGCTTAACATGGTCTGCTATGACGTTGAAGTGGAACCAGTCCTACAAGAAATCACTGGAGAGATGCTGCCCAGAGGTGTCAATAAAGCCCCTGACGCTCGCCTGGATATTCATGCACGCGGTTTTTGGGATCGACAAAGTTCTGCCTTTTTCGACGTGAGGGTTTGTCACCCCAACGCAGAATCATATAAAGATCTCAGCCCAGAGTAAATATATCGCCAGCATGAAAATGGTAAAAAGCGCTCATATGCAAAGAGAGTTATGGAAATCGAGCAAGGGACATTCACTCCGCTTGTATTCTCAACTACAGGAGGAATGGCAGAAGAATGCAGACGATACCACTGCAGACTAGCACAACTTTTGGCAATGAAGAAAGGGGAACACTACTCCACGACTGTCGCTTGGGTCAGGACAAAAGTCTCCTTTGCAATTTTAAGATCAGCGATTCTGTGCCTCAGAGGCTCACGAACTATCAGAAGAAGGAACAATCTTAACATTAATGACATTGACATGGAAATAGATAAAGGTCAAGCACGGATGCAATAGTTATAGCGAGAATAATACGTATAGAATTTTTACAGCTTTTCTTTTCTTTTATATTCACTATTTGTAAAATTTTGGTTTTGAAATATTTTTTAAAGGCGTAAATGAAAATCAGATTTTTTACGAACAGAAATATGTAAATAAGTTTATATTTTGTAAATAGTTCACCTCAGTTTGTAATATTTTAACTTGTGTACATAGAAGCTTAGAGCGTGTAAAAGCTTTCAGAGTGTTATTATGTAGGTAGGCTATTGAAATTTTTACTGACATTATTTCATGGGAAGAACTTAATGAAAACAAAATTTGTATATATATATATTTAACCACATACACCTAAGATTCAAGTTTGTATGAAAAATGCTCAATAAAGTTTTGATTATTATTATTATTACTATTATTATTATTATTATTATTATTATTATTATTATTATTATTATTATTATTATATTTCTTTGATAACAATTTAGCAAGATGACATTTCTTCATACCATCATGGGCCGAAGCAATCCAGCGAATGTCTTCGTCTTCCATCTTTCGACTTGGTATGCTGACCACATCTTCGTACGGCACACATGTGCTTGAGTTGAAGCAGTTGTGCTGCCCTTCCAAGAGATGCTTTTTATTGGAAGAACTGATGCTTGCAACTAAAGTCCAGCCTCCTCCTGTGTGCAAAAGACGCACGAGTCTAGCATTTTAAGTAAATATAAGAGTACAATGTAGTTGACGTTACTTTTGTAAATGGAACTAAATCTAAAGTACGGTCCAAAATAACAAAGCTAATCTAAGGACTTATTAAAGAGCCTGGGCTTAACCAGGCTAGCATAAAACGTGTATTGCTTCTCTCCCTGAATGGCAAGCTACAAGCTTTAAATAAAGTTTTGGGACACTTCACCGTTTCGACAAAAAATGGGTATTGTCTTAACCTCCCATCCCTCCCATTGTGGAGGAAGGAGCGGGGATTTGTCAATGGGTGCTATTTAGGAAGTGTCCCAAGGACCTTTATCTGGGATTGTTGTCTATTGCCTGTTACACCCAAACATTGTGCGATGTTGCCCCAATATTCTCCCTTGTTCACGTCGGGAAGGCATTGATACTACTCTCGTTGAACAGAGAGAGAGAGACACTGTGAGAGTACGATTGTTCTGGCATATGCCCGAAAACACAACACAAGAATCAGGAGCGCTCCAGTTACGTAGCCAGAATCGCTAACCATTAGGCCACGATGCCTCTCAGCAAAATAAAAAAAAAAAAAGACAACGACTAAGAAACAAATCGTACCATGGTTATCCATGTCACAATAGACCTGCACCATTTTGTGTTTGACCTCAATCCAGTAATAGCCACTCTTTGCTTCTCTATGGGCATCCTTTATTTGTGCACAAGAGCGGTACTATAAATAAAAACAAGGTAAACAATTAAGACATATCAGTGTTTGACCAAAACAGCTCTCACATTTAATAACACCTCCATTTGATTTCCTTCCTAAAATGCTGCTACTGCTGCCGCTGCTGCTACTGCTACTGCTGCTGCTACTACTGCTGCCGTAGCTACTACTACTACTGCTGCTGCTGCTGCTACTGCTGCTGCCGCTGTTACTACTGCTGCCGCTGTTACTACTGCTGCCGTTGCTACTACTACTACTGCTGCTGCTACTGCTACTACTGCTGCCGCTGTTAGGGACGGACCATTATTTTTCTGGAGGGGGGGATGAAAAATATTGAAAAAAATTGTTTGCAGGGCCTAAAAAGACAAAATAAATTGTTTGCAAACATCATATGTATTAAAGAAATAGTTTGCATAGAAGTCAGAGAAACTTTTTTTAAATTTTTTGACGAAGACTAGTGAGCAGCACAAGGAAAGACTTCTTGTAGTTGTAAGCTTGTCGTTTATTTACGCCGCGTTTCGTCTCTAACTGAGACTTCTTCAGGGAATGAATACAACTAGCAAAGAACAGCATATATGGCACATTCGCGTGCCTAGCTACAACTTCCCATGGAAGTGAGTAATAACTAAAATATGCTGTAAACGAACTTCACAGAAAACACCTTAATACATATGTTATTGCGTGTTGTTATATTTTGGGGGCCATACGATTAGCGCTAATCGTATGGCCCCCAAAATAACATACGCAATAACATATGTATTAAGGCATTTTTTGTAACGTTCGTTTACAGCATGTTTTAGTTATTACTCACTTCCATGGGAAGTTGTAGCTAGGCACGCGAATGTGCTATATATGCTGTTCTTTGCTAGTTGTATTCATTCCCTGAAGAAGTCTCAGTTAGAGACGAAACGCGTCGGAAATAAACGACAAGCTTACAACCACAAGAAGTCTTTCCTTGTGCCGATCACTAGTCTTCGTTAAAAAATTAAAAAAATAAAAAAAAAAATACTGCCGCCAATCTTCGTAGTGTACCTCTCAGAAAACGAAAAAAATGAGTTCAGAGGTGTTTATTGGTCGCCACCATAAGATATTGAATTAAATAATGATTGATGGCAGCAAAAGCGAACCTCCTTTTTGTGTCAGATCGTGGTTAAATAAACGGCACGCAATGCATGCAGAAGCCATGACGTTTCGCAAGGGGTCTTTAAGAATTTTGAGGAAATTTGACAGAAAATTTCAAAAAAAAATAAATAAAAACAGCTGACAACTTCTGTGTTGAATGATTGTTCGACAAAAGTTGCGTTATCTTGTAGCGCGACATCCGATACTGACGACATACAATACAAGGTCAAACGCTGCCTTGAAAATGTTTAGCTCTTTTCTTTTACACTGTTTTAAAAAATGTAAAGATTTCTGTTTACTAAATCTAATAAAACACGTCAAATATAATTTGTCTCTTTCGTTTATACTTAGAATCGGTCCTTTCTAACCGCCCGGGAGTATTTTGCTATGAGTTCTACGCGGTGTTTTCTATTCGGTTCTACAGATCGGTCAATCGCAACAGACAACAGACAACAGATCCCGTCCACTAGCACGATGACCGATGACATGATGTCATCGCTTAAAAAGAACACCAACCATGCACCTACAATCTTGGACAAAACTGTTGAAACACTTAGCAAATTTCCACTTATTTAGCCAACAGAGTTCAGTTTTGCAACCCCCTGCCCCCATTTCAATGTTGTTAATGCTTTAGTGTTTTTAAAACAAAGCCTGTCGAGCCGCAAACCTCAAGAAACAACATTGAGTAGGGGGGGGGGGGGGGGGGGGGAGGAGGGGAATAAGATATTTTGAACCCGCCTTCAAGTCGAGACTTTTGTAAGAAATGCGTGAAAATGGTATGTTTCAACTAGTTTTGTCCAAGATTGTGTAAGCTGCTTCTTCAGGACTTTTGAGGGATTACGATATTTCGGTGAGCTAAGGAGCCATGTATATTTAAAACTCTTCGAATTGCTTTTGTAAAAATAATTTACGCCTCAAAAATATTATTCATTCAAATTTTACAGGCAAAATAGGGACTTCTCAGGTCAATGGCGCACACATGCTTTTTTTTCTATGGCGGTCGAAGATGCTACTATGAGTAGGGCAAGCGCTTTTGAAGACCAGTGGTCGTGTTGTAGTCATTTAAAAAGTATTTGACCAAAGAATCTAGTTGTAAACTATAATAGAGAGGGCATTTTGAAATAATAGATCACTTAAAAATAGCCAGGTATCAGGGCTCATGTTACAGTATCCCGCGCTAACCCGCAGGATTTTAACACTGAATCCCGCAATTCTTGAAATGTTGTTTCTCCCCTTGAATTTAGACAGCAATAGATGAAATTGTGCACCAGTCGATTAACTTTGAATGATCAACACAAAGACTGGAAAGCGAAAAACTACGGTTAACAGAGCTTTCCAACGGTTAACGGGCAAGTCTTTTGAAATAATAGAAGATGTCAATGTATCTTTCATTAATAGCTGTTAATCGGTGTTAACCGTATGTTAACCGTTCAAATCACTGCAAATCCTTTTGTTAATCGTTCAGAATCACAGTGTTTACGCTAATTCAAAGTTGCAGCAGACAACTAACGGTAACTGGTGCGAATTGAGAGAGAAAAGTCCCATTAAGTACATAAAAACAGTCGTTAGCAATAGTCTGTTATTAACCGCCTGTTTGTCACGCCGAATCCATTTTGTCACGCTTGAGACGTTAGGGCGTGACGCCATTGCTTTTCACGTAATCCCACTCAAAAAACGCGTGCAACTGAATGCATTTTCGTTCTTTCCCTATGGAATGGTAAATAGGGAATAGGAATGATAAATAGGAATGGTAAATACGTTAAGTTTTGGGTTGTTTCCTGTACTGAACGTTTCGTTTTCTGACTTCATTTGTCTGAATTGTACTCTGGTCGTTTGAATGTATAACTGATGTATCGACTAAAGCGTTACAAATTGTTCTAATTACCATCAATGACGCACATAAAAAACAAACTTTGTATTTTATCTGAAGTTTTAGAATGCAGACATTTGATGGAAACTTGCATCAGCCCTTCAATAAAGCCATTTCCTATTGAAATCCTTGAAAAGAATCTGACTGAGTAGAATCATTGAAAGTTCTGTTGACTCGATTGGTAACGAGCCTCCGAAAACCATTTTAATTGATGATTCCGTGGATTCATAAAGGCATGTTGTGGCAACGAGTAGTTGGTGGTAAAGAACTCGAAGCGTACAAATAGCTAAAGGCGTTTTATGGCAGAACTTAAACGCGTTTTCTACTTATTAGCCAAAATATCGTTTACACAATCTTGGACAAAACTGTTGAAACACTTAGCAAATTTCCACTTATTTAGCCAACAGAGTTCAGTTTTGCAACCCCCTCCCCCCATTTCAATGTTGTTAATGCTTTAGTGTTTTTAAAACAAAGCCTGTCGAGCCGCAAACCTCAAGAAACAACATTGAGTAGGGGGGGGGGGGGGGGGGGGGAGGGGAATAAGATATTTTGAACCCGCCTTCAAGTCGAGACTTTTGTAAGAAATGCGTGAAAATGGTATGTTTCAACTAGTTTTGTCCAAGATTGTAGTTCCCAGTGCTCTTCGGTTCAATTCAGGAGTAATCGCACATCACCCCCAAAATTCCATAAATTCCATCGCTTTTCCCCTTTACAGCATTAACCGATGACGTCATAAAATGACGTCATCGCTTAAAAAGATCGAAAAAAAATTATTTGCAGGAAGGTGTTGTTAGAAAAAAATTGTTTGCAGAGGTGCATAGATAAAAAAAAAAAGTTTGCCGAGAGAGATTTCTCATCCCCCCCCTCCAGAAAAATAATGGTCCGTCCCTTACTACTGCTTCCGCTGCTGCTACTGCTGCCGCTGCTACTACTACTGCCTCTACTTCTACTGGTACTACTGCTGCTGCTGCTGCTACTGCAACTACTGCTGCTATCACCTCTGCTACCACTGCTGCTGCTGTTGCTGCTACTTTAAATCAACCTAAGCCGTGGAAATAGGGACTGCCTAGTTAATATTAAAATCCCGTGACAAAAGCTTATATTCTCTAACCTGCGTGCTCCGGTAGGGGTAGTCATTGTACGCATGTCCTTGTTTAGGTCCATAATCCCATCGGTGTGTGTATCTGTCGGCGTCGTTCAGTTCACAGAATAAATCTTCAAACCGGAAGTTGATGCTCTTGCATCGTGGCTCGCCAGAACATTTGACCAAGCACTCGCCAATATTAGCTGTATTTCCACTTGATATCACGTGACCCTTCAGATAACTTCCTGTTGATGAATATGCTTGTTTGCATTGCTGATTGGCATTTGTAATAACAAATGAGAATAGCAACCACAGTAAACGATCCATGTTGATTATTGAGAACACAATTTCCTAAAATGAGAAAATGAGTAAAAGATTCTTGATAGTTCCACAGCGACTTGAGATTCCCACTTAATTTTTAGAAAGTCTATTTTAATCCATCGCGCCAGTATGGCGCGATTCTTCCGCATGAATTCATACAGAAGTGAGCTTTCGGAGCCTGAACAACAGCGCCACAATGATGGTGAAGCGGGTCAGTTAATCGTTATTTCGCAATGATCCAGAGGACATCTCCCCACAATTAAACATGAATTCAGAAGATCAAATCAAAGAATTCTCTTCTCTTAACATTGATTCACTGGAACCCTTTCAAAATGGGAAAAAATGCGTTACAGGTTCATGGTTTACAAAAATATGCTAGAGTTTTCAAATAAATGTGTACTACATTCTTCCGTGATACAATAATGTGGACGCAGAAACAAAATTCTGGAAACAATGGCAGGGTAGATTACAACGCTGTGTAATTTCACCAATATCTTGTCGTAAATTTTAACGCGACTTTTTTGCCGGTTTAAATGCCTACTTTATCGTTAAATTTGAGAGTGTTCCAGAAAGTCAATGTTACATGTAATAAAACTTTGAAAAAAATTAAGATTGTTTGCATTATTGATATATATATATATACAAGTATCAATCCGTTTCTAGGATTTCTGGAAAAATAAGCACTCAAATTCGAAAATTACACAAATTTTATCATGGCAGTGATGGCAAAGGACAAAATCAACGAAAATCAACACTTTTAAACAATGTGATCAAAGTACTGTTGACAATGCACCATAGTGTAGAGTAGGGTGTTTGTTATAGCTTTTAAAACGAAACTATTATAACGCAAAATTCAAGTTTGACTGAGTTTTTCTGTTCATCGTTGTCATGGTAAAAATAGCTGGTGCAACTTTCATGTTAGTCCATATAAATCCTTTTTTCATTTCCAGTTGTAACATTTTCCAATTTAGGTTTTTTTCGTCGATACGTTCAGAACTGATTAAATTAGTTTTCGTTCAGTATGTACTGTATGTACTGAGATATGTACTGTACTGTATGTACTGAGATATGGTATCTTTGGCCAAAATAAACGCTTCCTATCTACTAAAATTTTCCTATTTCAATTGTCACATTTAAATCAAACAACGGACAAAGTAAAAACAAAAAACAAGAAACTAACAAATGTCAAGTGAAATTATCTGAACCTACCTGATACCAGACTAACAAAAATCCATACAGTGATATACATCAGTTTAAAGAAAAAAAGCAATTACGACCTTCCCACCTGACTCAACTCCTACAAATTTTGAATAAATTGAATTCAGGCTTAATGAGTGAAGAATTTTCTCAATATTTTCATAGGCACATGGTGACCTTTAGTTAAAAATAATTAAAAAAGAATTGTTTAATATGAATAGAATGATAATGTAGGCGGGTAATCTGTTTTTTTTTATTTATTTATTTTCAATTAACTCTATCAGAAGCTCCTGCCGGCAAATTCTATACAAACTATACCGATCTGCAGAAAAGAGCCCAGCATGACAGTTAATAGACAAACGTAAGTTCGATTTTTTTAGAATTAATCAAACTCTTCGTATATAGTTAAAAATTTATTATTCAAGTCTCCATCGTTGCGTGAAGATAGTAGGGGTCAATGCGTTTATTATTGTAATCATTCAAGATTCTTCTTCAAGAAAACACACGCGTTTATAACATCTGGATACTAGACAGTCGGGATAGTTACATGCGGGGAAAATTAAAATTAGATTAAAATTAATTTAAAATCGAAACATTTCTTTATGTTATCAGAAAGAAATTCCTGAAGGGGCATCATTCCCCTTAACCGCTTTAGTATTAAAATTGAATCTATTTTTCCTATTCAAGGTTGGTGCTATATCAGTTAATTTTTTCAGAAAAGACAAAATAGAATGGGTATTGCATTCCGGCTGACCGGTTTGGTTTAGATGCGTCGGGTTTACACTAGAACAATACTTTAATTCCGAGAGCCCCGATGGTGCTTATTATTTCAGTGTAAATCCAGTGTAAAGGTTTAATTATCCGAATTTTGAATATCGATTCCTTCAAAACTTACCCGATAATAGGGGATGATGGAATTTTATCATGACTGTAGTTTTACTGAGAGATGACCGTTTACTTTGATGTTACAAGTCGTTAAATGTTAATCTGCAGATAATGCGATTTTGTGTCTGCTATCAACCATGCACCTTAAAACTAATTTTAACCTCGGAAAAGTCCCGGAAAACAGACAAAATTTTAATCTAAAATCTAAAGCCTCGAAGATCATAGTTTGTCTACCACTTTGGCTGACATCTAATGCTCTGTCATTTTCTGTCATTAGGAACACTTTTATTTTCCGTTAATATTTACATACGTTACTAAATAAAAAAATTACAATTTGTTACGGAAATCTAATCGGGGCTGTTGTTTGGCGCAAAATCTTCATATACTCATGATTTTCTCTTGATCTACCATTATTAAAAACTAGCCATGGTATATTACAATTCCTGAGTTTTGATTGTTTAAAAAGCCATTGTATCTGAGCTCATATACTGCATGGACCACAAAATAAGGTAGGAGATCAACTTGGGAGCTCAAAGATTGCAATTCAACAATAGTTGGATATGAGGTAGTTATAGCCAACTCGGCGCTAAGCAACTCGTTGGCTATCATGTTACCATCTAACATACAACGCGTGCTCGTGGAATAATTATTAAATATAAATGCCTGGCTATAATAATAGCTTTTTATATTTATACACGATAAATATTGCAGCATGATAGCTGATGTGGTCGTGTCTTATGAAAAAATAACAATAAATTAAGAAATCAATAACTATGCTAAATCATAAAAAGTCGCGAGATTTAAAGATTTAAAAACCAAGTTCCTGTGCTGAACTTTTAAAACCCGCCAAATATTCTTCAAGGCGGGCATTGTTGTCTAAAGAGTTCCACAATGATGCTCCCACAAATTTAACAGACTTCTTAACGAAGTCCGTATTCGGTTTGGGGAGCACAAAGCAGTTCTTTCTTCGTAGATTGTATCTGCCCTCGTGTTTAGTTCTATTGATTAGTCAAGGAAGTTAGTCTTGTTTTCGACAAATTTTCGTTGCACCACTCGAACAACCTCCGATTTTATTTTGTTATTCAATAAAACGAACTACCGCGAGCATCTCGAAAAGGTTATGTTAGCATAAGTATTAGGATACGTTCAGCTGCTTAGCAACTGGTGAGGAAAATCGCGGGCTCGACTATGTTTAAGTACATTCTAGGAGATGCCACTGTTTAACGGTTTTGCGCACACGGTAAAAGTCAACGGATTAACACAGAAAATGTCAAACTTGGTGTTGATCATCGAATTTATTGTTGGTACGCAATATTTATTCTGGCTACTCGCATCCGATGGCTTTAAAAAATTAGCGAGGCTATTTTTAGATGATTCTCAATTCAACATGACGATTTATGTTTACTCAGTCATGTGGATTTTGTTTGCCTAATATGGCCTAAACTCATAAGGACAAATAAACTGCCACAAAAACAAATTATCACGATGCTCATATATGGTCGGGAATTCGGCGCCATTCGTTTCTAACATATCCTGCGACAAACGTATTTTGCCAAGATTCGTCATGCCTCTCACAATTAAAGTGCTTCAAAACCGCAAATCCGAATTTGTCGATTAATTCAACAATTATCCTGCTTAATTTTGCGCCTAATTTTAGGGCTGCTCTTCGGCTAATTATCAGGTGATATTTCACGCGAATTTACAAGGTAATTGTTAAGTAATATATTTCCTTGCTCTCATTGCACCAGGATATATCCCATGGCCTTGATGTGTTTGTCTCCGAAACCTATAGAAGCCTCATTTCCACAAGTGTTACTATCATCGGATCCTCCGCCTTTACCAAACCCTATTCTGGAATCACAACTGAAGCAATTCTTCTCGTTGTTTCCAAGAATGCCAATCCTGGCTCTAGGCCAATTACCATCCTTGTCAGTCATCACATTAAACCCTTCCCTGTTGCAGTTGGCTTGTAGGAAAGCCTGTGAACCAATCAGCGTCTTCCACATGTCACGACCCACAGAGGTTGCCTGGTGTTTCCCTTCAGCAATCAGTGAGAACAGAGAGCTGGCGGTCTTGTTGATAACAATGAATCTATTCTGCAGGGCGACGTTCATACCGAGACATATTTTGGAGAAAGGTGTGTTCCAGTAGGTCGGTAACTTGGTTTCCTGATTGTCAAATCCAGTTTTCCCTCCTCCGAGGTTAAAAGTTTTGTTGTTGCTCCAGAGTTTTGAATCGTAATGAAAGGTTCTCTGCGTATCAAAAAAGTTTATATATTATCATTACATCTTACACCTGTAGGCCTTGGCGGATTGTGCTAGCATAATTTTAGGCATAGTTGGAGCAAAAAAGCATACTCTTTTTTCAACGAGCAGTGTCACGGAATAATTTGTAAATTTTAGCATTTTGGAGCATCAAATCTAGTAAATATACATAACATTTAGTAAATATGGTGTTTTTTTCTACAGAAATAAATTAAATTTAGGTATTATGTTCTTGCAATGCGTGTTTTAGCTATGGTTCAGAGATGCAAATAGCTAACTTGGACAGCTGACGGCCGAGACAAAACTGACATAAAACACAAATAAATTTACATCAACAGTTTATTTGAAAAACATCATAATTTGGTGTCGTTATTGCGCGCCCCTATGTACAGAATCTACGTCATTTTGTGAGCATAATTTCGGAAATCATGAGCATAATTTGGGAATTCTGGCATAAATTTGGCATAATTTGACAAATGTCGAGCACCGCTAGTAGCATAATATGCCACTGTTAGGAGCACAATCCGCCAAGGCCTATTTACACCTTGCTCCTGACTATATTGCAGTCCGTGCCTTATGAAACTGTCATATACCTGTGAGCCACTGATCTTCATGACCAGCGTCCATCCACCTTCCCCGCATGTGCCTAGACTAGTCATGTGACAGTACACAGGAATACTCGCGTTACCAACTTTCATCAAGTAGTCTGTGTTTCCTCTGGACCTAATAACAAAAGCAGGTAATATAATTTATCATATAAATGATAACATGCTGCGGTCACTGTCATGAGTTAAGCTATAGCATAATTAGCATACATTACGTTGAACCTAGTCTGTTGTGCTCATTGAATAAAGAATCTAAGATGGCTCTGTGTGCGTGCTGACTCCTAGTGACCTTAACATTACAGTCAGTTTAATTTATTTCTTAAAGGATTATTTTATTATATTTTATTATTTTTCAAAGGTTGTAGACTGGCAGACGAAGGTTAATACATTGTAAAACTTTTTAAACAGAGAACGCTTTGTTATCTTTAAAAGAAAAATTAATTGTGGCTCTTGTGAAATGAAAGCTGCTTATGCGAACCACGAAAAAATCTTGTAAATACTTAGACACACACAAACAAAAATTTTCGCGATTTAGAGAGCCGCTACTTACAATTCCTGGTCATGAATTTCCTTGCACGTCAGAGGCAGTACTAGGAAACAAAGGAAAACAACTAAAACATTTTGGCGACAAGTTGTTCAAAGGGTGGATAACGCTGCCCATCGGATAAATCACTATCCAGCAAATAGCGTGAATACGCCCCAGGGGGATACTCCAAGTATACATGACGGGGGTTCCGACGTATTTTTTTGGGTTGAAAATTTACCCGCTCGGTATGAAGCTCCGCCGAACCCCCCGTCATGTATACTTCGAGTACCCCCCTGGGGAATACGCTTATCCATTGGATGGCGATTTATCCGGTGGATACTTAACAATTATTCCATTAGCCCGCGTTGGATACGAGGTGGTAAATAGCCAACGAGGCGCCAAGCGCCGAGTTGGCTATAACCACTCGTATCCAACAAGGGCGAATGGAATAATTGTTTTATTAAATTCTTCTTAAGTATAAATCAACTGGACATTTCATTTTGATGTAAACGAATTGATAGTATGAGGAGGCGGGAAAATTTGTGGCGCGGTGTTCACTTTTTGAGTTGAATGAAACACACGAGGAAAGCGAGCGAGAGTGTTTTCTTCTGAAGATTTTCCGAGGAAAATCTCCTCGTAAATCGTCTTTTCATCCTGGAAAATTGTGACAACAATTAAGGTTTTCGGAAAGATCCGAAGCAATAGCTTTTCTGGAAATTATACGCCTTGTGCAAGACGAGCGAAGCAAGTGTTTACATATTGACCTTGTTTACGGCTCCACGGCTGTCATCAAGACTATTACATTATGCTGAAACGAAATTGCACTCAGATTCGATGAAGTTTATTGAAGTATAAAAGGACAAGATCAAGATTGAAAGGTAACAAACTTAACTGAAGTGCTGAGCCTAATTTTACGTCGAACACTGAATGAAATTGTGTCAGTTTTCTGGTCTTCCCGTAAATTATTTTCTGCTCTTCTTCTTCGTTTAGTCGCTCTTGTTGTACATTTAAAAGTATTTTTAATTAAACATTTCGAATCAAATGAATCCTTTCAGTTTTACGTAGTTGAGTCAACTATGGCATTTTGTGGTATTTGTGTGGTTTTAGGGAATGCACTGTCGATTATTCTTCTATAAGCTTATAAACCTCGCCAAATTTGCCATTTTTCTGATGGAACTTTCGCTTCCAGCAGGAAAATTTTTAAACTGAGCGGCACTTGCCGCACTCGTTTCCCATATACGGTCAAACGCAGGTATAATGGCTGATAACCGTGATCTAGTGAACCAATCAGAAAGCTAGAATTGCATTATCCGAGGTTGAGAATTTAATAAATAGCGTTATCCACCCTTTGAACAACTCGTACCAACACTCGTACCAACACATTATCTGATTTCCCGTTTATCTTATCAGCAACGGTGCACGGTTCCTGACTGATTAAATTGCATACAGGGTTAAAAGTTGAATGCTGGAATCTTTCTTATTAGTTTTTTGCATGCTTTATTTCATAATACAAACGTTATTTTGTTTACAACCGAACTTCAGCTATCTCCATACCTATAAGTTAATTTTCGGCGATTTCTCAACTTGCCAGTAAAATTTTGTAGACAAGTGTTCTTTGGCAAATCTGCTTCCCGATCAAAACCGTCTGCACACAGACATTCTTCACTAAAATTTTGCACATACACACATGCACCATTTTTCAGCTGACAGTTTAAATTTTGACCAATCTTCAGCTATCAGTTAGACTCATCCAGGCCGTCTTTTGTAAATAAATATATACAAACTAGCATGTTTTTCCTTGGGAAGTTTCCAAACACCTGGCCTTGTCTCTTCCTAACAAAAAAATTGCATTTCCTGGTGTATATTTTTTCCCTGATGTTCGTTCTTGTAAAAATAGCTGACTCAGTTCGAATTATTTGAACAAGGAATTTAAAAACTGCCAAGGGGAAACTTGATCAGTCAGTAGTGAAGAATGTCCGTGTGCAGACGGTTTTAATCGGGAAGCAGGAGTTGCCAAGGAAAACTTTTCGTGTTTCTATTTGTTGCCATCAAATACTTCAAGCCAAAATAAAACTAATCATGTAATCTTCTTCTCAGCCATTTATTCGGTAACACAAATAAAAAATGCTTTAAGAAATCTAAACGATGGGATGAAGCTATCTAATAAAGGTGCTCGTGTGGACTGCGGTTTACTTCGACCGGGTGTTGTTATTGAAAAAAGTTAAAATTCATCTAATAAATATTTATCACTAAACATTATTACTTTTATAGAATTCTACCTTCGCATGTTTCTCCAGTCCAAGGTTTTTGGCATGAACAGGAAAAGGTTTGTTTTTTCTTGTCGGGCAAACATGATCCACCATTGAAGCAGCTGGTGATTAAACATCCCTGATTAAAATATAACGAAAGAAAAAACAGCGAGAATAGAGATCAACAACTTTATATGCAATTCCTGCGTTATAAGAAAAGAAGAAAATCATTCTTGCTTCAATGAGCGTAAGAAGATGCAGTTGCTATTGTAGTCACCATACATTTAGAGTTCCAACCCGGCGATTGCTCATCATAGATTATCGAGAAGTTGAAGGCAAAAATACTGAAAATTACGGAAATTTTATTGGCGCATAAGTTAAGCTATATCGGATTTGGAACCCGCTAGGAAGCCCTGGAGGATTAATTCTTATAAAGATATAACACAATTTCCGTTTCCGTCCAATTGGTAAAAATTCACATCGTTTCTGAGAAATAGTAAAACTGTTGCAGGGCCGAACACGACAAAGCGATGAGCAAACAAACTGAAAAGCAAGCGAACCAGTCAAAACAACAGGCAGCTGCGAAAACGTCGAAAGAATCAGTGATAATAATGGTCGCAAATTTTGTTTTGCTTATACAGTGCAACCTTAATTTCTTTTCCTACCCTGTCACGTTCGCGCTCGTTAAATCTTCCAGTTTTTTTTTTATATTCAACTAGTTTTTCGCGCCCTTGACGATTCTTAGAGAAAATATAGGGTTAGGTTTGCTTTGAAGTTCGTTTATTTTGCGAGCCGTTTAACTTTCTCCAAATCAAATTATATTCTAGAGAACGCGTTGAATATTTATAAATTACCTGGCAAGAATATCGCGTAAAATATTGCGAAAATGGAAAAAAAAGAAAGCTTGAATATACGTATCTGAGTCAGATTCTGTTTACCTTGAGGAGCATCGAGAAAGTAACTCCCTGCTGATCATGAAAGTTTGTGTTTTCGTTGATCAGGGAAATGTCGTGCTTGTTCAGTTCACAAGTTCCTTTGCCTTCCTTCTTGGATGTCATCTTGTAGTTTGTAGAAGTACACCACTCGTTTCTCATACATTGTTGGCCGCACGATAACAAAGTGGGAGAATCAAACCGTTTCACAACGTATCCCTTAAGCTCCTTATCTTTCAGCGTTCTGAAGTACGATGAACGAGAATATATACTAGGTGTTTCTTCAGCGGAGAAAACGACACTAGCTTGAAACAGGAAAATTATTAATAGCACCTTTTTACACCTCATTGCTAAGAAAAGTCAGCCGGCAGTGTCTGCACACTTCGGTTTGTTTTTAATTACATTATTTTTGACTTGATATAATTATAACAGAGTGCATTTCCATAGCAATGCCAATTAAATGCGACAGACCCGATTTTTTTTGTGATGATGTCAGTAAGTACCAAGGCTTATTAAATAGCACCAGTGAAAATTTGTCTTTGTATCTTTTAATAACTCAATATATAAATATGCGCTGATCAAGAAATATGCCTTCTATGCCTGTTAGGCCACAACTGCAACGGTGAAACTACGCTTGATTAGGCTTACTTCATAATTTTTATCGATCTCAAGCTTACGCATTTTTGGTATTTTACGTTTTTATTTTTTTTAGATATAAACTATAGATTTCGTGATAAAAATTCACGACATAAGTAAAGAACGACGTTCTGACCGTTCAATGGTTATTTCCAAGTTCGGTTCAAGAATAAAAATAACTTGTACAAATTTATAGTCAAAGCGCTCAAATATATGTACAGTAGAAACAATAGCAATAAGAAATGAAAAGGATTATTAAAATGACTGTGCGAATCCCATGCATAGTTGTAATAGGTAAAATTAAAAATTGTAAAACTAACAAAATAAAGCAGACGTTGAAGGAAAAGAAATATTAAAATTGCTAAAATAAACCTAAACAAATAATTTTGCTCGGATCGAGTGACAGTGTTTGTTGAGTTTCGGCTTCAAGATTCTAACAAAAAGCATTGAAAGCCATTCTTGTTTTGGCACTTCTTTAGAATTTTTAAATGGTTCATGATGTCATCTGGCTACTTTCCATGTTGTTCACGGCAAAATTAACGACATTAATTTTGCTGTAAAAGAATATCAACATCATCAGTATCATCAATTTATGGTACGACTGGTTTTCGGATCTCAAAAATAATTAATATTCACCTTAGGACGTCATATCTTCAAAAGAAAACTCACAGTAGTTTCCAAGCTTTGCTTGTTGGTTGTTTATATTAAGGAACTTTAATCTTGAAATTAAAAGGGGGAAATTCTGGTATTTGTTTAGGAGCAGGAATTAATTGTATCGCTCAGAGTTCCGTGCCACAACAACGCAGCTGCACCACATGTTATTGTTTTCACGTGATCACGTACTTCGCTGCATGTGCTCATAATTTGAAGACCGATTGCTAACTGAGATATTCTGGTTCGATTTAGTCTTCAGTAAGGTGTATGTTGTTTCTGTCCTTATTAAAAAAGACCGTCAGCATTTAATTAAGTTTGCATATGATGCTCAAATTAAAGTTCAAAGCGAAGTTTCTGTAATCGGTAACAAACGGAAGATTATCGGTGACAAGCCGTGTGCCTGCGCACAAACGTCAAAGAAAACGCAGCAGATATCCTAAATCTGAGAATAAATTTTATTCAGCGCTAATACTTTACAACATTCGAAGAAGGTAAAATCAAACTTAGTATGCTTATAAATTATGATGGCGGATTTTGAAAGGCATTAAAACTCTCGTGTAAACGTTACAACGGCAGCCGCCAGGTCAAAGCTGCTGTAAAAAAACAACAAATGTGCCGATAGATAAAAGCGATCGCGCCGGTAGATACATATGTTTTTAAACGCGCATAAAACTACAGAGAGAAGGAATCAACTTAACTCTAAAGTTATTCAGATGTACTCTTAATCGAATGCCATATAAAAATCGTTCCATATTTCTTCGACAACACCAAAAAATAAGAGTTCGCGGCAACTTGAGTAATCATCAGCGAAGAAATTAAGTCCAACTCAGCAAAGCCACTGGGAGCTGCTATCAAATAGCCAAATATCTGCATTTGGCTCTAGAACTTAGAACGAACCTTCTTCCTCTTATTATGATATCAGAGTCCTTCCAATTACAGTAACGATCTCATCAACTACTGAATATAATGTTTTTTCCTTAGTGAAGGCACAGAAATTGGGAAAATATAAATGCCTGGTTTACGTCAAAAGACCTTACAGGTCTTACAGTGCAGTTCTATTGTTTAGTCAAAGAACTTAATCTTGTTTTCGACAAATTTTCTTTGCACAATGCAACTAGGACAACCTCCGATTTTTATTACCTAATAAAAAAAAGCTACCATGAACATTCGGAAAGACTCCAAAAGGTTACGGCAGCATGAACTTTTAATTAGGATACGTCATGCCGTTAGCAACTGTTCACAAAATACGCGGGCTCGACTTTAGCAGTCAATTCTTGGAAATGCAACTGAATTAAAGGGACTTTTTTACGGCTATGTGCAGATGGAAGATTGCAATGGATCTACACAGAAAATATCGAACTTAGTGTTGATCATCGAATTTATTGCTAGGACGTTGCATTTATTCTGTGAACACGCACCAGTTATCTGCTCGCATCCGAATAGTTGAAAAATTAACGAGGCTATTTTTAAAGATGCTCAATTCAACGTTTATGTTTACTCATTCAAGTGTATTTTGCTTGCCTAATATGGCTTAACATGTCCAGGACAAATAACCTGCCACATTATTGAACAAATTGTCACAATGATCATTTATGATCGTAGTTTGCTAAGATTCGTCCGACTTATCGTAAAGTGCTGCAAAACCGCAAAGATGTAAATCCTGCTCAATCTTGCGAAATATAGCCTGATTTTAAGGCCACTAGTCGGTTAAGTATCAGGCGATATAGTTCTTGCTCTCATTGGACCAGGATATATCCCATGGCTTTGATGTGTGTATCTCCGTAATTCTTCGAAGCCTCATTTCCACAAGTGTTGTCGTTTTCTTTGCCATCAGATCCCCCGCCATTGCCAAACCCTATTTTGGAGTCACAAGTCTTGCAGTCCTTCTCGTTGTTTCCAAGAATGCCAATCCTGGCTCTAGGCCAATTACCATCCTTGTCAGTCATGACATTAAACCCTTCCCTGTTGCAGTTGGCTTGCAGGGAAGCCTGTGAACCAATCAGCGTCTTCCACGTGACACGACCCACAGAGGTTGGTAGGTATTTCCCTTCAGCAATCAGTGAATACAGAGAGCTGGCGGGCTTGTTGATAACAATGAATCTATTCTGCTGGCCAATCTTCATACCGAGACATATTTTAGAGAAAGATGTGTTCCAGTAGGTCGGTAACTTGGTCTCTTGATTGTCAAATCCAGTTTTCCCTCCTTCGAGGTTGAAGGTTTCCTTGTTGCTCCAGAGTTTTGAATCGTAGTGAAAGGTTCTCTGCGTATCGAAAAAGTTTATATATTATCATCACATATCTTACCCACTTACACCTGTAGGCCTTGGCGGATTGTGCTAGCATAATTTTTTTCAACGAGCAGTGCCACGGTATAATTTGTAAATTTTAGCATTTTTGGAGCATCAAATCTAGTAAATATACATAACATTTAGTAAATATGGTGTATTTTCTACAGAAATAAATTAAATTTAGGTAGTATGTTCTTGCAATGCGTGTTTTAGCTATGGTTCAGAGATGCGAGCAGCTAATTTGGACAGCTGACGGCCGAGACAAAACTGACATAAAACACAAATAAATTTACATCAACAGTTTATTTGAAAAACATCATAATTTGGTGTCGTTATTGCGCGCCCCTATGTACAGAATCTACGTCATTTTGTGAGCATAATTTCGGAAATCATGAGCATAATTTGGGAATTCTGGCATAATTTTGGCATAATTTGACAAATGTCGAGCACCGCTAGTAGCATAATATGCCACTGTTAGGAGCACAATCCGCCAAGGCCTATTTACACCTTGCTCCTGACTATATTGCAGTCCGTGCCTTATGAAACTGTCATATACCTGTGAGCCACTGATCTTCATGACCAGCGTCCATCCACCTTCCCCGCATGTGCCTAGACTAGTCATGTGACAGTACACAGGAATACTCGCGTTACCAACTTTCATCAAGTAGTCTGTGTTTCCTCTGGACCTAATAACAAAAGCAGGTAATATAATTTATCATATAAATGATAACATGCTGCGGTCACTGCCATGAGTTAAGCTATAGCATAATTAGCATACATTACGTTGCACCTGTTCTGTTGTGTTCATTGAATAAAGAATCTAAGATGGCTCTGTGTGCGTGCTGACTCCTAGTGACCTTAACATTACAGTCAGTTTAATTTATTTCTTAAAGGATTATTTCATTATATTTTCTTATTTTTCAAAGGTTGTAGACTTGCAGCCGAAGGTTAATAAATTGTAAAACTTTTTAAGCAGAGAACGCTTTTTTATCTTTAAAAAAATTAATTGTGGCTCTTGTGAAATGAAAGCTGTTTATGCGAACCACGAAAAAATCTTGTAATTACATTGACACACACAAACAAAAATTTCGCGATTTAGAGAGCCGCTACTTACAGTTCCTGGTCATGAATTTCCTTGCACGTCAGAGGCAGTACTAGGAAACAAAGGAAAACAACTAAAACATTTTGGCGACAAGTTGTTCAAAGGGTGGATAACGCTGCCCATCGGATAAATCACTATCCAGTGGATAGCGTGGCTACACTTATCCATTGGATGGTGATTTATCCAGTGGATACGTGTAGGTAATCACATGATTTCGAGTGCAATTAGGAATACATAAGCACGAGTAAATTTTTCAAAGGCTAACAAAATTGCACGAGCCCGTAGGGCGAGGGCAATTTGTAGTCTTTGAAAAATTTACAAGTGCTTATTTATTCCTAATTGCACGAGAAAAATCATGTGATTACTTATTAATAATATACATGAAAAAAGGGACAGATCACATGATTTCCTTTTCTGATTTTTCATTCAATTGATTGGTTGAAGCACAGCAAACACATGTCAAGTTCAAACTTTCACATAAAGAGCGAAATATTCAGATTCATTCAGTTGTACTGTAAACTTGGGAATTTGTGGTTTTTCAAACGTTTTTGAAGCACAACTCGGTTAACAATAACCGACTAAAGACAATGTACATATTAGACTGTGAAAGCTCGGCGTAAACTGAATAATTCAGTGGACGGTGGCCGTTTTGAAAACCGAGATGTAAGCTTCGAGCGGGCAAAGATGAAAGAAACCTGGCAGTTGATAAATGCAAAAAGCCACCACAAACTACAGATATACTAGATATGTAAGTGCTTTCAGGCTTTTGGTGTTTTGGCACCAAAAAAATTCCTACTGTCATAGCACGTCCACTTCTTCTTCGGTTGAACTTCGCGTTGTTATATTTGGACGTTTTCCCATGACAGACCGGCGAAGAACTTGGCGAAGAATTTACTTGCCGGATTGAAAAACTTGTATCCTTGTTTATTTATATGCCTGTCGAGTGTAGCTATTATCATTCTGTAAGCTGTCTGGTTCCAAGACAAGTCGTCACTATTTTGTCCTTTTACTTTAGGGGAGAACTTTTAGTTCGGCTTGCTCGTTTTCCTCTATTTTGTTGGCGATATTTTTTTCTCTTCGCAAGACGTTTTCCGTACATTTAGCCAGAATGAGGTGCTAATAATTGTATTTGGTTTCTTAGAACTATCTTTTAGGTGTTTTACTGTTGTTTACCTAGCGAAAATCCCGGTCGTTGTTTTCGTCCGCGTCTATTTGTAATTTGCACTGGTGTTACACTTTTTGCACTGGGGTTACATCTGAACTGCACTGCTCTCAGCCAATCAGAATCGAGTAATTTTTTCATGGATATTATTTATAGCGTTATCCACCCTTTGAACAACTCGTCCCGCAATTGTTAGCAACGGTGCACGGTTCCTGACTGATTACATTGCATACAGGGTTAAAAGTTGAATGCTGGAATCTTTCTTATTAGTTTTTTGCATGATTTATTTCATAATACAAACATTATTTTGTTTACAACCGAACTACAGCTATCTCCTTACCTATCAGTAAATTTTCGACGATTTCTCAGCTTGCCAGTAAAATTTTGTAGACAAGTTTTCCTTGGCAAATCTGCTTCCCGATCAAAACCGTCTGCACACAGACATTCTTCACTAAAATTTTGCACATACACACATGCACCATTTTTCAGCTGACAGTTTAAATTTTGACCAATCCTCAGCTATCAGTTAGACTCATCCAGACCGTCTTTTGTAAATAAATATATACAAACTAGCATGTTTTTCCTTTGGAAGTTTCCAAACACCTGGCCTTGTCTCTTCCTAACACAAAAATTGCATTTCCTGGTGCATTTTTTTCCCTGGCATTCGTTCTTATAAAAATAGCTGACT
The DNA here is from genome assembly GCA_963693305.1 of Meandrina meandrites. NCBI lineage: Eukaryota > Metazoa > Cnidaria > Anthozoa > Scleractinia > Meandrinidae > Meandrina > Meandrina meandrites. The sequence goes on from OY855911.1 coordinate 3,360,711, forward strand.
CAGTTGGAATTATTATTTGAACAAGGAATTTAAAAACTGTCAAGGGCAAACTTGATCAGTCAGTAGTGAAGAATGTCCGTGTGCAGACGGTTTTGATCGGGAAGCAGGAGTTGCCAAGGAAAACTTTTCGTGTTTCTATTTGTTGCCATCAAATACTTCAAGCCAAAATAAAACTAATCATAGAATCTTCTTCGCAGCCATTTATTCGGTAACACAAATAAAAAATGCTTTAAGAAATCTAAACGATGGGATGAAGCTATCTAATAAAGGTGCTCGTGTGGACTTCGGTTTACTTCGTCCTTGATCCAGGTGTTGTTATTGAAAAAAGTTAAAATTCATCTAATAAATATTTATCACTAAACATAATTACTTTTATAGAATTCTACCTTCGCATGTTTCTCCAGTCCAAGGTTTTTGGCATGAACAGGAAAAGGTTTGTTTTTTCTTGTCGAGCAAACATGAACCACCATTGAAGCAGCTGGTGATTAAACATCCCTGATTAAAATATAACGAAAGAAAAACAGCGAGAATAGAGATCAACAACTTTATATGCAATTCCTGCGTTATAAGAAACGAAGGAAATCATTCTTGCTTCGATGAGCGTAAGAAGATGCAGTTGCTATTGTAGTGACCATACATTTAGAGTTCCAACCCGGCGATTGCTCATCATAGATTTCGAGAAGTTGAAGGTAAAAATACTGAAAATTACGGAAATTTTATTGGCGCATAAGTTAAGCTATGTCGGATTTGGAACCCGCTAGAAAGCCCTGGAGGATTAATTCTTTTAAAGATATACCACAATTTCCGTTTCCGTCCTATTGGTAAAAATTCACATCGTTTCTGGGAATAGTAAAACTCAGTTGCCGAACACGACAAAGCGATGAGCAAACAAACTGAAAAGCAAGCGAGCCAGTCAAAACAACATGCAGCTGCGAAAACGTCGAAAGAATCAGTGATAATAATGGTGGCAAATTTTGTTTTGCTTATACAGTACAACCTTAATTTCGTTTGCTACCCTGTCACGTTCGCGCTCGTTCAATCTTGCAGGTTTTTTATATTCAACTAGTTGGTCGCGCCTTTGACGACTGTTAGAAAAAATATAGGGTTAGGTTTGCTTTGAAGTTCGTTTATTTTGCGAGCCGTTTAACTTTCTCCAAATCAAATTATATTCTAGAGAACGCGTTGAATATTTATAAATTAAATGGGTGCCTTATCAGACATATGCAAAATTTTAACCAACCAATTAACTTGGCAAGAATATCGCGTAAAATATTGCGAAAATGAAAAAAAAAGAAAGCTTGAATATACGTATCAGTCAGAGTCTGTTTACCTTGAGGAGCATCGAGAAAGTAACTCCCTGCTGATCATGAAAGTTTATGTTTTCGTTGATGAGGGAAATGTTGTGCTTGTTCAGTTCACAAGTTCCTTTGCCTTCCTTCTTGGATGACATCTTGTAGTTTGTAGAAGTACACCACACGTTTCTCATACATTGTTGGCCGCACGATAACAAACTGGGAGAATCAAACCGTTTCACAACATATCCGTTAAGTTCCTTATCTTTCAGCGTTCTGAAGTACGATGAACGAGAAAATATACTAGGTGTTTCTTCGGCGGAGAAAACGACACTAGCTTGAAACAGGAAAATTGTCAATAGCACCTTTTTACACCTCATTGCTAAGAAAAGTCAGCCGGCAGTGTCTGCACACTTCGGTTTGTTTTTAATTACATTATTTTTGACATGATATAATTATAACAGAGTGCATTTCCATAGCAATGCCAATTAAATGCGACAGACCAGATTTTTTTGTGATGATGTCAGTAAGTACCAAGGCTTATTAAATAGCACCAATGAAAAGTTGTCTTTGTATCTTTTAATAACTCAATATATAAATATGCGCTGATCAAGAAATATCACTTCTATGCCTGTTAGGCCACAACTGCAACGGTGAAACTACGCTTGATTAGGCTTACTTCATAATTTTTATCGATCTCAAGCTTACGCATTTTTGGTATTTTACGTTTTTATTTTAATATATATATATATAAACTATAGATTTCGTGATAAAAATTCACGACATAAGTAAAGAACGACGTTCTGACCGTTCAATGGTTATTTCCAAGTTCGGTTCAAGAATAAAAATAACTTGTACAAATTTATAGTCAAAGCGCTCAAATATATGTACAGTAGAAACAATAGCAATAAGAAATGAAAAGGATTATTAAAATGACTGTGCGAATCCCATGCATAGTTGTAATAGGTAAAATTAAAAATTGTAAAACTAACAAAATAAAGCAGACGTTGAAGGAAAAGAAATATTAAAATTGCAAAAATAAACCTAAACAAATAATTTTGCGCGGATCGAGTGACAGTGTTTGTTAAGTTTCGGCTTCAAGATTCTAATAAAAAGCATTGACAGTCATTCTTGTTTTGGCACTTCTTTAGAATTTTAAAATGGTTCATGATATCATCTGGCTACTTTCCATGTTGTTCACGGCAAAATTAACGACATTAATTTTGCTGTAAAAGAATATCAACATCATCAGTATCATCAATTTATGGTACGACTGGTTTTCAGATCTCAAAAATAATTAATATTCACCTTAGGACGTCATATCTTCAAAAGAAAACTCACAGTAGTTTCCATTAAGCTTTGCTTGTTGGTTGTTTATATTAAGGAACTTTAATCTTGAAATTAAAAGGGGGGAATTCTGGTATTTGTTTAGGAGCAGGAATTAATTGTATCGCTCAGAGTTTCGTGAGGGTCGTACAGGGGGGGGGGGGGGGGGGGGTCTCTGCACGATTCACGGACGAAAAAAATAGCGAATCACGGATCACGGATATTGAAATTTCATTTTCCCGAATCACGAAAATAAGTACTCTTTTATCCTGTTCTTACACTACAAATAGTGTTTGAAGAAATCAAAATTGATTAAGAAATTACGAAAATAAGAAAGAAACATACTCTTTTATCCTGTTCTTACTCTACAAAGTGTGTTTCACGTTACGATAATTATACGGAGGTCACATTTGAGGTCTCGCGTTTCAAAATCACGTAAAATAAAGTCAATAAAATGGTGAAATCACGAATATCGGTTATTAATTCAAGCTCTTCGCGTTTCACGCAAAACCTTCTGGTCACGGGTCACGAAGGATAAATTTATTAAATTCACGTTTCACGGAAAACAAAATCAGCTAATCACGCGTCACGAGAATACCCCTGTACGACCCTCTTTCGTGCCACAACAACGCAGCTGCACCACATGTTATTGTTTTCACGTAATACGTACTTCGCTGCGTGTGCTCATAATTTGAAGACCGATTGCTAACTGAGATATTCTGGTTCGATTTAGTCTTCAGTAAGGTGTATGTTGGTTCTGTCCTTGAAAAAGACCGTCAGCATTTAGTTAAGTTTGCATGTGATGCTCAAATTAAAGCTCAAAGCGAAGTTTCTGTAATCGCTAACAAACGGAAGATTATCGGTGACACGCCGTGTGCCTGCGTACAACCGCAAAGAAAACGCAGCAGATATCATAAATCTGAGAATAAATTTTATTCAACGCTAATTTTTTACAACATTCGTAGAAGGTAAGATCAGACTTAGTATGCTTATAAATTATGATGGCGGATTTTGAAAGGCATTAAAACTTTCGTGTAAACGTTACAACGGCAGCCGCCAGGTCAAAGCTGCTGTAAAACACAACAAATGTGCCAACCGATAAAAGCGATCGCGCCGGTACATATATGTTTTTAAACGCGCATAAAACTACAGAGGGAAGGAAACAACCTAATTCTTAAGTTATTCACATGTACTCAAAATCGAATGCCATCGAAAAATCGTACCATATGTCTTCGACAACACCAAAAAATAAGAGTTCGCGGCAACTTGAGTAATCATCAGCGAAGAAATTAATATACTTAGCCGTAAGTCCAACTCAGCAAAGCCACTGGGAGCTGCTCTCAAATAGCTAAATGTCTGCATTTGGCTCTAGAACTTAGAACGAACGTTCTTCCTCTTATTATGATATCAGAGTCTTGCCAATTACAGTAACGATCTCATCAACTACAGAATATAATATTTTTCTCCTTAGTGAAAGCACAGGAAGGGAAAATATAAACGCCTGGTTTACGTCAAAAGACCTTACAGGTCTTACAGTGCAGTTCTATTGTTTAGTCAAGGAGCTTAATCTTGTTTTCGACAAATTTTCTTTGCACAATGCAACTAGAACAACCTCTGATTTTTATTACCTAATAAAAAAAAGCTACCATGAACATTCGGAAAGACTCCAAAAGGTTACGGCAGCATGAACTTTTAATTAGGATACGTCATGCCGTTAGCAACTGTTTTCAAAAAACGCGGGCTCGACTATAACAGTCAATTCTTGGAAAATGCGACTGAATTAAAGGAACTTTTCTATCTGCTAACGAGGCTATTTTTAAAGATTCAACAAAACGGTTTATGTTTACTCATTCAAGTGTATTTTGCTTGCCTAATATGACCTAACACGTCCAGGACAAATTACCTGCCACATTATTCAACAAATTATCAAAATGCTCATATATGATCGTAGTTTGCTAAGATTCGTCCTACTTCTCGTAAAGTGCTGCAAAACCGCAAAGATGTAAATCCTGCTCAATCTTGCAAAATACCGCCTGAATTTAGGGCCGCTCGTCGGTTATAAGTATCAGGCGATATAGTTCTTGCTCTCATTGGACCAGGATATATCCCATGGCTTTGATGTGTGTATCTCCGTATTTCTTCGAAGCCTCATTTCCACAAGTGTTGTCATTTTCTTTGCCATTAGATCCTCCGCCATTGCCAAACCCTATTTTGGAGTCACAAGTCTTGCAGTCCTTCTCGTTGTTTCCAAGAATGCCAATCCTGGCTCTAGGCCAATTACCATCCTTGTCAGTCATTACATTAAACCCTTCCCTTTGGCAGTTGGCTTGCAGGAAAGCCTGTGAACCAATCAGTGTCTTCCACGTGGCACGACCCACAGAGGTTGGTAGGTATTTCCCTTCAGCAATCAGTGAATACAGAGAGCTGGCGATCTTGTCGATAACAATGAATCTATTCTGCTGGCCAATCCTCATGCCAAGACATATTTTAGAGAAAGATGTGTTCCAGTAGGTCGGTAACTTGGTTTCTTGATTGTCAAATCCAGTTTTCCCTCCTCCGAGGTTGAACGTTTCATTGTTGCTCCAGAGTTTTGAATCGTAGTGAAAGGTTCTCTGCGTATCAAAAAGGTTTATATATTACCATCATCTTACACATTTAAACCTTGCTCCTGGCTATATTTCAGTCCGTGCCTTATGAAACTGGTATATACCTGCGATCCATCGATCTTCATGACCAGGGTCCATCCACCTTCCCCGCATGTGCCTAGGCTAGTCATGTGACAGTACACAGGAATACTCTCGTAACCAACTTTCATCAAGTAGTCTGTGTTTCCTCTGGACCTAATAACAAAAGCAGATAATATAATTTATCATACAAATGATAACATGCTGCGGTCACTGTCATGAGTTCCTCTGGACCTAATAACAAAAACAGATACCTTATTCGCAAGTACTAAATTTTGCGATTTTGGCGATTTTGACAAATCCGCTAAATTTAATACTCGCGAAATATAGGACACGCGTAAATTAAAATCGCGAAATTTAATACTGTACACTATCAATAAAATAACGAAATTCAACCTGTTGCTTTATTACTGCTATTTCATCATGTCTCAGCTTCATGTTTAGGAGTTTTTGTTTGATTTCATTTTGCCAATCAGTTAACTTCCACTGCATCAATCTCGCAGTCCGAACTGTGGAATACCTTAAGATTCGTTATTTTTAGCTTGTTCTGTTTGCTATTGTTTACGATGGCAATCATATCAATTATGTTGCTGCAGTTCTGAGGTCAAAGCTAAATATTGAAGAATTGAAAAAAATTCGCGAAATTTAATACACAAAGTTATTCTCTTCTTTCGTCATTAAAGTCGACTTTTCCTTCAGTAACGACGTACGGTGTTTATATTATCGAGAGCTAAAGCCCCCGGGGGGGGGGGGGTACCCCCCTAAATTTTGGATAGGGGTGTGCCGCAAATGTTCTCAAACCCTGACCCTATCTAAGGATAAAGAAAACGAAAATTAATACCCTTTCTAAGGCCCAAACCTAAAAGTTGACACCCTATTCAAGGGGAGGAGAAGCATTGCATGACGACTCAAATAACGGCTAACTGCGCACGGCAAAGCTCAAATCTTTCAAAGTCGCTTAGTTAATACTTAATGACGGATAATTCAGTTTTAACAGACAATTTTTTTTCCTTTAGTTGGGCGTTTATTTGAGCTGATAGAATTTAGCTACCCTATCTAAAGATCACACCGGGAACAGAATGCCAAAAGGAACGAAAGTGATACCCTATTTAAGGACCGAGAATCTCAAAAAACATACCCTTTCCCGCGGCACATACCTATATAGCCCATATATGGGAGTACCCCCCCCCCCCCCCAGGGCTAAAGCACAGGCGTTTTTGAACCACGGACGGCAGCCGGAAATGCAACCTTCTCGCCTGTCGAACCGCACCCAGGTTGTTGAGTTTCAAGGGGTGACTTCTACTCCGGAAGCTATCTCTGTTGGAGTACCTCAGGGTTCTATCCTCGGTCCACTCTTGTTTATTCTACACATAAATGATTTACCGGAGGTGGTGTCCCAATGCAATATCTTGATGTACGCTGATGACACTGTTTTGTACTGCTCATCCTCTAAAGCCTCTATTATTCAAGACAAGCTGATTGCTGATCTGTCCAAAATTGAACACTGGCTTTCTTTTAATAGTTTGTTTATTAATGTCTCAAAAACTGAAGCTATGCTTTTGGGAACTGCACCCAGATTATCGGCCGTAAACTCTTTTTCGATTACTTTAAATAACATTGTTATTAAGCGGGTTTTTCACTTCACTTATCTCGGTATAGTTTTTGATGACCGCCTTAGCTGGAACGAGCATATAAAACACCTTATTTCGAAGGCAGGAAAACGCGTAGGAATGCTCGGCAGGCTTCGTAGAGGTCTCACTAGAGAGAGTGCAAATATAGTTTATTGTAGTCTAATTAGGCCAATTTTAGAATACTGTGTAAGTGTGTGGGGCTGCTGCGGAGTAGGTCACAAACAAGACCTTGAAGCCCTCCAAAACCGGGCTGCCAGAATAGTTGCACGAACTGTGCGCAGCAACCCGGCAATGGACTTTCTGAAATGGCCCACGCTGGAGGAGCGCCGTCGTAAATCTGTTTTTAAACTCGTTAAGAAATGCCTGCAAGGGCAATGTCCCTAATATTTTAAAGAATATTTTAAACGTAATAATACAATCCATGCGCGCGCTACTAGACAAAGCAACCTTTTACATCCGCCTGCTGTAAGGACTGAGATCGCAAAACGATCCTTCTATTACTATGGTTGCATTCTTTTTAACGAACTATCTTGATGTACATAGTTTTCTATCTATATTATTATTAATGTTGGCGTAATGCATATGTATGCTATAGTTTTAGTACATTGTTGCGCTCAGGGCTCCCATTGATAACAGACAGCTTTTTGCATCTGAAGGGGCTACCCTGAGCGCTATAAATCAATAAAGGTTCTTTGTCTTTGTATTTAGCGATTATATTGTCAGCTTTTTGTTCATAAATTCAAGTTGTAAGCGCTTTTAAAAGGAAAGCTTTCTAACTTATTTTTGGAGGTAAAAGTTCGCCAAAACCTGAAACATTCACCTTCCGGTTGCCGTCCGTGGCTCAAAAACGCCTGCGGTTAAGCTCTCTAATAAATAAAGCAATACATGGTTACTTGTAGATAAATGGAGTTTCTCTTGGAGTGTCCAAAGAGAAGAAAAATTCCACATCTACGCGCACCGATGTATTATTCTCTATGTAAAACGTTTTAACGAGAGAACGCTTTTTTACTTTTTAAATAATTAATTGTGACTGATATGAAATCAAAGTTTTTGCGAACCGCGAAAGAATCTTGTAAATACATGGACACACACAAACAAAAATTCCATCATTAAGAAATTCAATCCGCTACTTACAATTTCTGGTCATGAATTTCCTTGCACGTCAGAGGCAGAACTAGAAAAAGGAAAATAACAAAACGGGAACAACTAAAACATTTTGACGAAATTGGGACCGTTCTCAAAGTCCCGAAAAGGTTTCGCACTCGGAAAGCCATAGCAAAATCTCAAATCTCATGATTACCGAGGTGTTCAATTCCATGATATTTTTAATATGAACAGAGGTTACCTTCAAATAAAGTTTCAGGCCTATAAAAAATGGCTTTGCGGGCCCGAAAAGTTTGCTGGGCTGTCGAGAAACGGGCCCCTGGTCCCAGTTAAAGGGTGGATAACGCTATCCACTGGATAAATCGCACTATCCAGTGGATCGGTATTGACAACACAAACTACGCAATCCACTGGATAGTGAGTTATCCGGTGGATAGCGTAAATCAAGTTTGTGAAAAACTGGACCAGACACTTTTAATTACTACAAAGTTAGTTCTCTGTTTTCCCGTTTATCTTATCAGTTATGGTGCGCGGTTCAAATGAGATCCTGTTGCAATTCCCTCCTGCTCACAGGGTTCAAAGTTTTATGTTGGAATTTATTTTCGGCGATTTCTCAATTTGTCAGTAAATTTTGCAGATCTCAGCTATCACTTAAAACGCTGGCCCCATTTTCAGCTGACAGTTCAAATTTTGACCAGTCCTCAGCTATCAGTAAGTTCCCATCCAGACCCTCTTGTAGAGTCAAGCGAGCAAGTTTTCCTTGGAACGTTTCCAAATATAGCTTGCGTTTGGAAACGAATCAGTTTCAGCGTTCAATATATCCTTTACTTTCTTAACAAAATTTTCATCTCCTTGTGTACTTTTTCCTCGACATACACTCAGTTGAAGCTAGTTGAGATTGTTTGAACAAGGAATTTTAAATTGTCAAGGACAAACTTGATGTCAGGTCGCGATAATTGTTCGTATGCAGACGGTTTTGAACAGGAAGCTGTTTTGCCAAGAAAACCTAACCTTGTTGTGTTTTTATTTGACGCCAGCAAACACTTGAAGCCGAATTAAACTTACCATAGAACCTTGTTCGGCAAAATTATCTAAATTTGTAACTAAAACGAGTGCCATATAATAAATTAGTTACTAACCTAGCTTGCTCGAGCCGTACTAGGGAATATTGGCCCTCGGTCGGTTTTGTACAGACATCGCTGCGCTCGACCTCACGCCAATATTCCACAGTACGGCCCTCGTGCTCGGTTAGTAAGAAGTTACTAATCAAAACATTATTGTTACTTATATAAAAGCCTACCTTCGCATGTTTCTCCAGTCCAAGGTTTTTGGCATGAACAGGAAAAGGTTTGCTTTTTCTTGTCGGGCAAACAAGATCCACCATTAAAGCAGCTGGTGATTAAACATCCCTGATTAAAATATAACAAAATAAAAACAGTGAGAATGCAGATGCTAAAAACTTTATATGCAATTCCTGCGTTATAAGAAAAGCCGAAGAAAATCACAATAGTTTAATTTCTGATTTTTCATGAGCGAAAAAAGATGTAGCTATTTTAGCCAACATGCCTTTAAAGTTGCAACCGATTGTTATAGTGCGACTACTCCAGCCAAGGCCACCCAAGCAAAATTCTTTGCAAATTGACCCTAGCATTTGCGTGTTGAAACGATAAAAATCGTCACAAATGTATTGATTCTGTGGCGTGCAGCTTGCTTCGATCGCTTATTTTTCAGAAATTTATTGTTAACATCCAAGATTTTCTTTCGCGTGAGTTCGATATCTCATGAGTTATATACACAGGCAAGTAAAAATTTAGCGCGTTAAACTTTCACTTTATACGCCAAAGTAAATCCGGCTAGTGATAATAAAAGTAATTAACGTAGTGCTGTATGTATTTTCAAAGTAGGGCTGGTAATTTGTACGGGAGTTGGCTTGAGTTTCAGAACGTGCTCCGCTTCGATCGTGTTCGATACTATTAACAAGCAACCTGTAATTCTATAATTTACATATTTTACATTCAATTTCTCTTCGCCATGCAAGCAATAGGAACTCGGCATGTATCCTGTTTCGTTTATAATAAACCTTTAGCAAAGGGGCCGATTTACATGGTACGACTTTCTCGCATGCGACAAGCTTATGGCAGGCCTACAGTACAACATCACCTAGGGCAATTTACAACGCGCGCGCGTCTGTAAGGATGTGGTAGGTTGATTTACACGACGCGATTCGTGTTGTAGTCAGGGCGTATTAGCGTATCGCATGCTATAAAAAAAGGTAAAGTCTGTATATGAGCCTAGGGGCCCATCAGGCCGGAGCTTATCCCGGTTTCCGTAGCATGAAGCGACTAGGAGTATTGCTACTCCCCCCTGGATGGGATGCTAGTCCATCGCAGGGCTACCCCCAGCAGTAAATTCGCCGGTAGCCATTTATACACCTGGGTGGAGAGAGGCACTATGAGGGTAAAGTATCTTGCCCAAGAACACAACGCAGTGCCCCGGCCAGGGCTCGAACCCGGACCGCCCGATCCGGAGTCCAGCGCACTAACCATTAGGCCACCGCGCCTCCCACGTCGCATGCTGTAATGGTAGGAAAAATCCCACCGTGTAATTCGCCCCATGCAAATGTAAAAATAAAAATAAAACCTTTTGCTCCTGCAGTGTCAGCGTTTTAATTTCGTTGTAAAATTTATTCAGGGATGTTTAATTACCATGGTGGTTCTTGTTTGCTTGGCAAGCTAAATTAAATAAACCTTTTTCTGTTCCTGCCAACCACCAGTGAATCGTATAATGTATATGGTTTTTGATAACGTGGTAAGTAATGTTCAGTTTGCTTTCCTTGTCATATTTGCATAACAATACTGAGAATTAGCATAGCGGTAAGACATGCAGGTTTGAGCAAAAGCTGTAAAACTCAAGGATATTGTATATGCAGTTCTTTTACACATTTTAAACTGTTTGTACTAAAACAGTTTCAGGAAAGGGACTAAGGAAATTTTGACAGCTTATTTTCAAAATTGCCTCGTGTCTGGAGTGCAAATATGAAAAGCTATCCATCAAAAAGGCTATTATCGGTACGTTTTTGAAATGTAAAATAACACTCCTTATTGCTCATTTTGACTTCCCATTTGAACGCAGCTGGTAAGTAATGTCATCTTCCCTGAACAAATTATTAACGAAAGAAAAGCGCTGATTATGTCGAAGAAATCCTTAAAAATAGTGCAGTGAAAACGAACATCCGAAGATTACAGACCTTTTCCTTCTCTAATCAATCTATTCAGTTTATCATAAACATAACAAAATCACTAACTTTTATATGCATGTTAATGAGGCCTTCCAAGGGGGGTTCTGATGTCACTTTGTCGCTCATTTTCCTTCCTACCTGTCGCCTATATGGCTTGAGACAAATGTTGCTGTCGCAAATTGTCGCTTTTTTACCATCAGTTTCTGTCGGCTGTCGGTGTTCTGGAACAAGATTGTCGCTACATTTTTAGCAATTTTGCAGCGATGTCGCCTGTCGCCAAAACCCCTTGGAAGGCCTCGTTAATCCTACCCGATCTGATGTTGAGATATTTTTAAATGTAAATAATTAATTACCTTTACTCCAGCGGAAATAGACCATGTACGGAAACTGTATCTGGGCATTTTATGTAGAAAGTTCATGCCGACCAAGTGAACGGAGTTTGCAAAAGCACCGGCATACAGAGCTATAAAATAATTGAAATCACCGACCAACACGCCACACTTAACTTGTTCAAATTTAATTTAACTTATGTAAATAAATACCTTCAGGAGCATAGAGAAAGTAACTCCCTGCTGATCATGGAAGTTAGTGTTTTCGTTGACGAGGGAGTTGTCGTGCTTGTTCAGTTCACAAGTTCCTTTGCCTTCCTTCTTGGATGACATCTTGTAGTTTGTAGAAGTACACCACTCGTTTCTCATACATTGTTGGCCGCACGATAACAAACTGGGAGAATCAAACCGTTTGACAACGTATCCCTTAAGCTGCTTATTTTTCAGCGTCAGGAAGTACGATGAACGAGAAAATGCGGTGGGTGTTTCTTCAGCGACGTTAACGGCCGCAGTTTGAAACAAGAGAAATATCAAAAGTTTATACCCCATCGATAATCGGAATTAGTAGGAACTGTGAGGCTTTTAACGAAATATTAAAACAGTTATTTAACAGAGACGTATCTTTATTCGAGACCGTGATGATGATAGTGGTGATACGGCGCTATGATTGGCTGATATTTCAGTCGACGTAAAAATGTTCGTGGCAAGTACTAATTCGGTTACCATCGTTACGGCTTCCTTCGAATTGTTAAGTATTGGACTCTGACCAATGGTTGTATAATACGTAGTAGCAAGTGTCAAATAAAAAATAAAATAAATAAATCACTTTATTTAAGTGTCAATGTATTTAGCACGGCTGTACTAATTGAGGACATTGTAAATGGTGAAACAAATATTATAAATCAAACAGAAACTTGTTAAAAATCCCAACTGGCAGGAGGCTGACCAGTTGGCTATGTACAAAGCGTGGAGGAGTTGAATTCGGGACCACCGAAGACAAATCCATCTAGTGGCAGGGAGGAGGATTTGAACCCGGGACCTCCGGATTACAAGTCCAGCGCGCTAACCACTAGGCCACGCTGCCTCCATAATAAATGGTGATCATCATTTATGGTGCGTGACAGGGGTTTGCCTTTATAGCCCACGATATGTTATCAATCAAATCAGTCATTCTTAGCTAGCAGAGCCGTCTGTATAATTTTGCCATTTATCTGCTTATAGTTCCTGTTGTCCTTTGTAAATCAACCACGAAGGATTATAATTTACTAAAGGACACAGCTGTTTTACATCTTGTTCGTTTTCGTATCAGACTGGCACAGTTGCAGCGTGTCTACATCCAAACAAGTCCTGAACATCCTGGGGAAATGTGCCGTTCCAATTGGCCACTTTAGAAATGAGAAAAAATGTGGGTGATTGGGGAGGTCTCGTCTCGTAGTCGCTTGAGAAGCCATGTTGTACCTACTAGATTTGCCCAGGATTTCTTCTCGTTTCTATAGTGACGCATTCCTCGCTTTATTGGTGGTTTCCATCTGATACCAAAATTCTAAAATCTAAACTTTCAATCCTGCAAAGCAATTTTTCAAATATTGTAGACCTCCTAAAAATATTTATATTTATATCTGTACAGTTTAGATCATTTTATACATCTTTGTAGTTTTTTAGCTTTGTATGACACCCACGTTTTTGCTTTGTTCTGTTTTTATTTATTTTTATAGTTGCCAGGACTTATTTTACTTGCTTGACGTGTGAAGGTTGCGCAGATACCCCTGATAATTGTAGTCAAATGTATTTTGCAAGTGATTAAAGTTTAAGAGTTTTTGTTTTAGCTTGACAAGCTGGCAAGCAAGCTCCCTGGCGCTATCAAGTGTTTAGACATAAAAAAGCGCACTACTAAATATTTTACAATTTTTGTCTGTTAATAGATCGTTTTGCTTTGACTTCAGTGACCTTAACGCCTTAGCGCCATATTTGACAGAAGCTCTTCAAAGCCTCAATGCAACTGCATTTTTTTCTGTCATAGAAAGCTAAGGCTGTACATAAAATTAAAAGCATTGTAGCAGATATATGAAAGGAAATTTAACTAGTAGAAAAAATGGCCAATTAGATTGCCGATAAGAGACCATAAGAGCTTGATTTTGTTCCTCATCAACAAAGTTAACGTTTACCTCTAAGCCCACGGGTAACGAGCATTTAAGTATTGATCAGTCAATGGATGATTATGCTGTTTTGGGTAAAATTTTCGTTGAAGTACTCGGAGAGTTTCAAATGTGCATTATCCAATAAAAAGCTTCCACAAGCATGACGCAATCAGGATACGTCGTTTTGTTAATGAAACAGCTGGGGACGAAAACCGCGAGCTCGACTCTATCAGTCAATTCTCGCAAATGAAATTTTGCCCTCAACTTGTTCCGAGACTGAGTTAACTGAAAATTACCAAATATATTTTTAAACGATTCTCAATACATCATGATGTTTTTTGTTCACTTAGGTACTATACTTTTGCTCGCTTAATATGGCCTAACTCTTTCAGGCAATGAAACCACCATGTCATGTTACTAGTTCTTGCTCTCATTGCACCAGGATATATCCCATGGCTTTGATGTGCGTGTCTCCGTAATACTTAGAAGCCTCATTTCCACAAGTGTTGTCGTCATTTTTTTTGCCTGCTGTACCAAACCCTATTCTGGAGTCATTTGTATCGCAATTATCCTCGTTGTTTCCCAGAATACCAATCCTGGCTTTATTCCAATTCATATGTCTGTCAGAAATGACATTAAACCCTTCCCTGTTGCAGTTGGCTTGTAGGTAAGCCTGAGAACCAATCAGCGTCTTCCACGTGGCACGACCCACAGAGGTTGGTAGGTGTTTCCCGTCAGCAATCAGTGAATACAGAGAGCTGGCAGTCTTGTCGATAACAATGAATCTATTCTGCTGGCCAATCTTCATGCCGAGACATATTTTGGAGAGAGGTGTGTTCCAGTAGGTTGGTAACTTGGTCTCTTGTGAGTCAAACCCGGTTTTCCCTCCTTCGAGGTTAAATGTTTCATTGTTGCTCCAGAGGTAAGAATCGTAGTGAAAGGTTTTCTGGATATCAGAAAAAAGTCATTTGTTATCATTATACATCGTGCACACCCTCGTTCCTGGCTAAGTTTGTGTGTACACACAGGAATCAAACTGATCTATACCTGCGAGCCATTGATCTTCATAACCAGAGTCCATCCACCTTCCCCACATGCGCCTAGGCTGGTCAGGTGACAGTACACAGGAATCCTCTCGAAACCAACTTTTAGTAAATAGTCTGTGTTGCTAATATGCCTGATGATTAATGCAAGAAATTTATCATAATTTAACAACATCCAGTCGGTTTCATTCTTAATGAATTATTTCCTTAAGCGCATACTGTTGTGACGTATGAAAGAGACAAAACCGGAAACAATCTTGTAAATACATGGTTACAAAAAAAAAACTGCTACTTACAATTTCTGGTCATAAATTTCCTTGCACGTCTGTGGCCATTCTAGAGAAAAAAAGTATTTGAACATGAACAACTAAAACATTTTGGCGAAAGATCTCTGCGGAAAATTTCCGCTAACGCTCGAAATGTCAGCTTTCTCATATTCTCTACGGTGGTTTACCTTTATTAACTTCCAGTTGATAATCAACAAAGTGTTACACTTGCCTTACCAAAGCGGCGCTACACTTGTTCGCTTTGTAAACGGCGATATCATTTTAGCGACACTTAGAAAATTTATTTCACTATCACCGAAATTTTTTTCTACTAAAAAAAAAATGAAAACTGCACTTCAGCATCAAGAATCGAACCCGTAACCTCTGGCATGCTGTTAGCATCCCTCCCTCACCACTACACCACCACGTTGATTTGCCAAATGCAACCAACCAATTACAACCAATATAGATGAAAGGTTCTTACACCTTATCTGAACCCTTATCTCCTTCAAAATATTAGTAGATAACTGCTCACGCTTTTATTTCTAAGTACAAAAAAAAACATTTGCTTACCACTACATAGCAATTTCACTCAATTACTCTTAACAGTCCTACCTTCCCCATTATTCTAAAAGAAACCCCCTGTCAAAGTTAAAACAACAACCATTTCTCCCTCTCGCACACAAAATTGACTCGAACACACTCCACTAGCTAATCTTTGATTACTACTAGTTGCTATTGCTATTTTATACAATTGTACCTTCGCATGTTTCTCCAGTCCAAGGCGGCTGGCAATAACATGAAAAGGTTTGTTTATTATAGTCAGGCAAACAAGATCCACCATTGAAGCAACTGGTGAATAAACAACCCTAAATAAAAACAAAATAAAATCAGTGAGGATACATATTCAAAACAGTTACTTTGTATGCAATTTTTGGGTTATGAAAAAAAAGTAGAATATCACATTTGTTTCTGCTTCATGCTGAGCGAAATCAAACGTTATCTAACCCTATTACTCAACTAAGAGGTCAAGAAATTGAATGTAAAGGCATTGTAACTGCGGGGTTTTCATTCTAGCTGAAATTTTACTACATCGGCCGCATAATCCGTCAGAAAACCTCCCTATAGAAGCAATAATCATTGATTAGTAATAAATACCTACGGAAAGGATACTAGTAAAGATGCGGAGTAGCACTTTGTAACCTTGTGTATAAAAACTGTTTACAAAAAAAGTGCTCAATTGTTTGAATTAGAGAGGATATTGCACACTTTAAATTTCACTTAAACAACATGTTAAGCTGAATCACCTAAGATCGTTTGTCATGTAACATTTTGCTCGCTTCAGATTACTTTTGCTCCATAAATCAAATTTGCATGAAAAGATTAGAAGTACTTTTTTTAAATAAATTGTCGTTCTGTGAATCTGTTCTAAGCCTCTTTAAAAAGCTCTCTGAAACCCAAATGAAAGTTTTCTCTACCCTTTTGTATATTCCAACTTGTGAAATACCTACCCTTTTATATACACTTACAGCTAGACTTTAAGTCTAAAATAGGGAACCCCTTTTGGGCGGAGGCTCATGTGTGAGGCCAGCCACTATGCGCAGTGTCTCCAACCCATCCAGATTTGAAAGAGGAACATTTTAATATTTACAACACCTTTAATTTTACACCTTCTTGCTAACTAAAGCAAATTCACTACTATCAGCAAGATTAACACTCAAGTTGTTTTTTATTACATAATTTTTAAGTGTATTTAACAGAGCGCACTGAATAAGGTTTTCGGATGATATATGGAAAAAACTGAAGCAAATTAAACACGGCTTCCGTGAAAGTAGTCCCTCTTTGTTTGTTAACTCAATTAATAGGCGCTGTTCTAGAAATTCAACATCTTTGTTAGGCTGCAACGGTGAAGCTACATTGGTTAGTCTTACTTTTTATCGATCATAAACGCATTTTGTTTAATGTTTGCTTTATATATATACTAAAAATTGTCAGGGATTAATGGTATGACGGGTTTTAGGTTATTAAAATATATGTTATAAATTATTAATATTTAGCTTAAATACTCTGAAAACATGCATCGTTGTTCTACACTAGATAAACGCGATTTTTTGCAATAACGTAACCAAATTAAAAAAACTGGTTGGTTAGGATATCGATTTTGCTTGAATTTCTGATATTCGAAAATTCACGCAGGTAAACAACAATATTAAACAAGTTTAATTTTCGCGTATCTTTAACGGTTTGAGGAATAGACGAAAATCAAATAAAATTATTTAATATGGTTATTTTTGTATGCATTACCAAAGTAAAACTGGCCAATTTCCTGCATGGTAGATTACGAACAGCATCTCTCAGTTTCTGGGTCCGTCGAGCAAAGATTTTTAATCTGCAAACTAGCGTTTTCGCATTTAGAGCGAGCGAAAATAGGCCGTTTTCGTATTCTCGTTATCGAGCTGGAACTAGCTTGCAATGGAGGCTAATGCGGGTCAATCTTTTCTAATGCAGATGAGATGAAGTTGTTTTTAATGATATTCCTCTAAATTAGCCCCTATTACAAGCCAGTTCTAGTTCAATTATTCTGCCTAGAATAGGAAAATGGCCTATTGAGGCGAAGGCAAAATAATTAACACCTGCATTGCCCAGCAAGAATCATGTAAACATTGCCTTAATTACTTTTCTTTGACTTCATATTTGAACCTTTGATGCAGCTGCTGGTCAGCACGAACATCCCTGAATAAATAATTAACCAAATAAACTGGACCCTGAAAATGGCAAAGAGACGTTTGAAAAAAAGCAAAAAAATAAAACAGGATTAAGAAATGACAGACCTTTTCCTTTTCAATTTATTCAGTTTACGATTAACAAAACAAAATACTGTAAGTATCTTTTATATATTCCACTCAATATGCTGTTTTTTTTTTTGTTTTTTTTGTTTTTTTACTGATAACGTAGAGATATCTATGTTTATGTAGCTTAATATATTAATATGTATGTACTTTAGCGGATCTGAATCATGAACGCAAGCAGTAACAGCGTTTTCATATCAAATCATACCGACTGAATGAAAGGCGGCCCACAACAAGTTAGAGAACGAGGAAATTGAACTAACCGAGATTTTGACTGGTTTAAAATTTAAATAAACTTATACTAATTACCTTAAGCAGTATTGAGAAGGCAACTCCCTGCTGATCAAGGAAGTCGGTGTTTTCGTTGACGAGGGAAATGTCGTGCTTGTTCAGTTCACAGGTTCCTTTGCCTTCCTTCTTGGATGACATCTTGTAGTTTGTAGAAGTACACCACACATTTCTCAAACATTGTCGGTTGCACGATAACAAACTGGGAGAATCAAACTGTTCCACAACATATCCTTTAAGCTGTGTATTTTCTCGTGTTGTTAAGTAGGATGAGCGAGAAAATGTTGACGTTTCTTCGGAGGACAAAACGGCGGTAGTTTGAAACAGGAAAAGTAGAACAGCGTTTTTACACTCCATCGCTAACCGATAACAGAACGAGCCGGCGAACACGTTTTAAATATATTTTGAGAGTTAACGGTGAAATCTTTTAATCTGAGCCCGCAGTGAAAATGGTGGTACGGCACCTTGATTGGTTGATTTTACTCGTCGTCATCAGCTCGGAAATTGTCGGTAATCTTTGGTTATCCTCGTTAACGGTCGCTATCATTTGATGAGCAGACGACACAGTTGCTCAGTATTGCACAGTCTTACACCCGAAAGGACTGCAGCTGTTTAATAGCGAAGCGTGCGAGGTTTAAAAATAGAATGCAAATGATTATACCCCTCACGAGGCTCAGACAACATCAGCGTGTTCTGAGAGAAATAGAGGAAATCTAGGCGAACTTCTCGCTTCAAAAAAGTGTTTTAGGAACACCGGCTGTTTTAGATAATGTTTTAGGAAAATCGTCTACAATTCTGGTTTGTTTGTCTGAGTCTTGTCTGAGTTATGACGTCACTCGCGCGCTTTGCTATTCGGAAACGAGGATTCATTTTACTTGCTCAACACAGCATATATAAAGTTTTCTCTTCAACATGTGAACTTTGCGTGGGTATTTTTTTGCAAGTGCTGAAAATTAACTAGCTGCTTGGCAAGCTTCCGTGAGGCCATCGTGTCTGTGACAAAACAGAGCCCACTTTATTTATAAATGACTATTTAACTTTTCACCCGTCAATACATGGCTAGGGTAAATAATGAGAAGGAAATTTTGAAAAATCGTCTTCCACTCAAAATTGGAAAATTTTAAATTTTTGCTTTTCTTAAGTGATTTACGTACCATTTAAGACATCATCTTAAACCGATACTTTTGAGAATTTTGACATATTGTTGTCATGGTAACCGAGTTATGGGGGGACCAACTGTGAGAAAGTGGTGTTTAAAGGGGCACTATCACGGCTGAAATATCATATTTTATAAGAATGGGCTGTAGCTTGCTATAAATTGTACTTAATTGTCTTGCAATAGGAAGAAAAAAAGACTTACAGTGGTAAATGCAAAGAAATATCAACTAAGAGGAAACAGTGACTAACAAAATGTTCAAAATTTCACCAGAATGGCAGCTTTGAATTCTGGACATCCTGTCCAAAAATCAATCGCAATCCACTTCCATCCTTGCAGTCCTGTACTTCTTCCTCAAAATAACTGTTCTATCCTGTTTTGTGGGATCTATTTATCAAATTTATTAATGTATTTGGTGGCATTTGGAAATATACTGAGGAAATTAGAAAATAGAAATTTCTATGATCAGCCGTGATAGTGCCCCTTTAATAATAAAGGATATCTCAATAAAGACAGGTCCCGTTGACATGATATCGGTATCAAAATGATCTAGACAGATTAGCTTTCCGTTTTGAACCTAAAAGTAAACAACTTTTAGACGCCAAATTGTCATAAAAATGCAACTGTTTTATTTTTAATTTTGAAGCATTTTAGGAATGAAATATTATTAGCTTTATAGCTTGGCAAGCTGTGTTGACGACATGACAAGGCGCGCGTCTATGATATTTTGCTATTTCTCTTTCAGCAGATTCAACGCCGGTTCAATTGTACTTTTTATGTCAAAAACGGCTCAGGATAGTGTTTTCCGTACAGCACGTGGTACATAATGATAGCACAACAGGGGGAGAGGAGTAACCTGTCAGTTTGCATTTTTCAGGGGGAGGATGAGGTAGTACTCCTAGTCGGACTCATTTGATACAAAATAGAAAACGCTAAATGTTCAATATTTGCAACATAGAGCAAATCTCGAAAAATCCACATTTGGAGAGCCAAATCACGAAAATTAAACTAGTGTTTTGCACGCAGTTCAATTGAAAACGTACTATTAGGTGGGCTAAATCTTGAAAATCGGCAATTGATTATTTCACAGACAATATTTTGAGATGGTACAATATTTTACAGAGAGGACAAAATTAGTATCGAGTACTCAAGCTTTAGCAGCCAGCACCTTGAAAATCACTAAATCTTGAAATTTCACTATTTAGCAGGAAGGTTAAATCGTGGAAGTGCAATACTTTAAGGTGGCTGCCTCGTCCTCAGGCGCCCCTCAATTGACGCAGTAAGGCGGGAAAACGAGGAGGGGTGGGTGTCGCGGAGATAGATGGTTACGCGCCAGGCGATCCGCGACAACCTCGTTCCCAGGGCCTTTCCCTTCGTTTTTGTCATCAACTTCTTAAACACCAACGTAAACATGTGTCATTTTCATAATCTAAGTTAATCTCACTCGACAAAGACTGTATCTTCTATTTTATTTTTGATGTGACATAAGCCAAGTTTTATTCGTATTAAATCAGTCCGGAAAGTAATGAGCATAACTTTTAGTGAAATATCTTGGTATTTGAATCTAAAAGTAAGTTTTGAAGTCGCCCCCCCCCCCCCCCCTTCTCCCCATCCACTTTCCCAGAAATTTACATGTTACCCCCCTCCCTAAGGCTGTGAGTTTACATTGTGCCCCCCCCCCCTTTCCTCTCCCTGTACTGCCCCCCTCCTGATAATTATTGCACAGTCCCTAAAGACAATAATTAACCGGAAAACAAAACCAAAATTATTAAAATTCGCAGACGGCACTGCCTGAGCTCTACGTTTAAGTAGTAATGGGTCGTACAAAAGTGCTGTTATTTTTTCTGTTTCAAACTGTCCCAGTTTTCCTCGCTGAAGAACACTCTATATCCTCGTCTTCAAGATACTTCACAACGCTGGAAAATAAGCAGCTTGAGGGATACGTTGTCAAACGGTTTGATTCTCCCAATTTAATATCGTGCGGCCAACAATGTATGAGAAACGAGTGGTGTACTTCTACAAACTACAAGATGTCATCCAAGAAGGAAGGCAAAGGAACTTGTGAACTGAACAAGCACGACATCTCCCTCGTCAACGAAGACAACAACTTTCCTGACCAGCAAGGAGTTACTTTCTCAATCTCCTTGAAGGAAAAGGTAAACAAAATATATTTTTTGTCGCGAAATTTTAGTTGGCGGGTCAAAAACGTGCCTGAATTCGGATTTTCTTCGGAAAATATAGGAAAGTAAAGTCCACTTCGCAATTATAAAATTAAATTAAAAAATTGTGTACGTATTACAAAGAATAGCTAGCCAGCAGCTGTCAAGGTTACGTCGTGCGTGTTGGATATGATTCTCGCAATTTAAAATTTCGCATGGTCTCTGTGGGTTTACCATATTTTTTTTATATATGCATTAGCTTTAACTGCCGTGGTTTAAATATTTTGCCAGACTCTTAAATAAAGCTCGAGTTTTCATATACATTTTACGTTCACTTTCCTTTATATATGACATCAGAGATTGGGACAATTCAACCACCATCGTGGATACTTTTTAGGGATATCTTGTTCCATTAATCATAAACACTAGGAAGCTAGCCTATTATAATTACGAGTCTCAGTGTCAAAAGCTGAATGCATGAAAAATTTTATACTTAAAAAGTTCAATTTTTATATGCATTTCTTTTTTTCAGGGTTGTTTAATCACCAGCTGCCCCAAAGGTGGATCTTGTGTGTTCGACAAGGAAAATCAAACCTTTTCATGTTCCTGCCAACCGCCATGGACTGGAGCCAAATGTAAAGTTAAAATAGGTAACCTATAGTTTTATTTTTTGAAGAGGCCTGTCAAACATTTATTACACTAAGATTTACTTTGCTGCGGAAAACCGTACATGTAGCGAATCGTTTGCATCTTATTTGGCAAATTTTGCAATCTTCTTGCTGAGAAGCAAGTCAAAATAAACGGGATTACTATTCAGTAATCAATTGGTTTAGTGATCTCCAATATAAGAACCCGTTGTCAAATAAATGCCTCCTTCAAAATTGTTTTGCCATAAACGCAACATTATGCGCCTCATCAATTCCGTTATTAGCGATCAAAATGCTTCCATGTGGCGTTTAGTTTTGAATAGTTTTCAATGGTTAATTGCTAACATTGATATTACCCAACCACGATGAAAAGTTAAAATTAAATTAAGATATATGAGCGCCTTTTTCAGTTTACATAGTCGGTAGAAATAATTAAAACTTTTAGACAATTAGACAGATTTTATTGCAGTCAGTGACAAACGGAATCATTGGACTTTGGGTCTTTATTATTCCTGTCTTGTCAGTTTACCTCATTGATTCATGATTCATTTATAAGTATAATTTCATCTGATATTCATGATTCATTTTTCATTATTTTAATCTACTTTTCGAAATAACTTATTATCCGTTTGTGTTGTTTCCCGCTTACTCGGTGTTCGCACGTTTTCTAGTGTTTATGCCGGTTCCCTACTAGCAATGTCCACTTTTCCCAGTGAAGACTTTGCTAGCACGGAATTATGCCGGAAACTGATGTAAATATTTCATTTAATATTTTCTCTGATTTCTGTCGTAATTTTTTTTATAAAATATTTACTGTGTGTAACATACTTAATCACAGTCAAGTTGGTAAGGGATGAAGATGTAAATCCCAGGGCGCAGTCGCGTTCTCGGGTTGCTTTGCCAAGCAAAACACGTACTCCTACAAGATAAGCCAAGAAAGAAATACTTTGGCAAAGAGTGATGAATTTTCACTTGGCCATTATTGATTGAATACTTTGTAGGTTACATCAGATTTTAATCGATCATTTACAGCATGTTCTTCATCGCTTCAAGGAAAATATCGATGAGCATATATTATCAATGAAAAATTACCGTCTTCCTTATTTACTACACAGTATCAATAATCTTTTGATACAGAGCAATACTTCCCTCGATCTTTAACGATTTAACATTTTATGCTATAATAATGTACATTTCAAATGAATCGCCTTGTCATTGGAAATATGTTTTGGTCAACCAGCCCTGATGAAAAAAAAAAATCCAGCTTTAACTCTTATAACTAAATTGGCGAGTAATAGTCACAGGGCATTGGTTCTCTAACTCTGATCTCGTTTCACACATTATCTTCCAATAACTAAAGATTGCCCTCAAGCTTGGGTTCTACACGGAAATTTATGCTATCACGTCAATGACACTCCATCCCTCAAATGGAGCGACGCTCAAACGACTTGCCGAAATCTGGGAGGAGACCTCGCCATAATCAGATCCGAAGATGAGAATAACTTCATAAGTGACCTGGTAATGAAACAGCAAACGGTGCAACATTGGGGAGCGTGGATTGGTCTTCACAGAAAGGCTGATACTAAATTCTACTGGATCGATGATACTCCACTAGAGGAACAATATTCTGCATGGGGGAATGGACAACCCAGTAACCTTAATGAGAAATGTGTCCACACGATGATAAAAAAAGGAAAATGGAATGACAATAATTGCGATTTGACAGAGGCAGACAGGTATAGAGCCCCGGTTGTTCTTTGCCAGAAAAAATACATTTGAAGCAGCCTTTTAATCGTTTTGTTAGACTGTAAATATGGCTGGTATATACATGTAAAAACGCTTCGTATCATGTTCGCTCACCTTGACAAAATCCATAGCGATCTAAAAGTGAGTAGGCAAGCTGGTGAAAATTAAAAAAAATAATAATAAAAAATCCTTGGGTCGTTTTCTTTATGCAGCTTGACAAATGATGAGCTTCTAGTATCGTTAATGAATATGCCATCGGCACGTCATCTTCAAACTTGTGGCGTCAAGGCGTTAAGGTGTCAAGCACTCAGTTTCCAGCTGCCCCAAAGGATCCTCCCAGGCGTATTCGGCTGATAAATCGATAATCGATACTAATCGAAGCCAATCAATTGCCAATAGCAACTGATTTATCGATTGATTTCATTGAGTTTCATCGATTGCCGATAGAATATATAAATCAATAACAATTAACTTAGCGATTAGTATCGATTACTATCGATTATTATTGGAAGCGAATTGGTTTTTTTACACGATACACGCACAAATCTTTGACCCAATTTGTTTGTATGTTTTTATTTAGTTATTTAATCTCAATAAAAGCAAGATTTGTACAATGATCAACAAAAGAGCTAACAGAAACATTTTGATAATTTCATCTATCTTTGTTTGGCCCATCGCTAGTTCGTGAGACCGGTAGAAGTTGTGGCGGTGTGCAACCCTCTTGTCTCGTTGTAGCATAACCATAAAGATAAATTAAAATGAAAATCAAAGCAAGTGTTTTTATAATTTCGATTATTTTCATTTATTATTCCACCATTGCACCATTTTGCCATATTAGGACAAAAGAACGCCCAAAATATGCCACGTTATTACACTGTAGAACAGGGCAAAAATATGGACTGAAAGCAGAGCAACAAAATGGCCGAACTAAATGACCCAAACTTCGACTTATAATAGTGGAATAATAAATCCCTTATTCGATGGTTTAACATATAACACGCGCGGACATTTTGCTCATTACCTGTAGTTTTCCTAGCCCCTACGGGGCTTGGAAAAATACTACGCAACTCGCAAAATATCCGGTCGTATAATATTTTAATTAAACCATCAAATAAGGTGTAATTATTAGAAAGAAAACTATTTAAGCATAAATCTGCCAGGACTCCGGTATCATCGCAGCAGTTGTGAGCACTTTGTAACGGTAGGACTCATAAATAAGTCTTGATGTTTTGTCGTAGTTTAAATTCTTATAACTTCAATGACAAAAACTGGCCACATTTTGTCGTCCATGAGATACAAGTAATTTTATTGTTTTACCAAGCGTTGAGAAACGGAATCGACTGGACTGGGGGCGAGCTCAACAGTATTTTTTTAAAAATAAACAAATATGTTCTGGTTCTCGTTATGTTTTTCCATTAGCGATAAGGAACAGCTCAAGTGCATGCACACCAATATAATTGAAAAGCTAACATCATCTGGGAAGGCTCTAAAAGCCCTTTTCACCGTCACTTTTCTCGTTTGCATTAAAATAAAACTGGGCACACAGGATGCGCGCTAAGTTTGAGCAGATACAGCAAAATTGCCAGTGATTGCCTTATTTCCACGTTGAATTATATTTCAATGCAAATGCGAAAAGTTAACCGCGAAAAGCCGGGCTATTGCCTCACTGACTTTCTTGTTACAGCTTAATTACAAGGGGACGGATTGGTGGAATTAAAAACATGCGTTTCCATGCGAGATCGCGTTTGTCTTTTCGATTTATTTTTGTCGGCTCGATTATTCTTTTTGCGCTATATATCCCACTATAGAGCCTCGCCACAAGCAAAATAGTACGCTCCGATGATCGATGAATACACACCTTATAAATCAGAAGGGCGTACTAGGAGGGTATCAGCTCTCAGTCTTGACAGTGTGGGACGAGCGCAACAAGATCCACATGGAGAACACCGAGGGCCGATATTCTTCTTGTACGCTCTCGAGCAAGTTTGTTTGATAAGAGATTTATTACAAGGGTTCATAAAGTCTGCATGCGAGTCTAGTGGCCCATCAGGCCGGAGCTTATCCCGGTTTTCATAGCATGAAGCGCTAGGAGTATTTCTACTCCCTCCTAGATGGGATGCCAGTCCATCGCAGGGTTACCCCCAGCAGTAAATATTCGCTGGTACCAATTAACACCTGGGTAGAGAGAAACGCCTTGCCTAAGAACACAAGGCAGTGCCTCGCCCAGGGTTCGAACCCGGACTGTTTGTCAAACGGAATCCAGCGCACTAAAAATTAGGCCACCGCGCCTCCCGCTTATTAGTAAAAAGGAGCTGTGAAATCTTTTATTCGCTTCCGCAACACAAATATTGGTTCACTTATAAAATGAATCGATTAGTTAATTTTAGTTACTATCTTGGTCGTGTAATATACATATTTTCAGCTGTTGCTGAACAGTCAAATGGCCTCTTATTGGATGTGGGATTTTTTCATTAAAGTTAAGCTTTTAAGCTTAAAAGAAGATAGAACAATTACATGCAAATTAGCGGTGAAAATAAATGAGAAAGAAGACGTCAAAGAATGGTCACTGTCAAATTGAAATGACGTTTTCTTTAGAAATGAGTTCTATATTACAAATTCAACAAAAATCAATACAATCAGAAAACAAAAGCTATTTTATTAAATTCGCAGATGATAACAATTACTTTGACTTACGTTAGTAATGCGGTGCAAACGGGTTCTGCTATTTTTTCTGTTTCAAACTGCAGCAGTTTTCTTTGCTGAAGAAAACAACACATTTTCTCATTCATCATACTTCACAACGCTGGAAAATAAACAGCTGGAAGGATACGTTGTCAAACGATTTGATTCTCTCAGTTTGTTATCGTGCGGCCAACAATGTATGAGAAACGAGTGGTGTACTTCTACAAACTACAAGATATCATCCAAGATGAACGGCAAAGGAACTTGTGAACTGAATAAGCACGATATCTCCCTCGTCAACGAAAACAACAACTTTCATGATCATCAAGGGGTTACTTTCTCGATATTCCTGAAGGTGAGCAGAATACTCTATAATTAATCTGATTTTTGCCACGTCCCGCCGAAAGGTAGCGCAGACCTGCGAAATTAATAGGCAGTTAGTGCACGGTTTTTTCGTTTTCGGCGTGATTCATGCAGGGTGTTAACTTAACCTGGAACTCTGTGCTTTTCACGTGCTCAAAGTTTTTGACTTTTAGATATGCAGCATCAGCGTTTTATTTTTATTTCAGAAATGTGTGATTTCTGGCTGTCTCAATGGTGGATCTTGTTTGCCCGACAAGGAAACACAAACGTTTTCATGTTCCTGCCAACCGCCTTGGACTGGAGAAACATGTGAAGTTACAAAGGGTAATTTTGAGTTTTACTTTACTAACAGGCGTAACAAATATTAAACGAGATTCACTTTGTTGCTGATAGCCAGAACATCAAAAAATTCAAGATGATCTTGAAGTATTCTTGCTTAGAAGCAAAACAAAACAGACGCAATTGAATTTCCGGCGATCAGAACAAGAATTGGTTCCCTTTGAAATAGCTTTGCAATAAGCACACTAATACATATACGCCTTACAAATTCCAATATCAGCCCTCAAAATGCTTGCATGTGGAGGTTAATTTTGAACAGTTTTCAATAGTTAATTGTTCGCTGTGTCATCATTCAACCAAGATGTAAAATAAAAATTAAATTAAAATATATAAGCGCCTTTCCCAGTTTACAGTAGTCAGGGTTGGACATTAGCGCTCGCCCACTCGCCCAGGCGAGTGTCAAAAGTGTTGGGCGAGTACAAATCACCGATCACTCGCCCGGTTTGGCGAGTACGATTTTCAGCTCCAGAATATATTATTCAAAATAAGCGTAACTTTATGCTTTCCACTTAAAAATAATCTACACTGTCCAGAGCTAATAGCTTATAATGGTTGCCATTTCGAAATCTTCCACAAACCTGGAGCTTTGTCGCAAATAAATTTCTGGTTCGCAAACATACAAAAATAGCTTCGCTCGGTAATCGTTAGATGATGAAGAGACCCGGTATATTTGAACTCACTTAGTGTTAAAAGTGGAGATTTCTTCCTGGGGTGTCTAAAGTATCCGCTAGCAAGAAAATACCGGCTCGTGATAAGAGCACGTCAACAACGGTCCGTGATTCTCGCGAAAACGGAAATGACGAAAAAGCTAGATACAGATGATGAGGAGATGATATCGGATTATGAGTCAGAGCCTGAGATGTCCGAAGAACATGTGCTGAAATACCTTGAAAATGAAATGGGAAACTCAAAGGAAACATTGCCTACTTCCTTAAACTAAGGAACAGTGTCAAACGTGATTAAAAATTAAAGTTGGATATTTATGTTCGTGAACGGGTTGCGGGGAAGGGTGTGTGTGTGTGTGTGTGGGGGGGGGGGGGGGGCGGTTAATGCTTTCTGTGCTTGTGTGGAGCTAGAAGACTGGGCGAGTGAAAAATTATCTGGGCGAGTGCAACTTGAAGATCACTCGCCCAAATGGCGAGCGCTCCGAAATTTTAGTTTCCAGCCCTGCAGTAACCGATGGTAATTAACATCTATAGGACAATTATACGTTTTCTTTGACAGATTTTATTTCCTGTTGGGGAGACATGACAATTCTTTTATTTCTCGACAAATGCCCTTGTTGAAAGGTGGTGGAGGAACTGATTTTCTCTGACAAGTTTCTTTTCTTCAAAAGAGCTTCGTCAAGGAAACGCACGCGGGCACAAGAGCTTAAGAAATGCTAGTAATACCGATTGAATGTCTTATAGATTGACTTAAGTTTTAATAAGTGAATGCACGCTTTCCGCCAACCAGCCCTTTTCACTATTTATTAAAGAAAAATCAGAAAACAAGTTTAAGTAATCAGTCAATTAATTTATAATTAATTCAGGATTGTACAACATTCATACCAAATTCCATCAAACGGGCTCCACATTAAAGCCAAATTAAATTTTCGAAAATTTAAAGTGGGTCTGGCCTTAATTCTTAAACCTCTGCGACAACCTTCTTAACTTTGCACAAAAAGTTGTTCTTTAAAATGCCAATCACAATTCTATATAATTGGGAGGTCGGATCAGAACACTTGTTTTTAAATTAAAACAACTGATACCAATATTATAGCACTAAGAAATAATAAATTTCTTTTAAAATTAGTTTCTTTTTAATTTCTTTCATTTTTCAAAAAAGTATGCGAAAAGGGTGGTTCTTTCAATGATCTGATTCTCTTTCATATATTCCAAACCGATTAGATTGTCCGCAAAGTTGGGTTCTACATGGAAATTCATGTTACCATGTTATCGACACTCCAGCTCTAAACTGGAGCGACGCTCGAACAACTTGCCAGAATCTGGGAGGAGACCTGGCGATAGTCAGATCAGCCGAAGAGAATAAATTCATATTTGACCTGCTGAAGAAGCAGCAAACGGTACAAATTGGGGGCGCATGGATTGGACTGTACAGAAAGGCTGACACGAAGTTCTACTGGATCGATGACACTCCACTAGAGGGACAGTATTCTGCATGGGCGAGTGGGGAACCGAATGACGTTCAGGAGAAATGTGTGCACATGTTTGCCTCGTACATACCGGGGAAGTGGAATGACAATAGGTGCAATTTGCCCGAGTCACACTCGAGTAATAGAGCGCCAGTGATACTGTGCCAGAAAAAGAATATCTGAGGCAGCCATTTTATTTCTTTTGGACAATTCATCGTTGTCAGATAGTAGATTTGACTCTTGTACCAGTTGAACTCATTAGGATAATCATGCTAAGTGTCAATTATACTTAATAACTAGTATTAAGCTACAGCGCCGAGCACGGTACTGATTTCGCTCCGGCTAGCTTGGTAAAATGATGAGGTTCTGCATGTGGTTATAGATGGGATATATCGATTTATACCATGCCATAGAAAATACAGCCAATCAGAATGTAGGCAAACCTTCCCATCGTGCGCTGCGATTTTATTCCCGACAAAATTTAATAAGCGTATTTTCTATGGTATAAGAAAAAATACAAGTGAAAATACAAGTGACTCGTGGGATATCCCATATTATTAAAAACTAGCAATGGTATATTGCAATTCCTGAGTTTTGATTGGCTAACAGACAATGGTATATGAGCTCATATACCATTGACCATCAATTTCGTAGTCGATACGCGTCAACGAAAACAGCTGGGAAGCTCAAATATTGCAATTCTTTTTGGGCGTTTTTAATAAAACAATTATTCCACTCGCGCTTGTTGGATATGAGATCGTTATAGCCAACTCGGCGCTACGCGCCTCGTTGGCTATCTACCATCTCATATCCAACGCGCGCTCGTGGAATAATTGTTAAGTATAGCACTCGAAAGCGTTGCATAACTAGTATGTATGCCACTTTAGCTTCAAGCTTGCGAAATGTTAACCTTCGTACACGTAGTTCCTAGCTGTCCATTTATTATTATTTTTAGCAGAAACAAGTCAATGTTTCTGTGTGTTTGTTCTTAACTTTCGCACCGCACTGATATAACCGGCCTAGATACGATGCCGGTCGAGATGGGAAAATCTAGACCGCGGTCAATATCGATTTTAGCCAATCAAATCGTGAATTCGGTCGTTTCCAGTCCTGTTTGAGACACGGCCGTACATTATTAACCAACATTCTCGTCCCCATAGCCCTTTTGGCTTCTCTTAGCCGGCTGGGGCCTTGGCACGAGAAACGAAGGGCTCTGGGGACACAGAATTTACAGTCCTAGATTCTAGGACTTCCGGTCTGCATGTATGCAGTCGTGATGTTTCTAAAGACTGTGTGGGTGGGACAGTCATGGCGTTTTTTACTTCCGGTCAAGAGTTCTTTGTTTCAAACAGCCAATCAAAAAACTTCGAATTAATTTAAAAATCCTATGTCCCCAGAGCCCTTCGTTTCTCGTGCCAAGGCCCCAGCCGGCTAAGAGAAGCCAAAAGGGCTATGGGGACGAGAATGATTAACGAAGTGCTAGGGCCGTACGTAATGGGAGTATATTAGCTTAAGGACTTGACAGCGCCGAACGAGCCCAAGGAGATCTACATAGAAAACACCAAGAGCCGACAATCTTCCAGTGCGTTCTCGCGCAAGTTTAATTGATAAGAGATTTATTACAAGCTTTATTAATAAATCAAAGTGGCTATGAGCCACTGGAACTCGGAAATTGAATTATGCAACTTGAACATACTTGTAAAACCGAAAACTTCGGCAATAAAGAAATGAACAGGTAAGTTCAACTCCCTATCCGTCAAACCTTTGTATGATGCCATCGGATACTTACAAGCTAACCTTCCACTCTTTGGTAACGTTGATAAAGGGTTATTTGTGTATAGCGATATCCTTGTCACGACGTGGCTCAACGGATAAGCTATTGCGCTTAGAAGCACGACAATAGATAAAGGTCGTGAGTTCGAGTTTCTTTTTTTTCGTAGCCTCTTTAGATAGTTTCTGTGAAATACTTTTTTGTAGACTGGCGCTTAGTGTTCAAATAATGTCCAGACGTTTCGGTACTACTGTCCCTTCATCAGTGGAATAGCCTTTGGAGTCAGCGCGCGTCATTTTATTTGAAATTGGCAACATGTGGAACGCGCGCCGACCGAGTCCATTTAAATAAAGCTCAAGTCATCGTTAATGCCGCGCGGCTGCAGTGTTCGGCATTTGAAAATTAAGCGACCCTCCGCGCTGCGTCGTTCTTTGATGTTGGTAAGGCCTGATCGCACAACAGACACCATCATGCCATGTGTTGTGTGACTAGGAGAGGAGAAATGTTTTGCGACGGGCAGGCCAGTTTTCATTGTGCTGCAAGCAAGTGCGTGTATTTGTAAACAAAACACGAACTAACAGCCTCTAACCCTTTTAATATACAATCTGAGTACACTGCACGCAATTAATATATACACAATTTCGCGAACTTTGAACAAGAGTTTTAATAAATAAGAATTCAGTTTTATCTAAGTAGTACAAAATTATACTGGCGTAGTTTAAGAAAATAGAAATCACAAAAAGCCATACATAATTAAATATAAATGAAGCTTAAAATCATTCACAAAATCGTTCATTAGATGAAAACGTTCATAAAAAGGTCAGTGAGATTGCGAGAAGCATGTTTCAAGCAAGTCAATCGCTTTTCTTTGACCCGTTATAAGTGAACGCAAAATTGCAATTTTCAAATCTTGCATTTCCAAAGTCAACAAATTTAGGGGAACTTTTAGGTTGTTTCTTGGTATTTATGGGTATCGCTTCGTTGATAATTTGACAGATTTGTTCTTCCACTATTTCTGCAAATCTGGCAGCTGAAGCCATTCTGGCCATTGTCAATAATGCACGATTTTTATGCGTTATTGCCAATAACGCACTGTCGGAGTTTGCTGACGTCAGGAAAGTTAAATCAAGAGCTCGATTTTAACCAATTGCGCGCGTGGATTTTTGACAGTGAACGAAGA